>OX328132.1:21394247-21916747 GCA_946811695.1 Gonocerus acuteangulatus
TAGCGCGGTTACTCCCTATCTCCATAGGAAGAACCCGCTTATGAGGTTGACCTCACGACGCAATCCGGAAGTGCCGACTAGAAACTTTCACGTTTCAGACCCTATAGATCACGAAAATATAGGTGGCCCAAATTTGTATATTTATATAATATGTATATATTTATATATATGCTTGTCTGTTCGCGCTCTAGCAAGCTCAAAAATGGTCCGATTTTAACGAAATTTGGTACAAAAATCAGTCGTCTAATTTGAAAGGTCAAAATCGTTAACCAGCAGAATCCGCCCACTAGAAGATAGTGTTTGGGGCGAAATTCGCGCAAAAAAAATCGTAACGCTTACGTTTTTGAGTTTATATGCTTGCAGGTACTTGTTTTATAGGTTTCTTAACATAAGAAAACGAATGGAACTATTTATGAGGCGATATCTGTAACCGTTCCTGAGAAAAGTGAAATCAATGTTTTTGTAAGTCAGTTAGTAGCGCTGATAGTATTGCGTCTTTTTTTTTTTTTTTTTTTATACTAGTAATAGTAATAATATAGTTATAGTAGTACTAGTAACAGTATCCCAGCAACGAAAAAACATCAAACATATAAAACCTTACGGCGAGGAAAAAAAAAAGAAATAAAAAGACGCAATACCATCAGCGCTACTAACGGACAGGATCCCAACTACACCAGGGAGCTTCAACAACATTGGTCCGCCGATACTGGGGCTAGAGAGGAGGAAGGGCGCCCAGATCGACAAAAATGTCATTCCCTTGGCAACCACCGAGGAAGAAACAACAAGTACGTGGCTGACGAAGATGGAGATGAACCCATCGAAATATTCCAGGAAGAAGTGAGGAGGAGTTCCACCGCGGGAGAAAAATGCCGTTCCATCCAAAAACACATATAATTGTCTGTTCGCTCTCTAGGTGCCAGAAAAATAGTCCGATTTTGATAAAATTTGGTACAAAAATCTTTCGTCTAATTTGAAAGGTCAAGTTCGTTAACCAGCAGAATCCGTCCACCGGAAGATGCTTTTTGGGGCGAAATTCGAGCGAAAAAAATCGTAACGTTTACGTTTTCGAGTTTATATGCTTGCAGGCACTCATTTTATAGGTTTCGTAACGCAGAAAAATGAATAAAATAATTTTTAAAGCGATAGCTGTAACCGTTTTCGAGAAACATTTACTTTTTCAAACTAATTTTATGTTTGAGTATTCAGAAACGATTATTTCAGTTGGAACTTGTTCCAGACATTTGATATTCATGTAAACTACGATAGGTAAATTTTGGTTCCGTTTGGAGTGAAGCAAGTACTATAAATAAAATATTTCATTAACAGGCATAAAAAGTTTTGGGATTTTCGTATATTTTCTAACATATCTGGAAAACGGTTGCATGGGCGTCTATAGAAAATAATTTCGGAGGGGGCTGGGAAAATTTCGGGAGGGGGGGCTGAGACCATTTCCGGTGTATGGAATACTAACTATTTAGATATTGGAAGAGTTTTAGCCAACTTAAATCTTGACTCCTGACGGCTGAATTTGGTACAAAAATCTTTCGTCTAATTTGAAAGATCATGCCTTTTGGAGCGAAATTCACGCGAAAAAATCGGAACGCTTACGTTTTCGAGTTCATATGCATGCTGGTACTCGTATTGTAGGTTTCATAAAGTAGAAAAACGAATGAAACCATTTTTAAAGCGTTATCTGTAACCGTTTTCAGAAACGATTAATTCAATTGAAACTTAGTCCAGACGTTTAATATTCATCTAATCTAAGATAGATAAATTTTGGTTCCGTTTGGAGTTAAATAAGTACTAGAAATAAAATATTTCATTAAAAGGCATGACAAGTTTTAGGTTTTTCGTATATTTTCTAAAATATCTCGAAAAAGTACCACTATTTTTCAGTAGATTAGATCCCCCAAAATTCCGACTCACTGGAACTGCGTCATTTTAGCGCGGTTCCGCTCATATAGCTAGTGCTATTAGTAAAGGAATAGTATCAGTTAATGGTGTGGTATAATTATTCTTGAAAAATATCAAATAAAATCTCGAAGAGAAAATAGATTTAAGGCGCCACTACGTGAAACTGGCAGTTTATGGCGACTCCCCCCACCTTCTCAACTTTCGCTCTTGGGCACATTATAACAACGTTTCACATTTTCTTAACTTGTTTTAGTCAAATACTCGTTTTACTGTTAAATGCGATTAAAATGGGAAACAACCAATTAAAACTTTAGGAACACAAATACAAAAACCTGTTCAAAAGAGCAAAACTAACTAATTGCGAAGTCGTTATTTCTCAGATTGACATCGCACCATCGAAAATTACATTAGAACCTTTTTTGTAGGGAATTTAGCTTTCGAATGGTCACCATCTACTTACCACGATTTCCCAACCGTTCATGGGCGTATATAAGGGGGGCTGAGGGTGCTGCAGCCCCCCCCCCAAATTTTGATTTGATCGTTAAAAATGTCATTAAACGCTTAAAAATAAATTAAATAAGATCATTTAGTTCAAAAAACATATTCTAGTTTGGCTGTAATAGCGTTTAAGTTGGCTAAAACTCTTCCAATATCTAAATAGTTAGTATTCAATACACCGGAAATGGTCTCAGCCCCCCCTCCCGAAATTTTCCCAGCCCCCTCCGAAATTATTTTCTATAGACGCCCATGCAACCGTTTTCCAGATATGTTAGAAAATATACGAAAATCCCAAAACTTTTTATGCCTGTTAATGAAATATTTTATTTATAGTACTTGCTTCACTCCAAACGGAACCAAAATTTACCTATCGTAGTTTACATGAATATCAAATGTCTGGAACAAGTTCCAACTGAAATAATCGTTTCTGAATACTCAAACATAAAATTAGTTTGAAAAAGTAAATGTTTCTCGAAAACGGTTACAGCTATCGCTTTAAAAATTATTTCATTCATTTTTCTGCGTTACGAAACCTATAAAATGAGTGCCTGCAAGCATATAAACTCGAAAACGTAAACGTTACGATTTTTTTCGCGCGAATTTCGCCCCAAAAAGCATCTTCCGGTGGACGGATTCTGCTGGTTAACGAACTTGACCTTTCAAATTAGACGAAAGATTTTTGTACCAAATTTTATCAAAATCGGACTATTTTTCTGGCACCTAGAGAGCGAACAGACAATTATATGTGTTTTTGGATGGAACGGCATTTTTCTCCCGCGGTGGAACTCCTCCTCACTTCTTCCTGGAATATTTCGATGGGTTCATCTCCATCTTCGTCAGCCACGTACTTGTTGTTTCTTCCTCGGTGGTTGCCAAGGGAATGACATTTTTGTCGATCTGGGCGCCCTTTCTCCTCTCTAGCCCCAGTATCGGCGGACCAATGTTGTTGAAGCTCCCTGGTGTAGTTGGGATCCTGTCCGTTAGTAGCGCTGATGGTATTGCGTCTTTTTTTTTCCTCGCCGTAAGGTTTTATATGTTTGATGTTTTTTCGTTGCTGGGATACTGTTACTAGTACTACTATAACTATATTATTACTATTACTACTATAAAAAAAAAAAAAAAAGACGCAATACTATCAGCGCTACTAACTGACTTACAAACACATTGATTTCACTTTTCTCAGGAACGGTTACAGATATCGCCTCATAAATGGTTCCATTCGTTTTCTTATGTTAAGAAACCTATAAAACAAGTACCTGCAAGCATATAAACTCAAAAACGTAAGCGTTACGATTTTTTTTGCGCGAATTTCGCCCCAAACACTATCTTCTAGTGGGCGGATTCTGCTGGTTACCGATTTTGACCTTTCAAATTAGACGACTGCTTTTTGTACCAAATTTCGTTAAAATCGGACCATTTTTGAGCTTGCTAGAGCGCGAACAGACAAGCATATATATAAATATATACATATTATATAAATATACAAATTTGGGCCACCTATATTTTCGTGATCTATAGGGTCTGAAACGTGAAAGTTTCTAGTCGGCACTTCCGGATTGCGTCGTGAGGTCAACCTCATAAGCGGGTTCTTCCTATGGAGATAGGGAGTAACCGCGCTAATAGAATCCCAGCGGCGAAAAATAACATCAAACAATTATATGTATGTGTGTGTGTGTCTATATATATATATATATATATATATATATATATATATATATAAAACGGTGGTTCAAATTTGTATACGTATATATATATACGTATATATATATATATATATATATATATATATATATATATATATATATATATATATATAAAACGGTGGTTCAAATTTGTATACGTATATATATATATATATATATATATATATATATATATATATATATATATATATATATATATATATACATACACTAATTTGAACCACCGTTATAATATTGATCTATGGGATCTGAATCATGAAATTTTCAAGTCGGCACTTCTGGATAGTGTCATGAGGTCAACCTCATAAGCGGGTTTCCTCCCTATGGAGGGAGGGAGGAACCACGCTGAAAAGAACAGTTTGGTCACCAAGTCAAAATATCGCAGAGTAGTGTAGAGTCTGAGTAAATCCATTTTGGAGTATTCAAATATCATTAACTCAGTTAAACAAAAACATTGAAGTCCCCTCCTTTGAGACCATAATCTAGAGAGACTTCTCTTTACATTCTAATAGGTTTTACATCATTCTGTTGATATAAAATATTTCAATTTTTTATGTATGTAATGTACCAACAATGTAGTTGTGCTGCAGAGTGAGGTGAAATAGCCAGGTTATAAGAAGGTGAAATAGCTTGTCATATAATTTGTTATGTTGAAATTTTATAATGTTTTTATAAATGATCTGTTTTTAGCGCGGTTCCTCCCTCCCCCATAGGGACCAAACCACTTTTATTCGCCGTAAAATCGTTTGTAGTTGTTTGTAGTGAAAGAATTTTCGTTTGTACTTGCCTAGAAAAAAGTTACAGCCGCTTTATGAATTTTCAAAATGGCGACTTTTTTAGTTTTAGGGGTGCGTGTTTTCTTATGGTCTCAATACATTCGAAATCGTTTGTAGTTGATAGTTGTGAAAGAATTTTCGTTTGTAGTTGCCTAGAAAAAAAGTTACAGCCGCTTTATAAATTTTCAAAATGGCGACTTTTTTAGTTTTCTTATATTCTTATGTTTAATTTATATTTACTCGGCACTTGGCACTTGGCATCTTGGCAAGAAGAAGGATAATAAATGGCATAATTCTTGACGACGTCGGCTCGCTGGGACGGTAAAAACTAAAAAAGTCGCCATTTTGAAAATTCATAAAGCGGTTGTAATTTTTTTCTAGGCAACTACAAACGAAAATTCTTTCACAACTATCAACTACAATCGATTTCGAATGTATTGAGACCATAAGAAAACACGCACCCCTAAAACTAAAAAAGTCGCCATTTTGAAAATTCATAAAGCGGCTGTAACATTTTTTCTAGGCAACTACAAACGAAAATTCTTTCACTACAAACAACTACAAACGATTTTACGGCGAATAAAAGTGGTTTGGTTCCTATCGGTTGAAGTCGGGTGCGGGATATTTTTTGACCCCCCGGTTCTCAAAAACGAGGCAACTACAAACGAAATTTTTTTCACTAGAAATAACTATAAACGATTTGCATTTTTTTTTTGAGTCTATTGTCATATTTTTTTCGAAAGTGGGGTGCCAAGTTCACAGAGGTCTAAAAGATCAAGATCCTCCGATCTCATCTCGCCCTTTTCTAATGCCAACGTGCTGTTGGCCAACAGCACGTTGGCATTAGAAAAGGGTGGTAATATGTAGATAGCCCGGCACTAATAGCCAAATAGTTGATGCGCCGTTAAAAAAAAAAACAAACAACTTACCTCGCCAAAAGTGTCGCCAGAAAAAAAGAAACAAGCCAAGACGGACGGCTCTTCATCGAGAGTATCGTCAACCCGCCAGACTTACCGCCAACCTCCACCATTTTTTGAATTTTGAAAATACAAGAAAGAGCTGGAGTTTTGTCAATATTTTTATACCAATTTAGTCTTCAAACATTCTTAAATTCCTAAGTAGGTGGAGCAAAAATAGTTTAGGAAATTTTTAGTAAGTTTTAACACTATGTAGTCGGACATAATCCCGCAGGTTTCCTGCACCTTACTCCTTCGCGCACCGATACGAGTAAACTCGTCTCCCTCGTGTTACTATAAAAAAAGGGCATGATGAGTTTGCTTGTTTCCCGAAAAGAATGTGTTAATGGAGCGTAGATCACGTTGGACAACTTCAAAAACAAAAGTGTGTTTTACTCCATTCATATTAACATTTTAGGAATTTAAAGGCACTTTTTGGTAAATTAAATCATCTACAACGTTCATATCGACTACTTTTTTCATTACGGGCATACTTTCTACGTTATTGGCCGAAAAGTGACAAAAATAAGGGTTTTATCGGTTTTTGGCAATTTGTTACTCATTGGTGCGCTTTAGCGAAAAAATGGCAAATATAAAATCGACATAAATTTAAATTCTCTGCACTAATCCGTCATAAAAATAACCCATTTCCATTGGAGATTCCAGAGTTAAGGAAAATTGGACATCGGATCATACTTCATATAAACGTTTTTGTTGGAAATTATGTCTACAATCACCCCCAAGAGTTTGGCTACTTAGACCTGAATCACCCTGTATAGTAGATATATATTTAAACCTCCGTTATTTTCGTGACCTATGGGTTCTGAAACGTGATATTTTCTAGTCGGCACTTCCGGATCCTGTCATGAGGTCGACCTCATAAGCGGTTTTCCTCCCTATAGAGTGAGGTAGGAAACGCGCCAAAAAACTTAGCCTACTGTAGGTGGGACACGATCCCGCATCCCCTAGGTAGGGGATACGATAGATAAGTATCTAGTCAACAAATATATTTTTTCCCCAAATAACTTGCTGTGCCTTTGATACTAAATTAAATGCACTATGTAATGCTAAAACAAGGAATGCCGTACAATGATTTATAATGAAGAGAGATAAAAGCAAAAATTGCAATTTTTCTTTCTTAATACTTTTAATTCAGGTAAGACTTTAGAACGTTCGCCACCTATCGCCAAAACACAGTGGGACGAAGCGCTTAAACCCGCAGACATTCAATGTTATACCTCTTAACGTCCTCATTTCGGCCTGAAAACTCAAAATCAAATGTTTTCCAGGGTGTAGATCTTAAATCTGAAGTCATTTTATTTTTATCTTGGCGGGATATTTGGTCAATGAGCAAAAATGTTGGACCAAAAACCTAAAATTTCAAGTTTTATATTTTGGGGGTGGGAGGTATAATTTCCTTTTGTTTTTCATGCACTAAATCCCATGGAATTAGTGCATGAAAAACACCCCCACGTCACGTGGTCGACAGTTTTGGAGCCTTGTAAGTGACAAATTTAAAAAAAAAAAATTATTTTACATAATAGACATACTTGACAAAAATTTACACCATTAAAATTTAATGGTGTACATTTTTAATGAAAATATAAAAAAAAGTTCAGGGAAGCTGGCGTGTAGAGCAAAATCAAACCAAATTTAGACGGTCGATAAAGGCTCCAAAGTTATACATTTTCTTCCAATCGGGGTATTTTAACGTGTTCTGGGCTCAACGTTATATGCAAGAAAGTTATAATTTTATTTTTATTTTGAGAACCATTTCTTACAAGTATCGTCTAAGAAAATACAATAGTCATTTATATGGTTATAAAAAGGAGTCTTTCTTCTTTAGAAAGAGCCCAAGGACGTAAATATTGGATTATCTCAAGAGGAGATATTGAATTTCAAAATGTCGCGATTTTCACTTACAAAGTGTGTCTTCCGGACTGGAAAAAATTATTATTTTTTTGTTTTCGATGATGTTTACCACATAAGGGTTTCTAGGGATGCTGATTTTAAATCTGCTATTATGTTTGGTGTGAAAAATGTATAATGCAAGTTTACTTAAAAACTTTAGCATATATTTCACGAAATATGTTTAACGATTGTATTTTTTTTTAATCTCCTCTCTAAAAGAAACGAACTGGTGAAAGAATTATGTCGATATCATTTTCTAAACTCGATATATAAAATAAAGCATTTTCAACCTATTTTATTTTATTTCTCGGCTCCTAAGGCGCATTGGATTGCTCGGACACGTGTCCACTATTTTTCGATGTAGAATCACCAGAAAAAAAAAATGGTCCAAATCGGTGACCCCACCACTGTATACCCTCCTTGTGAGCTATTCGGCGATGAAGCTGTTGCCGCTATATGCCACTACATATGAACTGAATGTAGTAGCATATAGCGTATATCTCTTACGATCCCTGACAACTTCCGACACAATTTTCTATTTTCCTGTTCTTTTTAACTCCACTTATTTTTATCACAAAAGGTTAAAATAATAATAAATGGACGTTAAAATTTAAATAAATTAAATAAAAGGTTAAAAAAAAAGTGCTGTTCAAAAATTGAGTTTATTTTTTTCAGAGGCGTACAATGACCACAACGAGCTCAAAAATATTTGCAGGGAAAAAAGAATATGATTCTGTTCCACCTCAACAATGACTTGAACACAGAAATACGGCATATCCTACAAAATTCACTGGGAAAAGTGAAAAATTATAGGGTATTACGAGTATTTTTGCTCAGTCTGCTGTTTTTCAGATACTCTGGACTGTGTGGAACATGTCCTTGTAGTTTTTGCACACAAAAAAAAAAGTTTGAAATTCGGCCAATGTCGCGGGGTTTGGGCGTTTCGTCCCACTGTGCGCCAGGGCCGCCACATCTCAGAGGCGGCCCTGATCGCCGCATATTAGGTTGTAGCCTATTTTTATGTGAAACAATCCCAGCAAATTTCATTTGCCGTTGACAGCACGAGGTGTGACAGGAGATTTACTATGATCATCCCATCGTTCAGGTAGCTGTTGAAAGGCAGGTGAGGACGTGGTCAAAGGACCTTGACACTCAGCTGTCACTTATCATACCATTAAGGTAGCTTCGGTATTCCCCTAATAATTTACCTCATGAGTGTTAGGGTCTGAGTATTGATAGTGTTCAAAAGAGTATTGAATGGTTTTTTGCAGTTCCAAGTACAGCTTCTAGAGCCACTGGCGTAGATCAGGAAATAATAAGACGGTTTGCTGCAATATTGTATGCTATTTCTTGTGGGATTAAATATCGATATTGTGGAAGAATATTGCCAGAAGACCTTGTCTCTTCTCGAAGAAAAATATAGTTGATTCCCTTTGACTCCTTTGATTCGGCACTCAATACTTGCTTTGGGACAATTGCCCGAAGAGGCTCAGAAAGTGAGCAATTGTTTCGAGCCGAAAAATGAATATAGAAGATTTATTTAGGTGGTTTCTCCTATCTTCAGATCCTGTGGACCACAGGATCTGAAGATAGGGGAAACCACCTGGGGCACTGCACGTCCACTGCCCCGAAAAAGCACAAGAAATTTATCTGAGGATGTAAAAGAAGATCTTAAGGATCTTTTTTCTCTTACTGATGACGAGGAAGACAGTTTTGACGAATCTTCTTCAGACAATTATCTTTGACAAGTGAATTAATTAATTATGTTATTTCTATTTGATCATAATAAAAATGTTATAATTTTGTATTATCATATTTATTTGTTTTGTATATATATTTTTTTATTTTTAAACAAACAGAAAGAAGTAGTGCTCCAGTGATGATTATTTGTCATCAGGTAATTAAATACCTAAAAATTATCAGCAACATAAATCTGATTGACCATAAAAAAAAAATAATAGCTTAATATTTTTCCTCCGAAAATTAAATGACCTATGGCATCAAGCCAACATTATCTTATTAAAGCAAAACATACTAATGAGTATTCTTATTTTATTTGTAAATATATTTTTGTATATATTTTCACTTAAAAGCTCTGCATCAAAACGGTAGAATTTCTTTATAACAAAGTGTCGCCATTTTGTTTTTTCAAGCAGTACATATTAAATAGGTAAATGGTTGTTATACTAAAGTATTAGGCCATTTTTATTCTAAAATCTTTAATTAATAAGAACAATGTAATTTTTCCTGGAAAATGTACTGCCATTTTTTTATCGCCATTTTGTTTTTCAAGAAATGAAATCAAAATTCATATCTAGTTTCATTTAAAGAAGTTTTGTGGGAAGAATCGTCTAGATGATAAGCGAGGTATGATTTTGGCACCATACGGCCTGGATTGGGATCACTGTGCGACAGTTGAAGGACCGTTTCATTATTTTTATTTATTCAACTTTTATGTGAGACTTACTATAATCATTAAATATTAATTTCATGATGAATAATTTTTATTTATTTCTGATGATATCACGAAAAAAAAAACATAATATTACTTTTATTTGTTTGATGTTTTTTCATTCTAGAATTCCAATTACATTATGAAATTGAGAGATAATGTCAGTTCTAAGTATATCGTTAGAAAGCTGATTAAATTTTGCAACTTTTGTGAGATTCAGCAGTCTGAAGGATTTTTTTAGAAGAGTATTTCTTTTCGAAAATTTGTCGCTAACCAGCGAGCATTTAGTAACTTCTACTTTTTGAATTGATATTTCGATTTAAATGAGATGATTGTGAACATTGGATGTGCATTACTCTTAAAGCAAATTTAATGCTGATTTCAAGAATGTAATGAATTATTAAAAACAAATATGTGTACAAGCAGAGAAAATCGGAGTCGTACTAGAAAAAACACGTTGTTTTGCTAAAGAGCCTTTAGAACGGCATACATCTGGAACGGATTGAGATAGAAATATTTAGTTGGTGGCGTTGAACTACATTTTTTTGTCTAGTTTCACCCCTTGAGAGATTTTCATTAACTTGCAATACACCCTGTAGAGGAAATCATTTTGGGGATGGGGGCTGAAAGCTCAGGGGGAATAGGGTGGCATGTAATACTATCTAGAACTTGAAATAGTTAGTCAACTAAAACGCTATTAAACTCTAAAAAAAAAAAAAAAATTCTGAACTAAGTGATCTTATTTAATTTATTTTGAGGGTTTTATAGCACATTTTTATCGATTAAATCAAAATTTTGACGGGTGGGGGGCTGCACCCCTCTTATATACGCTCATGGGTCCTGATGATCCAGTGGAAGGGCAATCTCATTGCCCCAGAGGCCTATGAACTTCGGACGCTGATTTGGCTGTTTTCAATAGAGAAAACTAGAAAGTAGAGCAGTCACCGCTTTGTCATGCTCGCAGATCCATATAACCGACCTCAATTTTTTTTCCTTCAACGATGCGAAAGAGAAGAATAGCTGTTCCAAAGCTATAGCTTAGAACTAGTGATGGACATGGGCGTATTTAAGGGGGGGGGGTTGAGGGGGTTGCAGCCCCCCCCCGAAATTTCGGTAAACTTTTTATAAAACCCTTAAAAATAAATTAAATAAGATCATTTAGTTCATAAAACATATTCTATTTTGGGTGTAATAGCGTTTAAGTTGGCTAAAACTCTTCCAAGATCTAAATTGTTAGTATTCCAACACCGGAAATGGTCTCAGCCCCCCCCGAAATTTTCCCAGCCCCCTCCGAAATTATTTTCTATATACGCCCATGGTGATGGGTGATTTTCTAATATGAATCGTTCCTTTGAAACGATTTAAATCGAAATGAAAAGATCGGGCTACTAAAAAGATCGTCGAGTTCAGATTCAAAAGATTTATCTTCTAGGCTCAAAATATATGGATCTATCTACGATATGGATCGATCTTCGATAACGATCGAATTCACGATTACTTGCAATTACCAAGGAAATTCGAATTTCATTTCGATTCGAATCGATTATTATTCGAGAATCCCCCATCACCACTACGAATCGACCTAAATAAGTCGATTTGAATACGTACTTGATAATATAAAAAATATATATTTTATTATTTTTAGAATTTTACCGAAGATATGCAAGCATTAAAGGGATATTAAATACAATCATATGTTTTAGCGCTGTTCCTCCCTCCCTCCATAGGAAGAAACCCGCTTATGAGGTTGACCTTATGACGCAATCCGGAACTGCCGACTAGAACCTTTCACGTTTCCGAACCCATAGGTCTCGAAAATAGCAGTGGTTAAAATGTGTATGTATATATATATATATATATATATATATATATATATATATATATATATATATTTGTCTGTTTGCTCTCCCACGAGCTCAAAAATGGTCCGATTTTTGTGTGAAAGGCTCAAAACTCTTTCGTCTAATTTGAAAAGTCAAGTTCGTTAACCAGACGAATGGTTTTTGGAGCGAAATTCGTGCTTTTTTTTTTCTTTTATTGCAGGTGGTATAGAGTTTATTTCCATTTATTAAAAACATCCTGCTAAAACTTTATACCGCCTGCAATAAAAACCCTTCATACCTGCCTCTCTTCCATTATCACTTCTGTTTTATGATACCACCTTCCATCCTTTGAACCTCAACTCCTCCCTCTCCTTTCCACCCACAACTTAATGTGTGGTCAGAAATGATTAAATGGCTTAGATCTTGGTCTTCTCATCGGTAAGCCTATTTTCATGTTTTTGTTCATCCATGTTACCCATCTAGTTCTTTAACCAGTATTGATTTAACTATAATTTAAGCTCTAGCTAAAGCACATACTTTCTGTATAATGTTTTTCTATTTTTTTAATCTTTTTGTAAATTTATAAATTAGTATTAACCCTGCCCTACGTGTTTTACAGCCCTGACGAAGAAGGCTGGAATTTCAAGCCGAAACGTCTGTTTTAACAAGAATCTGTATTTTAATAAGAAATAACGACCGAATCCTGACAATTCCTACCTTCGTAATTTTCAGTTTGGGTATTCAGAAAATTAAGTTGGGGTGGTTAAATGTTGGTTCCGTTTGGAGTTTTTTTTTATTTTATTTATTTATTTATTTTTTTGGGTGCATCGACCACTAGGGCAGTTAAAGAAGTGCTATAAATTAAATATCTAGGCGCACGGTAGTGCGCCAGGCCAAGTTCCGGCCTAAGCATACTGTGTGTATATTGTAGGAGGTCTTAGAGCCGATTTTTACCCTCTCATACTTTCAACCAGGTAAAGATAAAGTTATGAAATTTTACATAGGCATTGTGCAACTAGATGTGAGTAAAACTGGAAATTTTCATAATTCTACATCGAATAGTTTCTGAGATATAAACGATCGAAAATCAGGATTTATAGGACTCACTGACTCATCAAAATTATTAGGCACTTCCCATGATGCTAGAGACTTGAAATTTTGCAGGATGATAGATATGAGGGTTTTATGAAACGAAAAAATTGAAAAATCCTGAAAAGATGTGTTGACTCCGCTTCCGGGGCGGGGGTTCCAGTATTGTACTACCTTCGGAAACCCATTTCGGTCATTCCGTCCGAAACCCATGATGTGGGGTATCAAATGAATCGTCTCGGTATGAAGAACCTATATTTGATGTTTTAAGAAACATTTAGACGCATATAGGCTTGGTCAAAATCTTATACCAGCTGTCTGTCTGTATGTTTGTTCCTTATACAAATCCGAACCGTTTGACCGATTTTGACCAAACTTGGGACACAGGTGGGTCTTATACGGGGAGAATCATAGGATAGATTAAATTGTCTATCAGCTGTCTGTCTGTCTGTTTGTTCCATATACAAATACACACCGTTTGGCCGATTTTGACAAAACTTGGCTAACAGGTGGGTCTTGATCCGGGAAGTGGCATAGACTTGATCAAAATCGTCAATCAGCTGTCTGTCTGTCTGTTTGTTCATTATACAAATCCACGCCGTTTGACCGATTTTGACTAAACTTGACACACAGGTCGGTCTTGATCCGGGGAGTGTCATAGGCTAGTTCAAAATCGTCTATCAGCTGTTTGCCTAACTGCCTATTCCTTATACAAATCTACACGATTTGACCGATTTTGACCAAACATGGTACACAGGTAGTTCTTTATCCGGGGAGTGTCATAGGCTAGGTCAAAATCGTCTATCAGCTGTTTGTCTGCATGTTTGTTCCTTACACAAATTCACACCGTTTGACCAATTTTGACCAAACTTGGCACAGAGGTAGGTCTTGATAGGGGAGTGTCATATTACCTATGTCGTTTTGTACTTTTTGTTCCATCGGAAAGCCATCATTCCTTCTGAAACCCATCATGTGGGGTATCAAATGAATCGTCTTGGCAAGGAGAACCCATATTTGATGTTTCAAGAAACATTTCGACGCACCTTAGCAACAGCAGGTGTGACTTCTTTCTTAAATGTTGTAAATAAAGTCGTAGGGGTTAACTGCATACTAAGTTTTTCAAAGTCGTCTAAATTACAAAGTTAAGGAACACAAACCCAAAACGTATCGTCTTTGTTCTTATATTTTTCTTGAAGGCCTTCTACACTTTCCCTATTGTGATCTTTATCCTCGGGATAAGGTTCCTGTGTTTTACAGTGTAATACTTTAGTTAAGAGAGCAATCAATTTGTTCTCTAGAGTACTGTCATCTGGAAGATCTTCTAACTTTTCTAGTCTAGAGATTGGATGTACGATAGATATTTATGCTACTTATTGGTATCAAATATCAAGCAGTAAGGAGAACTTTATGCAGAGTCCAAAGACCCTGGTTTTATATGAAGTACAAAAGCCAGTAGGTATGCGGCAACTAAATTTTAATTAATACTTAGAAAAAAGTAATGAGATCCCCAAAAAAACATAAATGTGAAATAGAGGCCAAGTTCCTCCCACCACAAAGAAACACTCCCTTTCCCAAAAATATCCCTCTTAAAACCCCTAAAAAACGCCTACCATCCTACACTCCAAAAAAGTAGTATAAGTTGGTGTATTAAGTGCACCATATTTTCAACCAAAAATATTTGCCAATACAAGAGATGATACAAGAAAGAAATGTCCAAGTTTATTACTTAGAAGACCTATTAGTTACTTACTAAGAACAGTAAAGACACTTCAACTGACCTTTGAAAACAAAAATAAAAATACTTAAATCCAGTTACTAAAATATCACTTTCCTCAACCAGGTATATTCTTAAACTTGGCAATGTTTTATTTGTGCCGAAATTATCTTTAGAGAGAAAACTAAACATTGGGCGGTTTGGCAGAAATATATATATATATATATATATATATATATATATATATAATATATATATATATATATATAATATATAATATATATATATATATATATATATATATATATATATATATATATATATAAGTTAGGTATATTTAGATAGATATGTGTATATATTAGTGTTAAATATGTCCTACTTGTTTTTACAGCCCTGATGAAGGCTTGAAGTTCAAGCGGAAACGTCGGCAAAATAAAACCATTTTTACGAAAAAATGTAGTTTTATTAAGTAGCAGTGACCGAACCCCGACAATCCCTACCTTGAAAAAACATAAATGTAAATTGACAAAGTTGTTCTTAATTTTATTAGCTTTCATTTAAAAAAAAAATGCATTGAAATCGGTCAAGATTAGAGGCTGTAGCCTTTTTTGTAGCACGCAAACTATAATGACTGGGGGTGAGCGACGGGAAAAATTTTAATGTCTGGGCTAAGCGATGAGCGACAGCCCGGATCCTGCAAGCGACGTCGCCCGGTCCCCCTGCCTATGGTAGCCAGTTCTCCATCATTCCTACTGCACTCCAGCTTAACATTAATGTGAGCGACGTCGCTCAGACGCTTTTCGCTCGTATCGTACCCTAGGCCTTAGAGTACAGACGTATGATAAACTGTTTAAAGTTTACCTCAAAGATGAAATATATAAATAATCAATGCGTCCCACAATACCTAGAAAACAATCTTATTGAAAAAAAAAATAATAAATTAAAACTTAATATAGATAAAACAATATATATACATTTTTCAGCAATAGGAACAATTGAAAAATCTTTAAATTTAGCTATTGATCAAACAAAAATAGAACAAGCAAGCAATATAAAATTTCTGGGTTAATACTGGATAATAATCTCAGCTGGCAGAAGCATATAGACAAGATTAAAAAAAAACTTAACACCTCATGCTTCATGATAAAAAATCTTTCAAAGATATTGGACAAAACGGATTTAATAAATGTGTATTATGGGACTTTCGAATCACAATTATATGGCATTGAATTGTGGGGTAACAAATTGCAAGCCATCCAAATCTTCAAGATTCAAAAGAGGATTGTAAGGCATATTTTGAAACTACAAAGAAGCTCATCAGCCAGGAAATACTTTGAACAATTAGGAATTTTAACACTGCCATCGCTGTATATTTTAGCAATAGTAAAATATGTAAAAAATAACTTATCCCAATTTAAAATTCATGGAGATGATCACTACTACTCTACACGCCAAAAAGGAAAAATCAAAATTCAGAAACATATGACAACGTTTTATAGGAAAGGAGTGGAGTTTTGTGGATCAGTTTTGTTCAATTTCCTGCCTGAGAAATTAAGAAACATCCAAACGACCAAAAGACTTATCCAGAAACTGAAAAGAATACTCCGACAAAGAACTTGTTATACAACTGAAGAATTTTTTGAAATAGATTTAGCACCCGGACTGGCATCTTGACTGATCTTGATCTGCGAATGTATTATTAAATGTATTATAATATTATTATATGACGTGTCCATATCTCGAAAACGAGTTTTTGGAAATAAAGTTTATTCTATTCCATCAGAGAAACCCATCTAGACAATGGCGCCTCCAAGTTACTATTATTGGATTAATAAATACTATTAATTATTTGAGCACAAACTTACTCATACAAATCCCTAATCCACAACGCAACTCCCTTTCTTAAAACTCCTTCCACGTACGCACCATGGACTCTACGAAACATAAAATTTGACCTAAGCCTGACGAACGACAAAACATCTAACCCCACGCCATCACTTTTATTCAAATAATGATTCAAGACATTTCTATTAAATAGCACTGACACTTCATTCATTTACACTGACGGTTCGAAAACTAACGAAGGTACCGGTGCAGCGGCAGTAGTTGGGATCCAAAATATAATGGTAAAACTACCCAAAATAATAAGAAGAGGGGTCGTTTACCTGAATTGAATGGGGGGATATAAATGACATTGTTGCTAAAAAATTTAAAAGGTCCTGCGAGTCGGACTTTTGAAGAATTAACTTACTGGCTTCAAGTAGCATGTAGCTGTAAATGTTCTCTAATGAAAGTAATAGACTTATTGAGTCGGTACATATTGTTATTCTGTCAGTTTTTACGTCATTTGTATGTTCTAAGCCGAGTGAGATAGCTTGCAGGTCAGCTGAGCGAATGAGCTGACCTGCAAGCTATCTCACTCGGCTTAGAACATACAAATGACGTAAAAACTGACAGAATAACAATATGTACCGACTCAATAAGTCTACTACTTTCATTAGAGAACATTTACAGCTACATGCTACTTGAAGCCAGTAAGTTAATTCTTCAAAAGTCCGACTCGCAGGACCTTTTAAATTTTTTAGCAACAATGTCATTTATATCCCCCCATTCAATTCAGGTAAACGACCCCTCTTCTTGGGGGATCCCTCTTCCAATTCTTGGAATAGAGGGATTACTTATACTAGAGATAAGAGCTTTATTTCTTAATTACTAAAGTGTTAAAATTTATTTCATTACTTGAAATTAACTTTAAAATGTTGATTTCATAACTGTGGGATTTAATAATGAAAGAAAACGAGAGAAAAAAACAATTTTAAAATATCTTTTTATTAAATTAAATTTTATAATCAAAGTCATGGGCATATATAAGGGGGGAGGCTGAGGGGACTGCAGCCCCTCGAAATTTTGATTTGATCGTTAAAAATATGTCATAAACCCCTTAAAAATCAATTAAATATGATCACTTATTTCATAAAAAATATTTTATTTTGGGTATAATAGCGTTTTAGTTGGCTAAAACTATTCCAAGTTCTAGATTGTTAGTATTCCATACCCTGGAAATGGAATTAGCCCCCCCCCAAATTATTTCCTATATCCGCCCATGTTCAAAGTGGCCGCCATGAGCTCTTATACATGCTGTACATCTTCAAATGAATGATCGCTAGTGCAAGACACAAGTGTAGAAAGTGTCTTTGGGCATGGGCGTCTATAAGGGGGGATGCAGCCCCCCCCCCCTCCCCGAAATTTTGGTTTGGTGAGAACATTTCATGTAAAAAAAAAACTATAAAATAATAAAACAAAATCAGTCCCGTAACAGGCCACGGGGGTCGTGAGGTGCAGATACTATAGAGGTATCTGATTCATGACTATAGGGCACACTAGGGACATAGTGTGGTCAGTACTATGCCCCGGCCGCCTGATTTTCACCTTTGCTGCTTCGACTGATAGGGTCATTAGCGCAAAGGGACGGTCAGGGAGGCCGAATTCAACCAATGAACCTAGACACCAGAAGAAAAAATCTTTAGTGCTTGCTCGGAATTTGAACTCATGTCCTCCAGCATATGAGTCCAGTGTTCTACCACTGAGCTAACCTCGCCCCCTAAAAAAAGCCTATAACAACAAAAAATGTCTTTCTACATTTACCCTGGTTAGGTGTCCAGAGGACTTTAAAACTCACCATTTTACACTAAAATATTTACAATTTTTCGTACACCCCAAATTTCTAGGTGCTCTCAGCGCCCCTCCCCCCTCCCCGAAATTTTTTCTATATACACTTGTGTCTTTGGGATTGGGCGACTCGGTAAAAGGCAAAGCCAAGGATGTACTGGAGATGCTAAACAGGAGAGAGCCAAGGTCATATTTTGAAGTGGTATAGTGGTTCTCCGGCTGAGAAGGGACTTGTTATTACTTTTACTTATTTATTTTTTTATTGATTCATCAATAGCGGAAGAAATATAGCTGTAGTAGGTGTAGTATGGTGACTAATGGGGACAGGAGTGGGGGCATTGACAGGGGGCAGGAAGCGGCGATAGACAAAGGCCATCCGGGAGAAGCAAGGGCAAAAGCAACAGGGCGAGCTTTGAGCTGTGCAGTCATATGCAGAGTCGAGCCGGGTCATGCCAGTCTCCTGAGCAGTGGTGTTAACACGATGAGAACACAGCACATTCCCAACATGGTCCAGGCTATTACAGTTCTGACTGTGCTCAAGATGCTTACAAACGGTAAGTCCCTGAGATCTCAAGCCAGAGGATTCGTGTACAAAGCCCTCATAGCACACGAGTCCGACGGTGGATCTGAATTTCTCTGCCCTTTTTAATCTTATAATTATGTTTTTTCATGTTCAAAATTCATTCCACCTACCTTTTTCACTCAAATATTATATTATTGCTCATATTTGTTAATGAAGATAACTTCAATAAATTAAATTTGGAACATTTGGAGGAATACTAATAAATTAATGTCATTTAATAGCTTATTAGGTTGATTGTTTATAAATGTTTTACTCGACTTTGTATATATTAGTACGAATATTTTCGAAATCCTTTAGGGTCGAAAATACGGAGTGAAAAAATTTAGTTGGGCTTTTTTTGGGAAATAATTAAACTAAAAAATCTATAAGTAAGTAATTATTTTTCGACATCCTCAGTTCTACTGAGTTTTGAGAATGGTAATGAGACTTTATTGGCCTCATCTAAGGGAATACTACCTCATTGGATGGGATCAGCAGTATCCCACAAAGAATTCACAGAAATATTTTTATGAAAATGTATATGTCGTACATTATGAAAAATTTCATGAGATAAAAAGTGCTACAATTATAATTATTTTCTTCTCTTGATCCAAATGACCCCTAAATCAGACGTGCACACGAAGTCTGCTACCTAATAGCTTTTAGGATCTCACAAATATCATCTATAAGATTCTTGATTTAATAGTGATCTGGTTCTGTAAACAGTGGAATTTCATTTTTTTTATTTTAATAAATCACTCTAATCGGTGCGGTTTAAAATCGTCCGCACTTATAGAAGACCTTCTTTATTGGCTATGGTTACTGTCCATTCCTCTATTGGGTACAAAAACTTCCACACTTATAGAAGATCTTCTTTATTGGCTATGGTTACTGTCCATTCCTCTATTGGGTACAAAAACTTCCACACTTATAGAAGATCTTCTTTATTGGCTATGGTTACTGTCCATGTCTCTATTCGGTTCAAAATCGTCCGCACTAATAGAAGTTCTTCTTTATGGGCTGTGGTTGCTGTCCATGCCTCTACTCGGTGCAAACTCTTTCACTGTAATAGAAGATCTTCTTTATTGGCTATGGTTTCTGTCATGCCTCTGTTCGGTGCAAAATCTTTCACTGTAATAGAAGATCTTCTTTATTGGCTATGGTTTCTGTCATGCCTCTGTTCGGTACAAAATCTTCCACTCTAATAGAAAAAAATCATTATTGGCTATGGTTACTCAAATTTGTGTGTCTATATATGTATATATTAGTGTTCTCACGATCTAGCATGGTCAAGAATGGTCCAATTTTGATGAAATTCGGTAAAAAAAAACATACCTCTTTGTAGTACTCTATTGGGTATTTTTCTCTAATGAATATTTGACAAGTTTCGAGATTTAAATTAGTCTGAAAAAGTGATTTTCAGCGCAATACTCCCTCACTATTTGATCCTGAAATTGGGGACTACATCCCGTTCACATTAATTATCCATTGTGTACAGTAATCACCCAAACAAAAATTACAGAGGGGGAAGCCAAATCCACGGGTGGGGGCGACACGCAACTCTGCCTCTATCAGGATGAAAGAACGGATCATAAGTAATCACCATTACGAAATGTGTTACCTGAATAATTTCTGCATTACCTCATCTAAAATCAGACGAAACATGTTTGCCCATAACAAAACAATTTGATTCTCCTTTCTAGCTCTATTCGGAGGAAACTCGCTAATGGCATTGACTCTATGAAATGATTCCGAAGTGCTGAACATAAACGCCAACGATTCCTATCGGAGGGGGGGGGGGGGGGTCAAAAATGTTGGTCCCGCAAATTTGGGTGTGGGTAAAGTGAACGAATTTTTATGGTACAACGAGAAATGTGATACAAAATGCTCAACCTAAAACAAAATATTAGTTTCGTTAGCTACAGAATCCGTCCTCTGGGACACCAAAAATAATAGCAGATTGAAAATCAGCAACCCAAAAATCCCTAATGTGGTAAATATCATCGAAAACAAAAAATAATAATTTTGTCCTGTCCAGAAGAGACTAAACATTTGTAACGGAAAAAATTACGTGGCGTTTTAAAATTGAATATCGCCTTGAGGTAATCGAATGTTTACTTCCTTGGGTTCTTTGAAAAGAAAAGAGCTTCCTTTTTCTGACCCTATAAATGACTATTGGATTATCTCAGATGGAAATGGTTCTAAACAAAAAATCAAATATAAACTTTTTTGCAAGTAACGTTGATTCCAGAACACGTATAAATAACCTGATTAAACTAAAAGTCCGATTCGCAGGAACTGCGTCATCTTAGCGCGGTTCCGTTCTTATCTTTAGTGTTTATGAAGGCATAGAATAGAAACAGTTATTACTTTGTTTAGATCAATAGCGAAACACCTATCCAAATGAAATCTCAAACTAACCAGTCTTGAAAGGTCTTGATTTACAATCTTACCTGTATGGGTCAGCTCTCCCATAAGTCGGGCAGAAAGGCCTCCGCTCAGAGGCATTTGGAAAGCCTTGGGATCTCTCTCTTTGAACGCTACATTTTTAACAATAAATTGATCTTCTTATTTTACTTAATCTGTTTTATTGTCAAATACATTATCTGACTATAAGCAATTTAAAAATAACAAGGAATAAAATAGACAAAAAGAACCATTCGAATAAACGAAATCAATTACTTTAAAGTTTTAAGCACTTATTTCTCCGATTGACATCGCCTAATTAAAACTTTCTTTAGAATCTTTTTTGTAGAGCATTTAGTAAGCTTTCGAATGGTAACCTTCTGCTTCCCAAGATTGTCAACGGTTTTCGAGATACTAACGAAAGTATACAAAGTTACCAAAACTTTTCTTGTCTGTTAATAAAATACTTTATTCTAACCCTTTCTTTACTCCAAACATAACCAAAATTTTAACATATTAGTGTTGATGAAATTCGAACATGCAGAAAATATTTCAACTGAATCCCATAATTCTAAGTACCAAAATCAAAGACAAAAAGAACAGTTCGAATAAGCGAAATCAATTACTTTAAAGGTTTAAGGACTTATTTCTCCGATTGACATCGCCTAATCAAAACTTTTATTAGAACCATTTTTGTAGAGCATTTAGTAAGCTTTCTAATGGTAATCTTACGTTTCCCAAGATTCTCAACCTTTTTCGAAATATTAAGGAAAGTATACAAAGTTACCAAAATTTTTTATGTCTGTTAATAAAATATGTTATTCTAACCCTTCCTTAACTCCAAACGTAAGAAAAATGTCAACATATTAGTTTTAATGAAAGTAGAACACGCAGAAAATGTTTCAACTGAATCCCATGATTCTAAGTACCCAAACCAAAAACGGTATTCAAAAACTATGTTTCCAATTTTCTCGAAAACGGTTAAAGCTATCGCCTTGAAAATGATTTCATTCGTTTCCCTAGCCCAAGAAGCATATAAAACGAGTACTTACAAGCTTATGAACTCAAAAACGTAAGCGTTACGATTTTTTTTTGCGCGAATTTCGCCCCAAACGCCATCTTCCAGTGGGCGGATTCTGCTGGTTAACGAACTTGACCTTTCAAATTGGAAGACGGATTTTTATACCAAATTTCATCACAATCGGACCATTAGGGAAGCCAGAAATGAACGAACAGACAAATATATATATATATATATATATAAATATATACATATATATATATATATATATATATATATATATATATATATATATATACAAATTTGAACCACCGTTATTTTCGGTCTCTATGGGTTCTGAAACGCGAAATTTTCTAGTCGGCACTTCCGGATTGTTTCATTGTATCAACCTTATAAGCGGGGTTCCTCCCTATGGGGGAGGGAGGAACCGCGCTAAAATGTGTAACTTTGGGGCCATTATCGACTTACCAAATTTGGTTTGAATCAGTTAAATTTTCTTTGAAATATTGTCGGATTTGTGAATCTAATATCTAACAGGTGAAAAACCTAAGACATTAAAACTTGGATAGGTCGGAGAAGAGCTCCAGTAAAAAATATATCTTCAACAAGGCAATTTTTGACATTTCGTACGTTAAATATCTCGTAAAATATTATGAAACAAGGGGAAAGGTGGCCGTTATCCATTCCAATCTCAGCCATAAATAGCGGCTAAACTTCTAAATGTTCGGAAGTAGGTATTGAAAAAAAGTCCGCCACGCAGGAGCTGCATAACTAAGCACTTTCCTCAGAATTTGGGTAGTTTAGACTGGATTTCAGAACAATTTGCTTAAAATATCCTACATAAATAAAATAAAAACATGAATAGTTCTCTTTTAATTTTGTAATGAGTAACTGTTCAATTATTAATTTTGTAATTAATTAGCTTCCAGAGTTTTGTTTACACATGGTACCGACTACATTACTTAATAAATACTAAAAACTTCATATTTTCATCTTTTGATCTGACGCAGGAACAGGATACAGTCCCTCTAGTGGTAAAAAGCG
Organism: Gonocerus acuteangulatus; assembly: GCA_946811695.1. NCBI lineage: Eukaryota > Metazoa > Arthropoda > Insecta > Hemiptera > Coreidae > Gonocerus > Gonocerus acuteangulatus. The sequence continues at coordinate 21,417,786 of OX328132.1, forward strand.
CTCCTTGCAGCGGCCTTGCGAACCTACGTCTGGCAAGCTAATTCTATTGAAATATATTACAAAGTAAACCCCCCTTTCCGATTGACCGATTTAGCTCATTTTTACAACACTTCTTTCCCATGAGTTACCCACAACGTATACCGCGTTTCGTTACAATACAGCGGAAATTACGACCGGTATGAGTATATTAGTAATTTGGGCCCGGAGTAACCCCCCCCCCCTCCTAATGAACCGATTTAGTGTATTTTTACAACACATTTTTATCTGTAGATTACCACTACGAATACCGAGTTTCGTCGAAATATAACACAAATCACGGCTGGTAGTGGCGAATTGGTATTGTGGGTCCGAAGTAAACCCCCCCTTCTAATGAACCTATTTAGTTTATTTCTACATCTCACTTTTCTCTCTAGATTAACACTACGAATACCAAGTTTCGTTGAAATATAACAAATATTACGGCTGGCATGGTCAAATTAGTGTTTTGGGTTCGAGGTAAACCCCCCCCCCTTCCGGTGGACCGATTTTGGTGGTTAACGAACTCGTTCAATTGTTTGCTAATTGAATGCTATATACCAAGTTTCGTGACGAACAAAAACTCTGGCCGCTATCGTGTTAACAGACACACACACATATATATATATATATATATATATATATATATATATATATATATATATATATATAAATTTTAATGGGGGTCATTTTCGGTGTCTACTAGGTAGGATCGATAAAGATTTGAAGAAATTTTTCAAAAATTCCGTCATGAGTGCAACCTCAATAGCTATTTTCCTTCGGAGGAAAGTGCTAAAAAACAGACACTCCGTTCCGTGCTCAACCCTTGAGGGCGAATATTAACCTGTGAAATATATTACATGTTATATATTTGTTAGTCTGTAAATATTTTAAAATAGACGTTTCAACTCATTGTATAGTAGAACATACAGAGTTGACTCATCTCCTGTCGTCTATTTATTTATAAAGGGATGACTGCGTTAATTATTAATTTAAAGTTTATTATTAATACCATATAAAAGGCTTATGGTTTGGATCTCGAAGAACCACACCGAAGAAGATATGTTCATTCTTTCGTGAATTAATGTTTGATTTTGTTAGGAATCATTCATTAACACCTCAAAGTCTTGGTGTATTTTGTTTTGTTTTTTTCACGAACACAATCCCACGCTGCTTTTCCTTTTCAGAGGAAGCGATGAAGTAACTCCTTTTACAAAGCAGTTCTTTTTCTCTTCGCACTCCTGATGATTGAAAGACATGTTGGCAATATAAATAAAATAAAATATTCTTTTCTTAAAGGTATGTTTACTGAACTATGGACACCGTACACTGATTATATGCATCTTGATGATCTCTTCAGTCAACAATCTATTTACCTGAAGTAAATCAGGTGTAATAAAGTAGGGAGGATTTACAGCCTGTTCAGTTAGATGGCATAGTTCTAATCCCGCATGCGCGAAATTCCGAGGGAAATATTCCCGACGGTTCCGCCATTTGCATTTCCATTACAATGAACAACACGCTACGTTAAAATCAATAAAAACAGATTATGCCTCATTTATTACCAAGGAAGATTTTGAGAGGTCAGGCAAGGGAAATAGTTTTTAATATTTATCAATACTTACAAGGGGAGTATACAGCGATGGGGTCACCGATCTTGACCATTTTTTTCCTGGTGATTTTACATCGAAAAATAGTCGACACGTGTCCGAGCGTTCCGTCCAATGCGCCTTAGGAGCCGAAAAATAAAATAAAATAGGTTGAAAGGGCTTTATTTTTTATATCGAGTTTAGAAAATGATGGGGGCGAGGTTAGCTAAGTGGTAGAGCACTCGACTAATGAACTGGAGGTCCAGGTTCAAAACCCGAGCGCGCACTAAAGATTTTTTCTTCTAGTGCTGCCGTTCGAGGGTTGGATTTGGGGTCCCAGATCGTCCCTAGGCTCACCCAGCCTTTAATTAATTTAATTAATAATGGGTACCTTGTGTGCTTAATGACTCTAGCAGTCGAAGCAGCCAAGGGGAAAATCAGGCGGCCGGAGCATAGTATTGTCCACACTATCTCCCTAGTGTGCCGTATGGTCAAGTATCAGATACCTCTACACTATCTGCCCCTCTGGGCCCTTGTGGCCTGTTACGGGACTGATTTTTTTTTTTTTTTTTTTAGAAAATGATATCGACATGATTTTTTCACCAATTCATTTGTTTTATAGAGTAGATTAAAGGAAAAATATAATCGTTAAACAATAATTTATATTTCGTCAAATAAATTCAAAAATATGCTTACTTTTTCAAGTAAACTAGTATTATACATTTTCGTACACCAAAAATAATAGCAGATTTAAAATCAGCACCCCGAGAAACCCTAATGTGGTGAATATGATTAAAAAAAAATAGTGATTTTTTCCAGTCTGGAAGAGACTAAAAATTTGTAAGCGAAAAAGTAATGCGAAGTTTTGAAATTCAAAATCTCCCCTTGAGATAATCCGATTTTTACGTCATTGAAATATTTCAAAAGAAGAAAGAATCCTTTTTCTAACCATATAAATGACTATTGTATTATCTCAAAAGGTACTTGCAAAAAATGGTTCTCAAAATAAAAAATAAAAAATATATAAACTGTAAATGTAAATGTAAAAATTCAATGTAAACTTTTTTGCATATAACGTCAATCCCAGAACACGTAAAAACACCCCGATTGGATGGAAATGTGTTATATTAGGGCTTTTATCGACCCTCCAAGTTTGGTTTGAATCGGTTTAATATTCTTTGAAATATGGCCGGATTGTTTAATCTTTAACAAAATTATAAGGGTCCCTCCTCAGCAAAATTTAAAATACATTTTTTTTTAGTTTTGTAATATTCCCAAAATTTGAATTGAAACATATTTGAACAAAATATTTAGTTTTGTTCACAAATGTTCCGCATTTCGGGCATTCTTAGGACACAGGATTTTGTTAGCACATTTGTTCATCTGAAAAGCATTTAAAAGTTACAAGATATGCTTAAATTATAATATAATACATATAAGTAAGTAGTTTCATAGTTTATTATTCGGCTATTAGAAGATATAATTTCCTTAAATTGTTTCTATGTGATGAATTTTAAGATTTTAGCCTTCCGAGTTATTGTTATAACCAAATACATCAATCTGAAGATGCCTGAATTGGAGAAAATTTAGAGACAGGATTAAATAGAAAATACTCCAGCGGCTAAATAGACTAAGTTATTCATTCTCTTACAGAGTAGATAGTTTCATTCGGCGCTTCAATCGTCATCCCTGGGTCTTTATTTTTACTGATTCTTGAGGTTCAGAAAAAGCCGAGGTGGACGAACAGGCTACAAAACCGCTGGAGAAACAAGTCGTGAATCAGGGAAAATAGTCTCTTTTTTTAAATAGATATTTTCTATTAGATGTAATTTATGTTTCACAGTCGACATCAATCAATCAATATTTATTTGAACCAATATATAAGCGTATTCCCTACGCATGATTAAGGGAGAAAACAAATATACATTAACTAAAAGAAAAAAAAAGAAAAAAATAAACAGAACATTTTTGAATTAGAAAATAACTGGATATATTATTGCAAATGAAAGAAGTCTTGATAACATCATGGCTTTAATCGTGTTGCAATATTCTCTCCAAGCTGATAGTAGCTGACACCTTCTATTGTTGGTAGTGCCATTGGGTGAGTTTTTGAATGTGCTCTGCGGAGGGGACAACCCCGAGCTCTCTGTGGATTTCTTATAAAAGGAGGTGCATTTAAAATAATTCGAATAATTTTATTTTGAAATGTCTCAAGTCTTCGTCTGTTGGTCTTACTGGTACTGTACCAAACTGGGCATGCGTAAGTTAGTAATAGACTACCATTTTATTATTATGTTATTTTGTATAACAGTACTGCGCATTTATCCCTAAGTGGTGTTTTTTTGTTTAAAAGTGGGTTTAGTAGTCTTAGTCCTGTGTGAGCCAATTGAAGTTGTAAGTTAATGTGAAGTCTCCAGGCCAGTCTAGCGTCGAAGTATACGCCAAGGTAGCGAACACTTTGCTCCCTAGGAGTCCAAGGAACTCCAGCTTGTCCATTCTGCAAGCAAGGAGAAGTCTTGCCATCGAAGTGCCTCAGCGCGAAAATATTTGCTTCAGTCTTCAAAGGATTGAGACGGACTTTCCACCTTTCGAACCACGAAGCTGTCCAATGATGATAGTAGGTCTGTGATGGTTCCTGGACCATCATCTCCTTGAGTCATGACTAACGTGCGATCAGCAAACAGAGCGACTGTGGCGGTTTGAGGCTCGGGGATGTCATGGTAATAAAAGTTAAACTGTAAAGAGGTCAGTACTGCACCTTGTGGTACACCAGCAGAGACGCTAACTTTTCGGCTGACGCTGTTCACGCGTACTTGCAATGTTCATTCATCGAGGCATGGTGAAATAATATTCGCAAGATAGCAAGGTGGCCAAGTTTTTTTTTTTTTTTTTTTTTTTTTTAATTTATAAAGAAAACATACTAAAACACCCTCGATTGAATAGAACAGCGCAGATAATTTCCGGAGGTTATGCCGCGGGTAATAAGGGAAATACCCATGTAGACCCATGTGAATGTCTAGTAAAAATGACAAGTCAGGGGTGTATGGGAAGAGTGGAGGATGCTAAAGACAGAGTGGGCGTGGTTCTCTTCATCCACTCCCCTGTAGGAGGGGCCATCAGAGGGCTCCTCCTCCTTAAGGAGTCATGTCCAATGAACTTATTCCTTGCATATTATTATCATTATTGTTAAAATGGACGTACATTTTATAGCCTCTTCAGATACATATATAGGCGGCTCTAGACATTCATTTCTGAGGAGGCGAATTTAGTATGGGCATACTGCCGTGTCTGGGGGTGTAGAATCAAATTTTTATAACCTGCCACCTGGAAATCATTAAGGTAGTAGTCGATAAATTAAGAACATACATTAATTAGAACTTATTACTATTAATTTGCCAAAACAATAATTTTTCTTACTTATTCGAAAAAGATTTTGAATTTTTATTGTGGGGCTAATCCCCTCACCCCCCCCCCTTAGCGGCCACTGGATAGACGGAAAAATTCAATTACCATTGAGCGAAATTTTGAGGGAAATATTTCCGACAGCTCCGCCATTTTCAAATTCCCATTCGTTATGTCTTGTTTAAGACCAGGGAAGGCTTCAGGAGGTCAGAAAAAGGAATGGTGTTTAATATTTAACAATACTTAGCCAAAGCTTTAAAGTTTTAAACCTCATAGTGATAAGGTTATAATAGACAGGATCTTTACTGCCAATTTTGAGCACCGGGAATATACAAGCCACCATGGGCTTATATGGGGGAGGGGGGAGGGGTGGATGAGGTAATAAATAAAATACCAAATATAATAAATAAATAAATTTTATTGTTTTCAATCTCTTTAGGGGGGGGGGCTGGTACCATTTCCAGGGTGTGGAATACTAACAATCTAGAGCTTGGAATAGTTTTAGCTAACTAAACTAGTTTTAGCTCCCATACCGTCTCCTAATTTTAATGTCTCTAAAAGATCATGAGGTGGATCATCGTTCAACTTAGGAGCTTACGAACCCACCATATTCTTTGTTTTTTTTCTTATTTATATTTTCAAACAGAAGTAAGAATGAATGAGGTACACCAACTCCTGAGACATTTTGGTATAATTTGGCCACAACTTTGTTGCGGGGCCTGCGTTTCCTATCGGGAGACCTTAATGACCGGCTAAATAGACTGTAGATTCTAAAGCACATTTTAGATTTACTCAGAGTTTCAAATAACACAAAAAGCAAAAGAAAAGCGCCAATCTATGAGTATTTATCCCTGACATTACTTGAAATTAATCCTATTCCTTTCAAAAAATCGTTGACCGTGGTGAATAAGCAGTATAGAAATAGCCGGGGGTCGTTCATGATAATTAATAAAACTAGTTAATAGCTAAAATAAAAAGAGTTTTTATTAATAGCAACGTTTCTACTTGAATTTCAAGCCCTCATCGGCGCTATAAGGAAGGAAAGTACTCGTGATCACTTGAAATCCAAGCTCTAACGTTGGCATTAATAAAAACTCATTTTTATTTTAAAATGTATTTTTATTAACAATTATAAACGAACACCGACTATTTCCATACTGGCAAATCTTGTTCCCGTGAGTTGGTACATGACGTTGGTAGTTTTCTCCAGGAATGAAAGAGGAACACTCTCAGTGGAACGAAACCAACATTTTTTAAACTTTACTTAAGGCATTTTATGGCTATCGAAATGTATTCATTAAATATGTTGTTATATTTTCTCACCTCCGAATGTAACCGCAGTTTGTATCACACGCGAAATTTTTGTTGTCTCTTTTTGTTTACCCGAAAACAATAGTTTAGTTCGTCCCAATGATATAAAAAACTGTTAAAGATATAGTGGTTTAATTTGTTTCCCTGTATTTTATACAAAATAAATAGTATTAATGATATTCTGGCCAATTTTACGTGCCTAAGTGCCATGAATGCGGGATACTAGAAGCCCTCATAAAAACATATTGAAGCCGGCAAGTCATAAACATCAATATAAGAAACAAAATATAATGAATGAATTTAGATAAACTATTTTTCAGGAGTAAAGAATACTTTAAATTCAACAATCCTTGTTTATTTTCATATCTAATATATAAAATTCTCGTGTCACAGTGTTCGTGTGTTATATTCGGTAGGACTGAGAATAGGATGTTAACTATTTGTTATACCTCTAAGTGATAAGGGTGGTTCACCACCAAAAAAGTTTTTATTTTTATTTTGTGGACAAAATTATTTATTTTTATGTTTTTATGATTTGGGATTAAAAAATACATACCACCCTAAATGTTCACCCTTCTACCACCAATTCCCATTTTTAATTAGCAATATTAGTACTTTAATTATTTTCAACCCTTGATGGTCGATAACTGGTCAATTATCACTATACAATCAGAGTATATATATATATATATATATATATATATATATATATATATATATAGATCAGTTATTCCCGCCAGTCGTCTACCGTTGTCACTCCTCAGCCAGTACAGCACGGAGTAAGGATGAGAACTGAGCCGGCCTCCTGTCTTGCTGACACAATAAGCTTTCTCTCACTCCCTACACAGTTTTGGGGCGTTATTATCCCCACAGATGGGCCAATTGAATTCAAACGCGTTCAATTTCCAATTAGATTGGCATACGCAAAGACCACCAATAAGTCGCCACACGATGTCTGTTTGTGGCTTAGACTTGAGTACACCGTTTTTTCCACTCGGACAATTATATGGGGCATGTTCTCGCGTGGAACAACCATCGAGTTTGTTTGCGTTGACTTTTTTTGTGTAATCTGTTCAGCTGAATATAAAGCTGGAATATTAAAAATAAAAACTACAAACAGACTACTCATGCCTAACAATTAAATATTAAGGTATAATTAGAAGAAAAGCCGTTCTAAATTAAGAAATATTTAATATTCTGATTTCCTGAAAATGATTTATGATGGATTTAACTAAAATTAGTGTAATAACAGTCGCTTCTGTTCCGTTAACAAATTTTAAAACACTAGAGAAGACCACATTTTCTTCTCTATTTGTTTTTAATTTAAAAAATAATTAAATATATTGACTTAAATCCCATTAAAAAAAACTGTAAAATAAAGGTCGTTGTAATCAGGCCAAAAGGTATTTTTGGAACTAAGAACATTTTTGTTGTAGATTAATTTTGTTTATTAAACAAAAAATCTTCCGAATTAAAAATAGTATTTTTGTACTGAATTGTCTTTCTCTGTCCACTTTTCAATTACTCTAGCAGGGAGTGGTTTATATATCCGTGTAAGTATAATTATATTATAATTTTCAACCCATGTGGCTCTCACAAATTGTAAATATATAGATAGGTATAGTAGTAGTAGGTACGTATAGTGGTCCGGTTAACGCTGGATAAGTAGGAGCCTACTAGGTTTATAACATATATATGTGTAAATATATAAATTGGAAATTTGTTTCCCAGCAATCATTTCTTTCCTCGCTAAGTAATCGAGTTTAGTGTAAAAATTTTCTGCTTAGTTAATCAGTTTGTTGCACTAGCGTATATATAAAATAATTAGGGCTGGGAGCACCCAGGCATTTGGGGTGTAGGGGAGATTTTATATATTTTAGTACAAAATGGTGAGTTTTAAGGTCCTTTGGACACCTAGTAGACTAGGGTAAGTGTAGATGACATCTTTCGTTGTTATAGGCTTTTTTTAGATGAAATGTTCTCCCAAAACAAAATTTCGGGAGGGCTGCGGCCCCCTCAGCGCCATATACGCCCATGGTTTGTTGTAGCAACGAACCTAATCCTCTTCTAAGCCAACAACCGTGTTAATTTGATAAATAATTACATCTTTATCATTGATAGAGACTTAAACCGCTATCTGGGAATAATTCCGAAACGAAGGATGGCTGGCAGAATTGCCAGGAAATAGTCATTAGAGCCTCGAAACGCAAGGAGTTGGAGAAGAGACTTCGCTTGTTCTCTGCGATAGCTTCTCCTTGAGAATTGGCCCTGGCGAAGAGGATTCTGGGAGACATTTCGTTTGCATTCCAGCAGAGCCTTTGTATGGGGTGTTGTCCTTGATAAGGCGAAGAGTGGGGGGGGGGCAGGAGTTCGCACTGTGAGGTAGCCTATCGTTGGAGTTTGGCCCTGATATGGCACCAGATTTTCGTTTGCATTCGGGGAGACCGGGTTGGCGGAAATCGGGAGAGAGATATTTCCCATGACACATATGAGAACTTTTTTCTTGGTGATTAACCATAGAAAGGTGGGGCAAGAGCGAGGGGATTTCGCGTGCTTGCTGGGAACGAGCCACCACCGGAAGCTGAGTGATTAGTTCCAGCCTGCGAGAAACTAGGACGACGACCCCGGGCAATTCAATACTCTTCCGGTTCCGGCTTCCTCCTAACAACAGTATAATTATGCCTGGGTTTCTACCCCATATTCACATGTACCACTACAAGTTTCTCCCACCCTTACTCTTGCAGTGACTAAGCAGATTTTAAGGTGTTTCTTAGTTTGTAACACTTATATAAAAGATTTACCAATGAATTACTAATCTTTCTTTCCCCACAGTTTCAATGGTGCAATTACTACTTTTCTAACTACATCAAAGTATACATAGGAGTTGGGATTGAGCCTTATCGACCCGAGAATGGTGTAGTGGGTTCCTTAGGATCAAGTAGTAAGAAGCCAGCTCTATCCCAACTCAAGTCAATTCAGATATCATAATCTACTTCAAATCTTAGTCCAACTCAAGAAAACCCTAATTGTCCACTCTCCCTCGATACCCAGACAATACTCGATTCCATTAGATTAGATGCACACAATTAAGGATTATGGAAGCATAATTAATTAACACCATTAACATTTAAGTTAATAAGAAGTATATTGTATAAAGCCACATTGAGAAGGAAGGTACGCCGCCATTACAACTGGTACAAGAAGCGGTAGCTCTACATGTAAGTATGTGCTAGATACTACACAGAGGTATAAATTCTAACACTCCTCCTCGATTTAAACATTTTTCCAACATACAAAAAATACAAACAAAGATAAAATTTTAAATCGAATAAATACAAATACAAAATAAAGAGTTAGATTAATGTCCACTCATAATAATTGCAACTTGTCTCTAAACTGACTAAGCTTTTCATATTGTAGGGGCTTTGTAAAGATGTCTGCAATGTTTGCTGAGGATGGTACATATACAATTTTGAATAATCCCTTATTTACACAATCCTTGATAAAATGCATTTTAATTTCAATATGTTTAGTGCGTTTGGAGTTTTCATAAGTTTCAGCCATGGAAATAGCGCCTAAATTGTCCATGTATAGAATTGGTTGGTCTTCAATATTGAACTCGGATAAGATACCTTTCAAGTTTGTGAGTTCCTGTGCCGCTGCAGCTCCGGCCACATATTCAGATTCTGCTGAAGACTGTGCAACACAAGTTTGTTTCTTTGAAAGCCAACAAACTGGATTGCCTCCATACAGTACAACTACACCTGTAATACTTTTGCGGTCACTTTTATCTCCGCCCCAGTCAGCATCTGAAAAGGCTGTTAAGTTCATAGGTCCTTTGGTAAACTTTAACTGTTTATCTAATGTTCCTCTTAGGTATCGCAACACTCTTTTCGCTGCTGTCCAGACTTGTTGAGTTGGCTTGTCCAAATAACGACTTAAATAGGATACTGCAAACATAATATCAGGCCTACTATTTGTTGCCAGGTACATCAGAGAACCTATCAGTCTACGATATGGGACATCTATCACAGGTTGATTTGGATCAAATTGAAAATTTGATTCCATCGGTGTTTTAGCTCCTTTGCCAACTGGCATATTAAAATCATTTAACATTTTTTTAATAAAAGATTTTTGAGAAATATATAGAGATGAATTACATTTAGTGATTTCTAAACCTAAGAAATTCTTTATTTCTCCCATATCCCGCACATTGAATTTTTCTTTCAGGGCTTGTATAACTTCTTTAATGTCATTATCTTTACCTATTAATAAAAGATCATCTACATGAATGATTAATTTAACAGAGTTTTTAAAATATAAACAAAAGTCATAATTTGAACGCTGAAATTCTAAGCTTAATAAATATTCATTTAATTTAGTGTTCCAATTCTTAGGACTTTGCCTTAAGCCATATAAAGAGCGATTTAATTTTAAAACTTTTTTATTACTGACATTCAGACCTTCTGGAATTTTAACGAATATCTCTGTCTCTATTTCACCATGAAGGAAAGCTGATGGTATGTCAAGTTGGCGAATTTTCAAGTTTTCCATAACTGATTGTGCTAAAATCATCTTTACTGTAGAAGAGCGAGCAACTGGGGCATACACATTACTACAAATCCAGTTATTTTCTTCTTGAAATCCCCTTGCTACTAGTCGAGCCTTTTTTGTCCCATCTGTTTTGGTTCTAAAAACCCACTTTAAATCAATTGCCTTTTTACCTTGTGATGGAGGTTATCGACCATGTGTTTAGTTCTTCCAAAGACGTAAGTTCTTTATTAATTGCTAACTGCCATTCTTTATCACTCCAAGCCTCTTTAAAAGTATTAGGATCATCAGATTCTGGCTGAAGAAATGTCGAATAATAAACTTCATAATTTTGCAGTCTTTCAGGAAATTTCACCAGTCTTCCGCTTCTAGTGGTAGTAGCTGATCCTATTTCTTCATCTTTATCTAAATTATTTTCTTTAATATCATCTACTTTAGGTAATGTCTCCTCCTCAACGTTAACATTAGTCTCTTCATTATCATCTTCCAATGGATACTGTACTACTTCATTACAATTCTTTTCATCCTTTTTTGAAGAACGAGTTATAGAGTTACTTCTATTTTCCAAAAATACAACATTTCTGCTGAAAATAATTTCTTTACTATCAGGATTAATACATTTGTACCCTTTTACATTATTACCATAACCTATAAAGATCAATTTCTGAGATTTAGGATCCCATTTCTTTCTTTTTTGTTTGGGTATGTGTGACATAACTTGGCTGCCAAAAACTCTTAGGTGTGATATATTAGGTGCACGTCCAGACCAAACTTCAAATGGTGTCTTTTCTTTTAAAACTGATGAAGGAGATCTATTGATAAGATAAACTGCTGTATTCACAGCTTCTGCCCAATATTCTTTAGGAAGACCAGAGTCAAATAATAAACAACGAGCCTTTTCTACTATTGTTCTATTTGCTCTTTCTGCGACTCCATTTTGTTCCGGTGTATATCTAATAGTTAATTGATGGATTATACCACATTCTGACAAATAGTTTTTGAATTCTCGGTTTACATATTCATTACCTTTGTCAGATCTAAGTACTTTAATTTTACTATCAGTTTGGTTTTCAATCATTCTTTTAAATTTCTTAAAAGTTTCAAATACTTGGTTTTTATGTGATAAGAAGTAAGCAAACATCTTTCTAGAATAATCATCAATTAGAGTAAAAATATATTTACTTCCACCAATAGATGTTTGTTCCATAGGCCCCATTAGATCAGTATGAATTAGATCTAATATTTTTCTTGATTTCTTTTTACTGCTAGAGAAAGGTAATTTACTTTGTTTCCCTTTAAGGCATATTTCACAAGGATTATCAGATATTTTTATATCACTAACCCCAATAGCCATTTTAGAAATAATTTTCATATTCTTTCTAGACATATGACCCAACCTTCTATGCCAAAGAAGATTATCTTCACTTACAGAAAATGCAATATTTTTATTTCCAAATAAAAGTCCTTCCTGCTTTAAGGTATTAAAAGTATTCAACTTATAAATTCCATTATTACATCTGGCTGTTGCTATTACTTTGTTATCAGAATCCATAATTCGAGCTCCCCTTCTATCAAAATTTATTTTATAACCTTTCTGTATAATTTTGCTGACAGCCAATAAATTAATTGCTGCATCAGGGGCAAAACTAACATCTTTAGCTTCTATATTAACAGCTTTTCCAAACACATTTAAATTTAATTTTGAATTATTAGCGGTTGTAATATTTAAATTATTATTTTTAACTGAGCTACAAATAAAATTATTCTTGTTATTGGTCAAGTGTGTTGAAGCACAAGAATCTAAATACCATTAATTCTTTTCAATATTATTTCCAGATAAGTAAGCTAGAAATGCTTTAGACTTATTTCCTTTATTAATATATTTTTGATTGCCTTTAAAATTCTTTTTATTCATAGAACAATTGGCTCTAATATGCCCAACCCTATTACAATTGAAACATCTAGGCAAATTTTTGTTATTGGTATTAGTATATAACATTGAATCCTCAGACCTTAACTCAGGAGGTTTTATTTCCTGTAATAATTTTACCTTTATTGAGTCACCAGTAATTTTAATACCTGAACTTTCAAGTCCCATAATCATAGGCCTAAAGTCGTCAGACAAACCTGCCAACAACAAAGTGCCTACCCATTCATCATCAACCTTAAAGCCCATTTCATTTAATTTGTGAGCTGTAGATATAATAGTATCACAATAACTTTCAACTGAACTACAATTATCTAGTCTAGTTGTTACAAGGGTTCGAAGAAGTCCAACTCTTCTAGTTAATCCACTGTCCTCAACTGCACGTTCCAACGCTAACCATGCTTCTCGTGATGTCGAAGCATTTTTAATGTGTGAATAATTTACCTTATCAACTCCTAAAATTATTCGTGATAATGCCTTCCTGTCCTTAGCTGGGTCAGGATCCTCTTGTTTTTCTATTACGCTCCAAAGATCATCCAATTGTAAATAAGCCTTCATAGCGAACTTCCAGTCGGAAAAGTTATCGCGGCCAACCAGCTTCTCCACCGGTGATACGTTTAAACTCATTTTTTCTTTATACACAATATTCACTAGTCATAATATTACAAATGACTGGGCCCATAACCAATTAAGGATTATGGAAGCATAATTAATTAACACCATTAACATTTAAGTTAATAAGAAGTATATTGTATAAAGCCACATTGAGAAGGAAGGTACGCCGCCATTACAACTGGTACAAGAAGCGGTAGCTCTACATGTAAGTATGTACTAGATACTACACAGAGGTATAAATTCTAACACACACCAATAGGAACCAAGCCCCCGATACGGCCAGTTCCTCCTCTATACCCACTGGCTATTCCTTTTTTCACCTGAGTAGATCTAAATCGATAGGAGTATCTCCCGAAAGGATCAGTTCCTCCACAGTCTTACACATTCACATCATTCACTTTTTCCTCATAATAGATCTGCATCGATAAAAGACAAGCCTCCTAGGACGTGTTCCTCCACAGTCTTCAACGCTCCAAGCATTCTATTTCACCAGAATAGATCTGCATAGATAGGAGTACATCCCGAAAGGGTCAGTACCTCCACAGTCTTACACATTCTGACCATTCTCTTTTTCCCCATAATAGATCTGCATTGATAAAACGCAACCCTGATAGGACGTGTTCCTCCACTGCCTTACACGCTCTAACCATTCTCTTTTTCACCAAAATAGATCTGCGTAGATAGGAATAAATCCTAAAAGGATCAGTTCCTCCACAGTCTTACACACTCATACCACTCTCTTTTTCGCCAGAATAGATCTGCATCGATAAAAGACAAGCCTCCTAGGACGTGTTCCTCCACAGGCTTAAACGCTCAAACCATTCTCTTTTTCACCAGAATAGATCTGGATAGATAGGAGTAAATTCTGAAAGGGTCAGATCCTCCACAGTCTTACACACTGTAACTATTCTCTTTTTCATCAGAATAGATCTGCCTGGATAAAAGACAATGCTGAGAGGACGTGTTCCTTCACAGCCTTACACACTCTAACCATTATTTTTTTTCACCAGAATAGATCTGCATAGATAGGAGTAAATCCTGAAAGGGTCGGTTCTTCCATAGTCTTACACGTTCTGACCATTCTATTTATCCCAAGAATAGATCTTCACGCATATGAGTCAATCAAAAAAGTGCCAGCTCCTCCACTGCTACTACACACTCTGCTCATTCTCTTTTTCGCCGGCATCAATAAAAGACAAGCCTGATAGGGCCAGCTCATGAAAGACCATTACTGACTAAAGTTTTATTAACTCCCCACCTGAGAATTCAGCTTGAACCATAGATGTGATACAGCCTAAATTGATGTGATTATGTCATTTAGATTTCATGTCCACTTCTACTTACCAAATTCAATAGTTTCTTATTTTTAGAATCTGGAATAAATGTCGCTTTTTCAGGAACGCTATGGTTGTTTGTTTTTTTGTTTTTTTTTCGCATTCAATATTATTAATCAAGGTTAATGAATCTAATTACTTTTGATCAAAGTGACTCCTATTTCTAATAATTTAGTTTTATTTTTAGCGAATATACTCTCCTTACTAAGAGAGGCGTATTAAAACTGCACATATAAATACAAACGGGCTTTAAAGTCGGAAAAAGAAAACTTCAAAATCTCCTCATAACACAACATGGTATTTCTTTCTCGTTTTATTGAAATTTTAACTTGTTAAAATCCGGAAAAACAATTTCTTGAGTTATAACGTTCTCATCTGTTTCGAAAGTTGTGCTCCTGTGTATGATATTGGCTTCATTGTTTAATTCAGCCTTAGCACATGCACCAAGAAAAGCCTACGCTTAATGCATTTTAACTGCGGCCTATAGTGTTCAGCCAAAATATACACCTAATTTGTTGTGAATAGAGTTCTTTTAAGCCGAGTAACTCTTCCATTAATTTTAAAACATATTTTCAAAAATGTCAGGGTTCAAATTCAAGCCTTTATCAAGGCGACGAGAAAAGGGAGAAGTATGCCTCACGGATGTGCAACCATTTCTCATGAAATGATAATTTCCAGAAGATCAGTTTCACATTATCATGGAGGAAGAATGTGGATAGATTTTAATGATAAAATCTCGAACATCATTTAAAACTATATTTGCCTTTGTTTCAGCACAAACGACATGCAACCAGGGACTCGGGAGGGTTATGTACGAGCGTCTCCCAGACCAACAGCTTCAAGGATTCGATGATGATGTAGTAAGTGCGATTCGATTTACTAAGTACAAGAGATAATTACTTCTTTTAGAAGTTTTTTGTGTAGTTAGTTTTTAGCCAAAATGTGCTCGATATAATTTTGTTGGATTGCAATATTTTTTTTTTGTTTCTAATAATAATACAGAATTATCCCAGAGAACCACTTTTCATCTCCACATAGAATTAATGTTTCTTCGACTATTAAGTTTCGTCCAAAAATAATATTCCGTGGATTCGATGTTAGGGCTTTGGCTTTGGAGCGAGATTAGTCATGCACGATGTGGTATCTTTGTTCTGGTCAAGGCCCCCCCCCCTCTCCACTAATAGACCCAGTTAAACCGCTACATACAATATTAGCATTTATTTGCATAATTACCATGGACGCCCAATTATCTAATTGGTAATGGCAAATGAGAAAATTTTAAATTCAGATAGAAAACAAAATAAACACTATAAACCTCACTACCACATACAATTGAGAAAAAGTCCGTCACGCAGGAGCTTCATAACTAAGCACATTCCTCAGAAGAACAAATCCATTCCATTTTCTAGATGATGTTTCATATTACGCCACAACCCAAGTAGAATGCCATTTTCCAATATGCGATAAATGAAAAGGCAGTTATTTATTTCCTCTCCAGAAAGGAATGCGTAATCCTTGTCCATAATGCACTCCAAGTCCAACTGTAAAAGTATGTATCAGCCATGGAAATTCAGTCTACCAATGATATTTAACTTTTATATTTCATCAGGGTTT
Source organism: Gonocerus acuteangulatus (assembly GCA_946811695.1). Classification (NCBI taxonomy): domain Eukaryota; kingdom Metazoa; phylum Arthropoda; class Insecta; order Hemiptera; family Coreidae; genus Gonocerus; species Gonocerus acuteangulatus. The sequence goes on from OX328132.1 coordinate 21,434,144, forward strand.
TTCCGGAGTTAAAACAAAAAATCAAGAATGATTCTCTGATCCCTGAAATGCAGATCACCATATATTATAAGAAGAAATATAATATTGGTTTCTAGTCATTCCTACTCTGACAGAGGAAAGCATTGAGCCAGAGCTTGAGTTACAAAAACCAAAATTCTACTAAATAAATATAAGGAATTAAGAAAACTATTTTATTTCATTGACATCTGATTAGTTAATATATTTTTTTTTAATACAATTATATACCTAATTCATTTCTGATGAATTATACAGGACTAATTGTTTATATTTTAAACGTTTGAACAAATTAAATAATACATATCTGTGTATATAAATATTACTGAATTTGTTATTTTTTCTAATTTAATTTCAGGTTCGAGACACCGCACCTCCATTCAGAGTGCTTGAACAGTGCCAGGAGCTTTGTCTCCGTGACAGGACAGCAACTAATAACATTGTCCGGGCCTGCACTTCTTTTGACTTCCAGCCAGGCAGTAGAATCGCCTCCTTTAGTGGGACAGTTGAGTATGAGGAGTCCACCTGCTACCTGACCAGAGAGCAGGCACATCCTGAAGGAATTGGAAACCTAGTCCTTGTTCCAAACAGTGTACACTACACGGAAGTTTGCCTCACATGTTAGTAGATTTCAAAAATACATAATTTTCTTTCCTTTTCTTATGGAGTATTATTTTATAGTAATTAAAGCTGTTGGATTTTTTTTTAAATATATTTCAATTGGATTGCATTATATATATATATATATATATATATATATTTATTTATATATTGTATTATAGCAAGTCGAATTGAAAGAGAATGCCCAAGCAGACATTATGTCTTTGAAAGGCACACAAGAAAGAAACTTAAACTTGCTGTCTCAGATATCAAAGAAGTCATTGCTGCAAACAGAACTGATTGTGAGGACAGGTAAGCTGCTTTTACGTTAAAATGCCTCATATTTACTATATTATTGGCCATTAATATCTGCATTCAATTGTTTTAATATTAACTAAACCCCTTGAACATTGATTTTGCCTAATACTCCTTATAAAATTAAATTATGTGAAAGACTAAATTTCTGTTTTTTTTTGTTTTTTTTAAGTAGTAAGTAAAAAACATTAAATAGCCTCCTTGCTATCCTCAAACAATCATAAATAAAATATGCCTCAACATCCTACAATTTAATAGATTGAATCATCAATTAAATTATTAAAATAATTTAAAAAAAATGAAGTAACAATAAAAATGATTTTGTTTCATTGATGCTAAAATCTGAGTTTTAAAATTAACATATTTTTCATAGGTGCTTAAATGAATTTAGCTTCGTCTGCCGCTCTATTACATATGATGCTACAGCAAGGACTTGCTGGCTGAGCCGATTCACAAGGCGCTCTCATCCACAACTCCTTGAAGACGATCCCAACTCAGATTATTTGGAAAACACTTGTTTAAATGGTAACTACTTGTTTTGGTGATATCAGTTGAAAGTACATTATGTTAGGGGGCACTTTTTTTTAAACAGTATTTGTTTTAGTGGCTCCAAACTGAGGTTTTTCTAATGTCCCCTCCCCAAAAAAATGTTTATATTTATCAAAGTTGTGTCAGGGTTCTCTTCCCAATTGGCTATTTCTTTCTTTCTTTATTTTTTTGTTTGCCATAAGCAACATTTTGTTAAAATTTAAAAAAATCACATTTGGGATGATAACAATGGTAATGCATTAGATTCGAGCAAATCCAATCATATGACAAAAATATGTTTCTCTTGCAGCTGAACGCAGGTGTGATGGCCCAATAATTTTTGTCAAAGAAGAAAATAAGAGGCTTGGAGGACCATTTGAAGTTGATATTTATACGAACCTTTCCCTTGTTGAATGTCAAGCACAGTGTCTGAGAGCAGAAAAGTAAGTTTAAATTTAAAAAATATTACAAGCAACTGTAATGATAAGGATTTGTCTTTAATAGTTAATAAGAAAGAACATTAAAAAGTGTATTGAATAAAAGTCCTTAAAAAATAAAACTACCTTAAAGAATATCCTCTTTATTTAGAAACTTTTGTTGTGACCCCTTTTATGGTAACATTATTGATATTGTAACAATCTAAAATTTATACTTTGTAATATAGACCCTTTATATTCACACTAATATTCTTAATAAAAGCCGAAGTCAATAATTAAAAACAAAATATCATGCTCCACAATATTTATTTATTTATTTCACACCCTCAACGCTCTTCAGGAGCGTACTACCATACAGAAATTGAAAGACATTAATTTTTCACAATTGGAGGAATCATTATATGCATATAATATATGCACCCTTAATTCTTTATTTGGCAATTTGTATATATATATATAATATTCTCCCTATGTTTCAGATACTTCTGTCGTTCAATTGAATATGATGAACAAATCAGAAGATGTATTGTCTTTGAAGAAGATTCCCTATCCCAAAAAGATGATTTGAGAATCAGTAGCAGCCCCACCCATGACCTATATGATCTGGTCTGTCTGGACAGCCGTGAGTGTAATAGGCTTTCTACTTTATATTTTAAAGAATAATAATGCAAATAAAAAAAGTATAATTATCAATATTATGTATACTTAGAATGTTTATTTAACGTTTACTGTAATTATATAATTACATAAAATTCTTTCAATCAGGCTTTCTTTTTTAATGTAAAATTAAAAGTCAATTTACATCAAACAATGATATAATGATCAATGTAAGTTAAAAAATGTTTGAAAAAATTGAAATCATGGAAGTTCTCAAATCTATATTTTTGAGTTTATCACCTTCCACAAGCACTGCTTCTATAAAATTCTAACAACGAGCAAGTATAATGGAAACTCAGTTGTTACGTAATAACTATTCTACAATTAATTATTAGGAAAGTAAAAAGAACGTGAGTTTAAGCAATTTGTAAAATAATATCTAATATACGTTAATTAGTTGTCATTACTACAATAAATGATGCAACAAATAATTCCTTATTTAACATGATACTAATTCAAAAATGTTTATCTTTTCAGCTTTTGGGACAGTCACCTTTACTTCACCATTTGTTACTATAATTAATGATTTACTTTTTGTTATATAGCAAAAGGAAGTGAATTTGCTGACAACTCAGGTGGCACATCACACTTATTTGCCGATGGCCGAAGACCAGACACAGCCTTTCAAAGATATAGGAACAGCAGGCTAGGAGGTGAATTTCATTCTGAGATTACAGGAAGATCACTCAGTGAATGCCTTGATGAATGCCTTCGACAAGCAAGTTTCCAGTGTCGATCTGCAGTTTATAGTGACAGGTTCAGAATATGTAGGCTTAGCCGCTTTAACCAACGTGATGGCCACCGAATTATCTACGATGCTGACTATGACTATTATGAAAATTTAATGAGTAAGTTCTAAAAAAAACACAAATATTAATTTTCTTAAGAAGTTAGTTTGTCATTTATATCGTGCGATTGGGGTTGGAGGAAGATAATATAATTTATAAAAGTTACTTGTTTGTTTTCTGATGAATGCTATTTATTCATATTGAATACATAAAATATAACATTAGAAGTAGGTTCCAATATTCAGAACGATTTGTCCTACTAGAATACCTTCATGATACGAGGGGAATGCGTTTGAATCCTGAGTGTATCGATTCCTAGGCTATCTTTGATCACTGCCTTTTATGACGCTAAATAGGATCTCTGTACCATATCAGTTATTCGTAACATAAATGGGAACAAGAGATATGTGGAATATAATAGTGCAGACCAACCCTTTTTCCTAGTTTTATTATCAAGTCTGAAATCAGGTCTGCACATTATTTGGTTCTTTAGTTCTTCAAATTCAGTGACATGATTGACTTTTGGTGTGCTAATATTAATGTAGATGTGTAGCAAATATTTTATTCAATTGTAAAAAAATAATAAATCCATTTTTTTAGATTATTATTTGGAAGGAGAAGTATCTGGCTCTAGTCCCCAATACAGACCTGATCCTCTTGGGCAAGATACATCATTTCATGGACAAGGACGACCACCACACTTAGCTGGTGAGTGGTTTATTTTTTTTTTTTATGGTGCATCGACTTCTGGGCCATTAGCGCCAACATCGCTGGTGCAGCAAGGAATTTTCTCAAAGAGCCGTGAGATGAGAAAATTCCTGCCGCCGGTGGGACTCGAACCCACCATCTCCCGCATGAGAATCTATGGTGTTAACCTCTAGACCATGGGGAGACCCGAGTGGTTTTTTGATTCTATTAATAATACATGTAATTATTAGGGACCGGATTTTTAGGATAAAATAAGCATCCGATTAGGTTTTTGCAAGAGGCATAATAGGTCTTTTTAGGTTTTATTTAAAAATCCATTTTAGGTTTTTTTAGACGATAAAAATGTTTTGAATAGGCTCAAAAATAGGCCTTTTCAGGTTTTTTATTTAAAAATCCATTTTAGGTTTTGTTAGGTGAGAAAAATGTTTCAATAGGTTCGAAAAATAGGTTCTACCAATTATAATTTATCATTAATAATTTTGATTAATATACAATTGATAAATTAATATGTACATCTAGTGACATAAAAATAAACAACAAATAACATTATTTTATAGAATAATATATCGAGCAGGAAAAAAAAGATGAGAAAATAAAAACAAAAGGAAATACAAGTTATTATTTTAAAAAAAGAATATGTAGTCCAAATATTCAACAAAATATTTATTTAAAAAACAAAGTGAATGAAATTCATTTAAATAAAATAAATTTTAGAAATAAAATGTTTAAAAAAAAAAGAAAGAAAAATAAATTAAATTATTTAATAAAGCATACATTAATACAAAAAAATAAATAAGGAACATAAAACAAATAAGTAAAGGACATTTTTATGTTTCTCTGCTAAAGAGTTCCAACTTCTAAAGAACATCAGGAAGAATTTCACTGCCTACAGAAAGGTACTTAACTATGTTAAAAACAAAATAATTACTGTAGAGGTATCTGATTCTTTGCCGTACGGCACACTAGGGAGATACTGTGGTCAATACTATCCTCCGGCCGCCTGATTTTCCCCTTGGCAATTAGCACACAAGGTACCCATTGTTAATTAAAGGCTGGGTGAGCCTAGGGACGATCTGGGACCCCAAATCCAACCCTCGAACGGCAGCACTAGAAGAAAAAATCTTTAGTGCGCGCTCGGGTTTTGAACCTGGTCTTCCAGTTCATTAGTCGAGTGCTCTACCACTGAGCTAACCTCGCCCCCAGTCTTAAAACAAGAGAAAGATAAAGATACGTCCGTTTACGTCACAAGACCTCATAGGGGAGTATTTCATCGCATCTTTTAGCTCTAGTATTTACGACTCCAAGTTTCCTATGAGATTTGGAAGATCTGAGAAATGTTCTCTTAGGAATGCGAGTGCACCACGAATCTCGTTGGTCTGGAGGATCATCGAAGCCTTAGAAATGGCTGCTGCTTCATTCATATCCAAAGCGTCAACCACCGTTTTTATTTTTTCCCCAGCATGTTAAAATGGGTTCTGGTGGAAGCGACACTCCTAGTAAAATTTCCCTGAATGTCTGGACCCAGGAAGATGCTTTTAAGAAAATTTGTTTGATTGAAGAAATGAGTTCATTGAATTATATTTTCTATTTCAAAGATTAGGTCTTTCTAGGTCATTCCATCGTTATTTAGGTGATTTTAGGTGATATCATCCTGAATAGGTTTTTTTAGGTTCTTCCAAATTTGCATGAATGATACTACAAGACGCGAATCATAAAAAAACGATCAATATAATGTTTAGGAGAAAGGAAAAAAATATGTGAAAACCTAAGAATCAGGTCCCTAGTAATTATTTAAACAACAATAAAGCATTAATATAACTCAGGATTAACATATTTAATTTAAAAATTCTTTATTTAATCAATAATAAATTAGATAACTGAAACTACTTAAAAACTAATTATTTTTAGATTTCCCAGATGATTTCTTCTACTAAGTAAAGTTTACAATGGATATTAGCTTTTCTTAGTGCGCTAAAGTACTTAAATAATCCAAGGTGCCTTGTAAAATAAATGAAGTGCTTCCTAGATTTTGTTTTGTTTAATTAGCAAACATATATGTTACCGAGTTCAAAACTAATCTCTAGTACAGTAGAGAGAAAACCTCCCTGCAATTCTGCATCTGTTCTTACAATTAAATTAATGATATTGTAAAACATTAATTAATTTAAAAATTTTCATACAATTAAATTAATTCTTAATGGCTTAAGGCCTTGTGGTTAAAATATTTTGTTTTCTGGCACTCAGTTGCACTATCAGTCAATAAAAAATATTAGATTTGGATTAGTGTAACAACTCATTCATTTATTTTATTCAAAATGTATATCACAGTTAGAAAATAAATGTATAAACTTCATCTGAAGTAAGGAACTGAAGGAATATTCACAGACATAAAAAAGTAAAAAAATCTACATTTCATATTGTTTATTTTATTTTTGTTAACAACCATTCATTTATGACTTTAATAAAGGAGGCAGTCAATATGGAGGACTGGGAGGAAGCAATTACTATGGAGGTGGTCATTTCCCCTCTGGTGGTGAACCACCTGCATTTTGGGGAGTTCCACCAGCAGCACCTGCACCTCCACCAGAACAACCACCATTTGGTAAGAAATAAATAATTAATCACGCATAGCCACTGAATTCATAACTAAACAGAATATAAGATGATGATGAGGGAGATATTGTAAGTAAGGGTGGGTTTACACTTGATAGTTATTGCAGGATATTTATATCAGAGAGAAATTGTGACTATTGAAAACCCATGTAAAATGTATGTCTGCAATAAATTGCTCATGGTAGAATTTATTGCCGACACACATTTTACATGGGTTTTCATTAGTCGCAATTTCTCTCTGATATAAAAATCCTGCAATGACTAGAAAGTGTAAACCCACCCTAAGGAATAATAGGTCTAGAAATTACTCTTTTCATTTCAGCCAAATGATATTTGAATAGGCCTGAGAGTTTGTTAGAATAAAAAATATATTATATTGTAGGTTTTGGAAGTAACAGCATAATTGGAGCTGGGCCAGGAGGCTATATTAGTCCGCACCTTCCACCTGGAGAGCCTGGAAAACCATTTATTTCCCGTTGTGATGAGGCTGAAGGTTTTAAGCAAGTAGGTGTGAGACTACGAGCAAGGCGTCAGTTCATTAGGCGATTTCTGTCTGTTGCTTCCCTGAGTGTTTGTGAAAAGGCTTGTTTGGAGACTAGAGAGTTCATATGCAGATCTTTCAACTTCAGGTGATGGAAGTTATTTTTCATACAATAGAAAAGTCCTGCTATTGTTGGATTAATTCCATAACATATTTATGCTTTGCTTTTAGATCTACTCCACCGCCAACACCATTTACTCCACAGAAAGATAACTGTGAGCTCAGTGACCATGATACTCGTGACTTAAATCTAAATAATCCATCTTTCTTTGAGACAACACCAGATTTTGATTTTTATGAAAGATCTGGAGGGAGATCGGGCATGGGAGAATGTTTAGATGGTATGTATATGTCACACGTAATTATAATTTCCTGGATAGGATTTCACTTCTTTTCTAGGGTTTACATACAATAAATGATGGCCAGCTTATTAGGTAGAAGCTAAAATAAAAACAAATTATAGAAATCCTTGATTTTAGCAATGGTATGAAATATTAATTTTGCTCTCTGAGAATTTCTATTTTTCTTTTAGTTAATCAAGTGTGTAGTGAAGATGGAATGGAGTTTACATTGAGGACACCTGAACCATTCATTGGTAGGATATATACACATGGATACTACGACAGATGCTTTTATAGGGGAAATGGTGGTACAGCAAATGTACTGAGAATAAGTGGAGCACAAGGATATCCAGATTGTGGCACACAAAGAGTAAGGACCATTCATTCTGTATTTAAAGCAGTAAAACAGAGGGTACTTTTTAAAAATGTGGGTTTACAAAATCTATATCAAGAACGTCTATTAAATGAAAGACTTGCTACACAAGTAAAAATTTCCATAGAGAAGTTTTGAATATGTAATTTTTCTAAATCATGGTGACCATAGATTTTCAAAAATCGTTATGCATAGTCTCAAGGAATCAATACGAGATATTGGAATAAGGGCTGTTAAAACGAGTATAGAATGTACAAAATTATTAAATTGTGTTTAGACATTTTTTTAATAACAAAGAATAAGAACACAAAACAAAAAAATAAAAGTTCTCTTTTTATTTTTTTTCTAGTATGGAGATGTAATGACCAATATAGTAGTTGTTCAGTTCAGTGATTCTGTTCAAACTGGAAGAGATAAACGTTACAACTTAACTTGCTTATTACGAGGACCTGGTGAAGCTGTGGTTACTTCAAGCTACATGACAGCTAAGTATGCAATTTATCATTTCATTACATTTCATGCTTATAATAAATACTTACAATTGAATCAATTAATGAAATTAAGCTAATATAAAATCATAACAGTGCCCCACTATGAGGTTGCTTACCTGTAATGTGAACATTTTTTTTTTTCAAAAATTCTTTATTTAAAATTGCTCTCTAATAAACTATACAGCACAATTAAATTGACAAGGAATTGCCAATTAATAACAACAAAAAAATGTTGTGAACTTCGTCTTTCATGTTTTAACTTGGTGAACAAATATTATCTTTTTATGAAATTTAGAATGATAGTATTAACACTTAGTGCATCATAAAACACGAATAAATAAAAATGTATTAACAATTAATTGCTAGAATTCAATGTATGTTTTAAATTGATATTTTTTTATTATTTTAAGCTCTGGAAGCCCAATTCCAATAGAATATCTGCCAGCTGAAAATTCCCTAAGTTCAAGAGTAAGGCTGCTAATATTGTTTCAAGGAAGACCAACAAATACTATAGCTGTTGGGGACCCATTAACATTCCGACTTGAAGCACAGGATGGTTACAACTATGCAACAGACATATTCGCCACCAATGTTATAGCACGTGATCCATATTCTGGACGATCTGTTCAGCTCATTGATCGTTTTGGGTAATTTATTTTGAAATAACTAGTACAGCTATAAAATAAATTATGTACGTTCTCCTTTTTTTTTCGTGCAATTATTTATTTATTTTTCTAGGTGTCCAGTTGACAATTATGTTTTCCCTGGTCTAGATAGATCTAGAGAAGGCGATGGATTAGAAGCAAGGTTCAATGCTTTTAAAATTCCAGAATCAAATTTTCTGGTATTTGAAGCCACCGTTCGAACCTGTAGAGATGGCTGTCAGCCAGTGAGTATTTCTATATTTTATTTTCTTAAAAAATATACTAAAATTAAAATCAAATGAAAACTTATACTATATGAGGATTATTTTCTCCAAGTCAGTAATTCAAAATTAATTTTACATATGCAGTTTTGAATATTTATTTTGTATTTTGTTAAATTTTTAATTAGTTCTTTGTGATTTTAAATTGGATAAGATGTTTGATTTATCATGGAAATAGATTTTGTACAAATGTAAACATTCATGAAATTTTTTGTTGAGACATTATTGATACTTGTTTTTATACAGGCATACTGCACTGGTCAATCTGGAAAGAGTGAACCTTCACTTGGACGAAGAAAGAGAGAAGCACCTTCAAATTCCGAAGAGTATCCAAATGAAATAGCCCCACCAAATAACAGCAGTGATAATGAAGAACATGTCCGAGAGATGATAGAAGTAAGAATGTGATAAAAAAAAACAACTGTATATTAAAAACATGAATACGTATTTATAATGAAAAACTATTTTGCTACTAATTTTAAAATTAATATACGTATTCGAATCTGTAACCAAAACTTTTATTTGCTTATATAAATTGTAACAATTTCAAAACCAATAGACCACCTTCTTTGCGAAACAATAGATTGGTTCAGATTACATTATCAATAATTAACTATAGCTTTTTTTTTTATTTAATATAAAATAAAAACATGTATTTTTCATTTTATTTTAATAAAATAAGTATACATATATTTGATCTGCATCTTTCAACTAATCAACTAATACATGTTAATACTTCTATATCTTGAATTTATTTGGAATTAATAACAATTGTAAAAAAAAAAAAAAAAAAAAAAAAAAAAAAAAAAAAAAAAAAAAAAAAAAAAAACTTGGAAAAAAGGCATAAATAATTATCAGTAAAAAAAGAAAAATCTAATTTTTATTTTATAATAAAATTGTTGTTTTACATGAATAAAAGTATATGAAGTACAATCCAAGAAGGAATTGCTATTTCTTTGTATTAAGAACTAACAGCCTCATGCCAACTCCTTTTTCATGAACATTTTAAAGCGATATAAGTTAATGCCATAGTTGTAAACATTGAAATATGTATGTTTAATTGTCAATAATTGTGCACATATATAATAAAAATTACTTAATTTGGTCACACAGGTGTTCGAATCGCGTTATGAAATGCCACAGCAACAAAGATTGGACATTATAGACAGAAGTGTTTGTTTGACAAGCAAAGAATATTACACTTTAATTGTAGCAATGGCACTGGTCTTCATTTTTTTGACTGCTGTTGTTGTATATGGTGCTATTAATTACAGGTAAGTTATTTTGATCAGTATTCTAGATATTTTACTGTATTTTATTTCAAATACACTTTAAAAAGCCATAGGCATTTTAATTTTTTTTATTTAAGATATGAATATAAAAATAACAAATAGTAATGTAAATATACTTCCTATGTTTATTAATAGGCAAAACTGGAGAATCATTAAGAAGAATTTAGTTACTGACAATGCTTCTCACAACTACGGAAAAGATAATAGGCAGAATGTGTTTTCTGTTTTAATGCCATCTCTGAACAAATCTTTTCTAAACGGAAGGTAAACTTTTAAATGAACATTCTCTTTATGAGAATATATATATATATATATATATATATATATATATATATATTTTTACGGCGCATCTACATCTCGCCCATTAGTGCCAACATCCTGGTGCAGCAAGAGGAATTTTCTCAACGAGCCGTGAGGTGAGAAAATTCCTGCCACCAATGGGACTCGAACCCACCATCTCCCGCTTAGGAGTCTAAGGCCTTAGCCACTAGACCACGGGCTAGATAATATTCTTTATGAATTTTAACATTTTCTTTGGAAATATTACAAGAATATATTTGTAAACACAGGAAATCTTATTAGCTTGTTATAACATCCTTTCATTTGAAATCCAGATAGACTACTAATATTTTTAAAAAATAGAAAAAAATGTTTAGTTAATTAGTTTCAATTGATTTATTCAATTCACGTAAAATAATATTGTGCTAAAATTAACATTAATATGTCAAAATATATAAATTAAATAATGTAATAGTTCAGCAGAGAATATTGGCAAACCTCCAAACTATTTCAGAAAATAGATTAAACAATTGGAAAGACTTCAGATATTAAAAAACAAACAGATAGCTGTATTTTTCTCTTAAATATTTTATTTTTTTTAATTTGTTTTAAATCAATTTCAATGGTGACATTGACAATTGTCAGAGCAATGGTAACCTGTATTAAACTTATAGTTATATTAAACAAATAATAATAATGTATATTTATATCATAAATAATTAAAAAACATCAATTCATTATAATAATAATTAAAGCCCTAATTCATTACAGAACATCAAGATGTATGTTGGATACTGGCAAGCTGGGTGGACTTGGAGGAATTACAGCTAGACATTTTGAAGACCCAAGCGAACCAATTTATACTGACCCATCCTTATTTGAAAGATCCAGAAGTTTACGAAGCATTGCTGTGATGCAAGAAGAGCACAACTTACCCAAAGACTCATAACATAAAATATAAATTATCAGGATTGCTTCTGCAAAAAAATTAAAATAAATATCTCATGTTTGTCTTATGTTGAATGTACATTTCTTTTTAGAACATAAATTCATGAACCCAAATTGAAAACATAAAAACATCAATGACATTTTTTTAAAGATAGTGAAATAAAAATCTGTTATTGTTGTTTTTATTGTTGAAAAACGACCTCATATTTCATCAGGCATTTGGTGAAAAGTGTGCAGGAAATGTGCATCAATTTGTTGTTTTTATTTAAAAAATATATTGATGCTCATTTTTCTAATAATGAATGCTAATATAGTAATTCTATTTCAAGCTAAGTTTCAAATTAAAAAGCTGTTTTAAGCATTTTTAAAAAATACCATAAAAGAAAGTAATATAAAGGCTCCATTTGTAATGAAATGTATAATGTAAATAAAAATTAGTATTTTTTCTGAAAACAGATAAAGAAATTCTTCTATCCTTCATTTTCTATAAAGTTCACTAAATGAATGTAAATTTATGAGAGTTACGTTTTTCCTTTGACTTGATGTGTAATAAGTATTTACTTATGTAATAATTTTTTATTATGTAATTTAAAATATTGTAATTTTTTAATTAATAATATGAATTGTAAAACAAGGTTTTAGTTGAAATTTTACTTGAAACCTTCTCCTGTATAAAAAAACACAAAAAAAATCGGGCCAACAAATAATTTATCCTGGGAATTATATTTCATGCACTGTACAAGTGATCTATTTCCTCAGTGCTTCCACTAATGTACACTAATTTTGCTTCATTCTCAGTATTAAGTGTCAGTCTATGTCAAGGTACAAGCAGGTCTAGTCTACAGTGAAGGCCGAATTGGACAACTTTGAGGTCATGTGTATTATTACATTAAATAATTGGATTTCCACTTATTAGATCAACCATATCATTCTAATAAAAAACACATTAGGAAACTGTAGATAGACTTACACTTGGAAATCTATATGCTGTCAAAAAAAAAAAAAAAAAAAAAAAAAAAAAAAAAAAAAAAAAAAAAAAAAAAAAAAAAAAAAAAAAATCACATTTTTCATTATTCCCATGTTTGGACTATTTTTCATAACTAACAAGCCAGTAACAACTTAATACATTTATATTACAGACTATAAGACAGTTAAAGGAAATTCCAGCTCCCAAAAGTTGGTTTATAGCTGTTTCTATTGGGAAAAAATGGATATTGTCAATATTTATTTAGATTAGCAAAAACAAATTAATTTATTATTATTAGTATATACAAACTTGGGGATTGAATTCAAAGATGCTTCACTAGTTTAATACTTCAGCAGCACTTGTGGAGGAAGGCACGGGAAAAGCTTGATGCCAACAAACTACAACGAATATGATGGTTAATATACATTGCAATTATTAGAGCAATACAAAAGTGCCACTGTAATAGAAGCACTCACAGGGTTACACTTCTATCTGATTATATCAGGAAAGATGAGCCAAGTGAAGATTCAATCTCTTAACATGACAGGAAAGGAGGAATTTGTGTGGATTTTAGAAGAATTGAAAGTTAGTGAACTCTATCTCATCCAGTTGGACAAGATCACCTGAAAATTGCTCTTTGAAAAGATATTCAGAGTGGCTATTGGGAATTAACATTAAGTGATATGCCGCCATGCGGTGAAATTTGAACTAGAGTTGGAGGTATACTTGCATTTTGTATAAGAGTAAAACTATTGTGTCTTCGTGTTTTTCTTGCTATTTAATAATTTCCCTACTGTTTTATGACAAATTTGTCTTTTTAAAGACAACATGAACATTCCCCTTTAATAAAGTAAGTATTTTAAGCAATATATGAAAGAGGTAGTGAAATAATTCATATTTATGTAACCTTCACTCTTGTGTGAATAAAAACTGCTTGAAACCCATTTATCCCAAATTTGATTTAATTTGTAGAAATTCGGAAGGTATAGATATGGATGAGCAAAAGTATATACTGTCACTGAGGAACCTCTTTAGCTATTTACAAGCCTTGCCTAGTTCCAGGTGGTGGCATAGTTGAAGGTGAAGCAATTGTGAATGCACATCACATTATTACCTCTGGTATTTTGGAGACTACCAACCAATCTATAAAGTTGTATGCACTTTGTTTGAAAACCTTTTCTATGCAGGAGAAACCACATGAGGTAAATGGAAAATTTAAGATTACAAAGAGTATTGTGGAAGTAGATTAATTTGTGTGCAGTTGCAAGGCCGGGCTTTCGCAGTGTTTTAAAAATATTGCTGCAGTTTTAATCTTGAGTACACGACAGAATATATTGGATTTTCCAGTTTTATCATCCACTGATGTTAAATGTTATTGGAGCAAGTCTCAAGTGGCAGGAAATTATGCAGTGGCGCCTCTATTAGAGCATGGATGCTTTGTACCAAGCATATCGCAAAGGGAAAAGCCAAATAAAGCAGTTTATGGAGAAAATATAGTTTCATTGTTTAAAAACGCTTTACTTCAATCTGCCCTTGCAAAGCAAACGAAAAATAGTTTCTGAAGTTTCTACTACTTTGGTAGCGGTATTAGAAAATGCTAAAGATGCAATGGTGAAAGATTTGCCCCAAATCAAAACTAAATATGACTATTGTGAGAAAACATTAAGAACTCTATCTGAGATAAATATAGCACGAATTGCAGCTGAAACAAAAGATGATAGAAGTAAATGGTTTAAGGAGAGATAATTTCGAATAACAGGTTATTGGATCTGAAAACCCTTAGTAATGTCCGTTAGATAGATTATCTGTTTATATGCGAAGTGTGAATACAATAATTATTCCAAACCTTTTTCAATGGTTACAGGATCTCGTTGTAATTCCATTTTTACATATTCACTAAATGAATGGGAATCCAAACCAAAAAAATATTTTTGGCCCAAGAGCTTTACAAGTAAATACACAAATCATGGAAAGAAATTTAAGGCAACTGCTCGTACAATCTACAGTCACCATAACTCTGAAGTTTTCCAAACTGGTTTATTAATAAGTAAACATCAACAATGGTTAGCATATTCTCCAGATGGTATTATCTTTGAAAATAATAAACGGAAAAAATTATTGGAAATAAAATGTCCATACAGTGGAAAAGATGAAAGTGCTGTAAATTTTAGCAAATCTTGTAATTATCTCATACACGAAGGAAATAACATACTGCTGAAGAAAGAGCATTCTTTGTATTATGCACAAATTCAATTAGGAATGGCTATATTGAATTTAAATGAGGGTGACTTCTTTATATTTGCTTAATATGACACCAGTTTCATAAATATTACGGTGCCTTTTGATAAAGCATATTCATATAATTTAATTACAACCTTAACACTTTCACAGCCCCTTAAAATTTTAAAACATTTTACGGAGCTAACTACTTTTTATCTTATTTTCATTAATAAATAGTTAATAGTATAAAGTATAATGAGTTGAAATGCATTTTTAATGACGCTAACATCCGGGTTGAAGCACTCCCCGGCTCACGGGGTGAGGGCACTGTGCGAAGTCTCACCCCAGTAGCCGGGGCGTGGGCACCAACTCTAGTCACATACAGTTACCTGAAATGGTACATACATTGTTTTTGTTTGGAAATCCATTGTAGAAATACCAGTAAAGCGAAATTTTACTTATACCCAAATTAATATAATATGCTTTTATTGTATAAATAAACATGGGCGTATATAAGGGGGGACTGAGGGGGCTGCAGCCCCCCCGAAATTTTGATTTGATCGGTAAAAATTACATAAAAACCTTAAAAATAAGTAAAATAAGATCATTTAGTTCATAAAACATTTTCTATTTTGGGTGTAATAGCGTTTAAGTTGGCTAAAACTCTTCCAAGATCTAAATTGTTAATATTCCATACACCGGCAATGGTCTCTGCCGGTGTATGGAATATTGGAGCAAGTCTCCCCCCCCCCCCCACCCGAAATTTTCCCAGCCCCCTCCTAAATTATTTTCTATGTACGCCCATGTAAATAAACACGCAATGTAGGTGTAATTTATTTTGCATTATTAATTTATTTTCAATTTTCCTAACTTATTAGTAAAACCTATAACTATTATTTATTATCTACCTTCTGCTACTAATATCTTACTAACTAACATACTATTCTAACAATTAATATTATAAGACAGTGACCCTATTTTTCCAATATATTCGTCTGTGGCAGAAGGTCAATTTTATAAAAACACACTTTCTTTTTTCTGTACTCTTTTATTAGGCTCTACATGTTTCACGTCACTGTGACGCCTCTTCAGGAGCACTTAATCTAAATAAAATAAAATATGGTTACAGCCTATCCATTAGAGAACCTTCCGCAGGTAGGGCCCATAGATTTAGAAAGGAGTAGATGACTAACTCCGCTGGTTTTCCCGGGAAAAAGTGAAGCAGGCCTAACCGGAGAGCCGCCATCTTGTTGTGGGGAGAGAGGGTCATATGTCCATTAGCCCTAATGCTTTAATTTGACCGATTTTCTCCCATATAGCGCAGTATTTTGCATTTTTATTCCAGTACAAATATTATTAGAATATTATATTATATAATTATGTAACTAAAAACACAAACTAAGTCCTCACAAATATCAGAACACAGCTTTTTCAAGAAAATAAAATCATCAAATTAGTTGAGTTTTTTCGTTGTTTTTTGAATAAATTAATAGTTGTAATAAATAAATTACAAGAAACAATTATTTTACAAATTTTTTAGTGAAAGCGGGGTGGAAAATAAATTAGCCCTTATTTTAAAAACATAATGGAATCATTTAATGGTAATATCCTTTTAAGGAAAATCAAAACCAACCTGCCGGGGTTAAATTTTCTTAAAGAAAACAATGTGTGATACACATATAAATATCCATAAAAAATATATAATTAAAAATGGAGTATTTAATTAAGGTTTAATATAGTATAACCAACATTATGTCATGGTGTTATTAAAAAAAAACTTAAATTATATTCATTGAGAGGAGATCGTTGACCGTAGATGATGCAAGGTAGGGATTGTCGGGGTTCGGTCACTGCTACTTAATAAAACTACATTTTATCATAAAAAAGACAAAAACTGTTTTTGTCTTTTTCCATATATGTATGTGTATTTGTGTATGTAGGCATATATATATATATATGTGTGTGTAGATTTCAGTATTACATCCGTCCTACTTGTTTTTTACAGCCCTGATGAAGGCTTGAAGTTCAAGCCGAAACGTCGGCACAATAAAACCATTTTTATGATAAAATGTAGTTTTATTAAGTAGCAGTGACCGAACCCCGACAATCCCTACCTTAAATTATATTCATTATTTGTACGTTTTTTTCTTTTTTAAATATAATATAATATATTGTATACCTGTTCATGTAATAATCTGTAGCTGAGGTTTTTCTCTATGAATGAAAAAGTAAGTGATGCAGGATTCATGTTATTATGCTAAAAGGTAAGTTTTAAAAACTTTTGTTCGAAATACGCTTTCACATGTTGTTATTGACTTTTTCCAAAGCCCTGACTGTTTTCAAAGTTTTGTGAGCTCTTCTTCAAGGATACTCTGATGAAAAGTTTAGAGGGAGAATATTAAAATTAATAAGAAATTTCATGGAAAATTTAATTACTCATTTATTTAATAGAGAACCACAATTTAAGTGACCTGTTCTTTTTATGGACATAATATTTTAATATATTAATTTGTCTGACTAAAAAATAATAAATAACATACATAAGAAATAATAATTAAAAATAAATGTTTCACTTCACTTTCATAATGAAGCAATTGTAATATAATACCATATATATATATATATATATATATATATATATATATATATATATACAATTATATGTATCTGAAGGAGAGCTGAGGACGCTCTCCTTCAGATTTACCATAATTTATTTCCATAATTTATAGTAATTTATTATATACATCTATCTAAATGTGAATAAACAAATAACTTAAATATAACAATTTACATAAGTAATTAAGAGGTTTGTAAGAGTAATTTGTTCATAAATTTAAGTGCCTTAAAAAATTACACATATGTAGTGGGAACCTGAAACAACATTTATAAATTAGAAAAGCAACTAAATTAAATAATTAAAAAATAACTTAGATAGGTACAAATAATAACTGCTTGGTCACAGCGACCAAAGATGGATTCCATGACAGCAAATAATAAAAATATTAGTGAAATTAAGTTAGAGCTTGTTAAGCACTTAAAAATGTTATTAAAAAAACAAGCAAAAATCGTTTTTAATTGTTCAATAAAAAATAAACACCCATTTATTTGATACTAAATTTGTTTAATGTATTTTTTTACTACATTTTTAAATTTTGGTTTTTCATTTATGTTATAATGATGTAAAGTTGAAGAAAACTCAATTTAAGATTTGTATATGAAGACTTGAAAATATTCTTTGATGGACAAAACGTTATGAAACAATAAAAAATTATTAAATGGCTGTATGGGTACTTCTTTTCCCTTAAAGATCAACTGTTAATTTGTCACTCATGTATAAATTTAAACAATAATTATGGAACAGCCTAAGAGGAAAGGATTATATCAACATAAGGTTGCTGATTAAGGGCTTAAGCACTTAAAAAGTTTATTAAAAAACAAAAAAAAAAACTTTCTCAGTGTAAAAGAAACATCCATATATTTGATACTAAATTTGTTTAATGTATTTTTTTAAATTTTGGTTTTTATATATGTTATAATGATGTACTATTAATAAAACTCATGATATATAATAAAACTCAATTTCAGATCTGTGTATTATGACTTAAAACTATTCTTTGATGGACAAAACGTAATGAATTATTTGAAAAGTGCATGGGCGCTTTTTTTTCATTGAAGAATTAAATCTTTTTAGCAGGCTGGAACATATTTATGTAAAGAAACTATTTTTATACGTACAATGGCCTAAGGTTAGGGATTTGTTGGCTTTTTAGGGAGAAAACAAGTCACTTGTTGAGCTTGGGGAAAGAACCTTTGATAATCAACTTGTAAATACTTACGAAAAAAAGTGAATATCCGATCCTTATTTAGCTTTGTTAGTACACCCATAAGCACAGCATGATTGAACCATAGTTGCACTAATATCAGAATAATATTCAATACAATATCAAGAAGAAATTACATGAACTGTCCAAGCACTACTGACATTGTTTATCCCCATAAGAAGATGGCCGCCAGAATGTTAGGGGTGCTTCACTAAAAAGTGGGGAGTTCTATCCTTTAGTGGGGACATCTATCCTTTCTAAATCTATGGTAGGGCCACGTCTGGACTGATAAGATCAATCATGTCTACTGGGTATCAGCTGTTTAAAATCGTTAGTTTTAGGGTAAATATCGATTTTCCAAAAGAAGTTTTTGTCATTTTATAAAATTTCTATTTTATCGTCCTGTTTATTAAATTAAAAAATATTTTCTCCTACATACACCTTATCACACATTGCAC
Source organism: Gonocerus acuteangulatus (assembly GCA_946811695.1). Taxonomy (NCBI): domain Eukaryota; kingdom Metazoa; phylum Arthropoda; class Insecta; order Hemiptera; family Coreidae; genus Gonocerus; species Gonocerus acuteangulatus. The sequence continues at coordinate 21,453,461 of OX328132.1, forward strand.
AATCAATTTGATATATGTTATATTTGGTTTCCCTTTCTTTTAAATCATCTTTAATTCGGCTGTAGCTTTTTACGATTTTGTCGTGATATATCCAGGAGATTCTTCCTAGGTCTTTACATTTTTGTTTTATCTCATTGACAAATATGGGATTATAACGAAAGGTAATATAATTAACCAGCTCTAAAGTTTTCATATCATTACTGTCATTATCCAATTTCTGTTTATAAATATGTTCATTGCGTATGTGTTTATCTGCTACAACTCGAATTAAAGATGATTTAAAAGAAAGGGAAACCAAATATAACATATATCAAATTCCAGAGGGTGAAACAAAATTCAGTCTTCCCACAAATTTTCTTTATTTTGCACTAGGCCTTTCAACACAAATGTGCCATCATCAGGTGCTCCGTGCAGTGATAGTTGTTACCAGCCCGAACACAGCCCTGGTAACAACTATCACTGCACGGAGCACCTGATGATGGCACATTTGTGTTGAAAGGCCTAGTACAAAATAAAGAAAATTTGTGGGAAGACTGAATTTTGTTTCACCCTCTGGAATTAAGCAGCCCCACTACCGGAAAACATCAATAAAAAAAATATATCAAATTGATTGTGCAATGTGTGATAAGGTGTATGTAGGAGAATCGGGACAACTTTTAAAAAAGAGAATCAAACAACATGCCAAAAACCTTGATGAGAAAGACAACAAGACTGCATTGGTTGATCATGCGATGCAATATAGCCACACATTTAATTTTGACACGGCAAAGATATTAGATAAAGAGAAATACCCCATAAAAAGAAAAATTAAGGAAAATATACACATAATTAAAAATAGGAAAAAGGCCGTCAACAAAAAAACAGATATCAAATACCTGGATAAAATATTTTTTAATTTAATAAACAGGACGATAAAATAAAAATGTTATAAAACGACAAAAACTTCTTTTGGAAAATCGACATTTACCCTAAAACTATCGATTTTAAACAGCTGATACCCAGTAGACATGATTGATCTTATCAGTCCAGACGTGGCCCTACCTGCGGAAGGTTCTCTAATGGATAGGCTGTAACCATATTTTATTTTATTTAGATTAAGTGCTCCTGAAGAGGCGTCACAGCGACGTGAAACATGTAGAGCCTAATAAAAGAGTACAGAAAAAAGAAAGTGTGTTTTTATAAAATTGACCTTCTGCCACAGACGAATATATTCTAACAATTATTTATTCCTATACTTATACTAACAATAATTATGAAATTCCCTAAAGCAAGGCACTAAACTAATTCCTGGTTGATTTGGGCAATGTTCACAGTTATAAAAAGGTTTTTTTCTACATTTCTGTTTATACCAGCAGTTTTTGCATCTCCTCCTAATTGTTTCCTCTTAGTAACCTTCCTGACAAGGTTCCGAAAAATCGATGGATACTCCTGGAACTGGATCTTGAATTTGAGGTGATCCGCCGACTAATGCTTCTATTATCGCCAACCTTAAGTCATAGAGGCTCATAGATTTGGTAGACCCTCTAATGAGTTGGACAAAAAGTGTGAACTTAGCAGCATTACTTGAAAAATGAGCAATCTCAATTTTTTCGATTTCTAATTCGTCATCAGAGGCATTGAAAATTATACCATAGATTTCCTCTATTGTGGAAATAAAGCAGTTTTAATTACTCTAAAAATATAAAATGACTCCTGAACATTCAGTAAAAAAAAGTAAAATACCTTTTTCTGAATTTTTCCTTTTTAGGGTGATGCCAGAATAGAAAATCGTATCAGAATATTTTATAAGAATGTTCCAAAATTCATTCCTCCATTTTTATAATTTTATGATACAAATACTCATAATTTCTTAACCTGAAGGAACAGGAGAGGAGATACTACTTTCTGTTGCGCTACGTTGACTTGTCGGCCCAAAAGTAAGAGACACTTTTGGGCTGACTAGTCAACAGAGCTTCACTTTCCGTAAATCGATTTTTTAGTAAACCAATAAATAAATTATAAAGATGCAAAACACGACACTAAAAAGAATAATTATTCATTTAATTAAATCAGAATTAAAGCAATGGCATCTGTTATAACTGTTATGAAGAGAATGTTTTGATATGTATATATTTAAAAAAATGACAACCTTGAATAAAATCCATGACCACTGGTCTTTTTTTCCACTACGTCCAGACATTCTAAAGAAAGAACAAGTAAGACCGAAAATAACGGTGGTTCAAATTTGTATATATATATATATATATATATATATATATATATATATATATATATATATATTTGTCTGTTCGCTCATTTCCGGCCCCTCCTGATGGTCCGATTTTGATGAAATTTGGTACAAAAATCGTTCGTCTAATTTGAAAGGTCAAGTTCGTTAACCAGCAGAATCCGCCCACCGGAACATGGTTTTTGGAGCGAATGTCGCTCGAAAAAAATCGTTCCGCTTACTTCATATGCTTGCAAGTACTCGTTTTATAGGCTTCTTAGCATAAGAAAACGAACGAAACCGTTTTTAAGGCGATAGCTTTAACCGTTTTCGAGAAAACTGGAAAAATATTTGTTGATTAACGTTTTTGGTTTGGGTACTTAAAATCATGTATTTGACAATAAAACAGATTAAGTAAAATAACAAAAACAATTTATTGTTAGAAATATAGATTTCCAAGACCTTGTAACTAGCGAGGGCCTTTCTTGTAACTAGAGGGGTTGGCCGACCCTTCCAGGTAAGATCATAAATCAAGACCTTTTAAGACTGGTGGAACCAAAATAATAACTGTTTCTATTTTAATCTTTCCAAATTAGACTAGGGATAAGAACGGAACCGCGCTAAGATGATGCAGTTCCTGCGAGTCGGACTTTTTAGCATTGGCAAATGGATAACACTCCCTCAGGGCCGCCACATGGGGGGACTGTTGTGCCGGGCCCGGGCGCCGTGGATAGTTTTGTAAAAGAGCGCGCCTTTAAGGCTAGAAGGCGCGGCTCCTAAAAGCTCGAGCTCTCAGAGCTTAGACAGGGCTCGATAGAAGGCTCGCCTCGGGAGAAGGCGCATGCTTTGAAGCCTTTTACTTTTTATTTCCGAAATGGCGGACGGCGGACAAACAGCTGTTTCATGAATTATACTTTGGTAGAGTCGTCCAAAATTGTTTCCGCCACACTGAAATTATTCGCTAGCAATTAAATTTATCATGACATCGATAAACTAGATTATATGGATCACTAATTGGTTAAAAATAGTAACTTTTTATAAAAAATAAATTCTGTTAGACGGTGATGGCAACACTGTCATACTTCTTAACTGTATGACACTGTCATACTTTTATCTCCATTAAATAATAAAAGTCCATACAATTTTTCATGCAGATTTTAATCTATAAGAATACAGAATTTAAAAAAATCAGCTAAATGAGGCACTTTATTTCATCATCAGCGTTATAAACTGAACTCTGTTGAATTTTAATAAATTACAAATAAAGCAAAATAAGAATTATCAGAGATAATAAACCGCTAAATTACCTCCCTTTGTACATAAAGATGACTTTAAACATTTATATTTATTATTGTTAAATAAATGGTGAGATATGTCCCCAAAAAATCGAAATTAATACAATGTAATTATTAAAGAGTAAGTAATTATTGTATATAGATAACCTAGTAAAGCACTAGAAAGGGTTGGACTATAACCGTGATTGCCGAAGCTCTACCTTCACAAGGATCCAAGGCCGAGCCTTCAAGGCTCCAGGGAGAACCTCGCCGAACCTTCAGGGCTTGATAAGGTTAGGATGGTGCTTCACTCCCGAGCCTTCATCGAGCCCTCTGAGCTCGGGCTGTAGAGGTTAGGTTCAAGGTTCAGGCCTGAAGCCTCTAGTCAGGGCTCGCTTTTAACGACACTAGCCGTGGAGGCACGGGCCGGGCCTCACTAATTGGAAAAAATGCATAGGTTATGAGCTTGTAAAAAGAATGGGCTTTAGAAATATAGACGGGCGTAGCCTATATTTATTTGAATTGGATCTATATTTTTTTAATGTATATAAACGACAAACAAGTGCAGTCCCAGAATAGAATATTTCATTAGGAGTCGTAATAAAACTACAAGCACCGAAAGTGACATTTGCTGCACCGATTGTCGGCTTTTATTGTCATTCGCTCAAAACTCAAGATGAAAATAATTTTAAAATGTCCAAAGCCCAAAGTACTAGAATTTTCAGTGCCCGTGATCTGGGCCAGGGCCCGGCTCTGAGATGTGGCGGCCCTGCACTCCCTCTACTATCTACTAACTCAATGGGGGCCGCCATCGGTAATGTTAATTCCCAATAACTAACCTTCCTCAGGCTTGGTATAGATCCTAGACGATAAATTTCAATGAGGGATACTACTGTGATATTTGAAAGGCTCCGTTGAAGATAAAGGAGTTGTTATAGGGGTATATGGATGGACCCAATTTAAAAAATAGCTCTTGCTAAGGGTACCACTATTTTTCAGTAGTCCGAATCCCAAAAAATTCCGACTCGCTGCTGCTCGTGCTATTAGTAAAGGAAAAGTATCAGTTATTAGTGGGGTTTGTTCTTTCCTGAAAAAAAAAAAAAAAAAAAAAAAAAAAAAAAATCTCGAAGAGAAAATACATTTAAGTCGCCAAACCAGGAAACTGGCAGTATCATGGAGACTTCCCCACATTCTCAACGTTCGTTCTTGGAAACACTATAACAATGTTTCACATTTTCTTACCTTGTTTTATTCATATACTCGTTTTACTGTTAAATGCAATTAATATAAGCAACAACCAGTTAAAACGTTAGGTAAAAAGACACAAAAACCCGTTCAAAAGAGCAAAATTAACAATTGCGATTTTTCAAGTCCTTATTTCTCCAATTGACATCACCCCATCAAATATTACAGTAAGCTTTCGAATGATTACCTTCCACTTACCACTATTTCCCAACCGTTTTCGAGATATTTTAGAAAATATACGAAAATCCCAAAACTTTTCATGCCTGTTAATGAAATATATTATTTCTAGTACCACTCCAAACGGAACCACAATTTACCTATCATAGATTATATGATCAGCATGGAACAAGTTTCAACTGAATTAATCGTTTCTAAATACCCAAACTGAAAATTAGTTTGGAAAAGTAGGTGTTTCAATGTTTCTCGAAAATGGTTACAGATAACGCTTTAAAAATGGTTTCATTCGTTTTTCTACGTTAAGAAACCTATAAAACGAGTACCGTTACGATCTTTGTGCGCGAATTTCGCTCCAAAAAACATCTTCCAGTGGACGGATTCTGCTGGTTAACGAACTTGACCTTTCAAATTAGACGAAAGATTTTTGTACCAGTCAAAATCGGACCATTTTTGAGCCCCCTAGAGAGCGAACAGACAAATATATAAATATATATAAATATATATATATATATATATATATATATATATATATATATATATATATATATATATATACACACACACACATACATACACACGTACATATACAAATTTGAACCACCTTTATATTCTTGATCTATGGGATCTAAAATATGAAATTTTCGTGTCGGCACTTCCGGATTGCGTCATTAGGTCAACCTCATAAGCGGGTTTCCTCCCTATGGAGAGCGAGAGGAACCGCGTTAAACAGGTCCTAAGCCCTCCCATCATGGACTGGACAACCATAGACTTGGAATCAGCTACCCAATCTCTGTGCCAAAAGGACTTCCTCCAAGAAAAACGACAGTGTATTATCGAGGAATGAGTGAAAAAACTGCGTTGAGTCGAGGGGTCAAAAAATGGGGACACATTATTTCATTATTCCACACAAAATAAGAGGCATATTCACTCCTATATTTTTGGGGTAGAGGGGGGGATTAAAGTAGGTGGGGTCGGGGTGAGAGAGTAATTTGAGGGGGTGGGGGATAAAACATATACTTATATCTATTTTATAAAAGAGGCCTCATAAAAGACTGCCTTTTCATAATTTTTTAAAGTTTTTCTCGGAAACGAAGCAAGCAAAGAAAGGCATATGCCAAAGGACCTTTTTCTTTCTTTTTTCATCCTGCATGGATTCCTGAAGTTTGGCCGTTTATTTTTGTGACGCCCTGTATAGTATCACATATTGTTTACAATAATGTAAAAAAAAACAAAAAACGGATGGACAAATTTTACATATTGGTTTATTTGAGCAGAAGTCTGTAATAGAGCCAGCCACAAGTATAAACCGGCTGGTCAAAATTATGGCCTTGGAGAGATATATTAACACAAGTTTAAGTATAGAAAATACTGTATTCCATACTAGTATTTTTTTTTTTATTATCTTGCGTCAAGTTCTATGGCTGTCTACTACTTTGGCTATTTATAGACCCGGGCTATCTTTTGGTTACCAACCATCTTAACATCCATGGTGAAATAAACAATAATTTCAGCAAGCCTATTTTTGAGAAAACATTCCGGCTCATAGAACTTCAAATTGATTAAATGTATATTTCTGTAAATTACTACATAAGTCAGAGTTAACTGGGAACCTATTATACTAAAGCTTAGAGACAAAAATGAACAGGATGTGATTTGGTTCCTAGTATGTTTCTTATTAATACAGAAATAGTATTACCAGAGTTAAGAATAGAAAAAACTCCTTGTTGATGATTTTTTATTTTTTCGTGAAATTACGAAAACTCCTCTAGGAGTCAGTTGGCAGAAGCATCACTTCATGAGGCTCCTCCCCACTAACCATATCAAAACATTTTCCATTTTGATGGTGTCCTAACTATCCCAATTTTTTATAGATTAATAGTTTAATGGGGTCTCCCGTGGTCTAGTGGCTAACGCGCTAGATTCATAAGCAGGAGATGGTGGGTTCGATCCCCACCGGCATCAGAAATTTTCTCATCTCAGGGCTCGCTGAGAAAATTCCTGGCTGCACCCTGGACGTCGGCGCTAATGGCCAAGATTTATGTCGATGCGCTGTAAAAAAAAAAAAAAAAAATTAATAGTTTAATTTTTTTTCAGGCCAAAATATAATTATTTTATTATTATGAATAACAAATAATAATGTCAGCTGTGCTTATTTGCCATATTATGTATATATTTAGATGTTTAGGAAGACATTTAATGGTTTGAGTAGTTCCCCTATTCAGATCCCTTCCTTACATCCCAAACCTTACTGAAAATAATCCAAAAATCCTTCAGAAGCACATTTCCCAATCTGAAACTAGGACTCTCCACAAAAAATAAACTAAAAAACTAATACACCACACTTAAAGACCCTGTCCGACAAAACAATAGATTCAATGTCGTATATCTGATTCCCTGTACCACAACTAACTGTAACAGCACCTACATTGGACAGATTACATTAGATTTATCCTCATATCCATTATTGTTTGCAGTCCTGAAGATGGCTTGTACACAAGCCAAAACATTGGCAATAAATACAACTCATTTTATTGATAAAATGTAGTTTTATTTAAACAAATGACCGAACCCCGATCATCTCCACCTTCTGAACACCTGATTTCTTAACTATTACAGCTGGATTTTAGAAGGAATTAACTCCATATTATCAGCAAACTTTGTCCAGCAAGTTGACTTGGTGTCTTATGTGTTTGACTCAGTTGGGTACTTCAATTTTTTGATATTGGCCAGAAAGGAAAAGAAATCTCAATTGAAATGCAATAAACTATTATTACGCTTCATCATGAGTGCAAGTGTTTGCGAGAAATTGGAAAAATTGTAAACCTTAGCCATGTCTCCTCATCAAATAACTTAAATCAGCATAGTACAACCAACTCTTAGGCAGTAAAACATTGTATCAGGAGATCGAAGATTCTCACTTTAAATGATGTAAGACCACTATTAAGAAAAACTCACGCAAAACCACGGCTGATTGTGCCAAAACTTGCGACTGAAATCTTGAGGATCATTGGACGGGACATAAGTAGCAGTACATTAAAAAATTATCTTAGGGGAAATATATTACACGGTTGAACAGCACCGAAGAAATTTTTTTAAATGAAAAGTTAACAAAAATAACAGACTTTGTTATGCAAAATAAAGTATTAACCATCCTGCTGAATACTGGCAGTGGATTTAATTTATTCATGAGTGCAAAATAGAACGTTTTAGCTAAAAAGGTTGAGTGCAAATGAAGAGCTAAATTTTTGAGACTTGGCGTCCACAATAAAATAAGGGCGACGATTTGCTGCTCTAAGGTGACATAAAGGAGTGAGGCAACTAAACGTCATTGAGGGGATAATGGACAAGAAGAAATATAAACACATTCTCAAAGAGTTCCTTCCAAACAGTCCCCAGAAACTAAGATTAAGAAGCAAATAAACATTCTACTCAGGACAATGATCCGAAAGAAAAACCATGGAAATCAATGTGATATACTACCCCAACATGGATGGAACCTCCACTACAAAGTCTGGGCCTGAACCCAAAAGAAAAAAAATAAATGCAAGACAATTCAGAAATATAAATCTCTCATACTACTAATAATTTAGTGCCATCTATGCCGAGAAGACTTTAATCTATTATAAAAGATACAGGTGGCCCTAAAAAAATATCAATTTATACTTTGTTTGGGAAAAAACATAACATTAATCATCTTATGTAAAAAGTTACAAAATATATAAATGTTGCAATACTTTTTAGGCATCAAATATTGCATTTAATAGTTAATAATGTAAATTATTTTTTGGAGGCCCAATGACCGTTTTTTGAGGCCCAAAGGCGTGAGCACTTAACAATCCATGCCAAAAGTTTGTGGGTTTGATTCCCACTATGGGGTGGTAGCTTTTCCTGAGAAAAAAGAAAAAGCCCTACCCTGGCTAGAAAAGGGTGGTAACCAATAGATAACCCGTCCCAAAATTCTTAGTTAATAATAATGGACGTTAAAATAAAATAAAATAGTATAAATTAATTATATAATTGCTTTTGTTTATTGTTGATTTTCAATGAATATTTAAAATATAGTCGATAACCGTACTATTGATGCCTTCTATTTATCTAAACCAATCCTATTTTACTCACAATTGTTTGAAAAAGTAAAATATTTATGGGTGTTCCAATACTTTTTACACTAGCTGTATATCTTTTTGAAATAACAATTTCTGTAGGTTCCTTAAGAATTCAGTTTACCAAAACATATCAAGCTTCATTATTGAGTCTATTCATGTAGTATTCAATAAGTTAACAGGAAATGGATTTGTGGCTTCTTAGAAAATGTAGATAACTTGAGATTTATTGCCTTAAAAATATTGAACAACAAACGTGCACAAGCACTAGAGCACAAAGTGATTTTAGTCAATATTCAAAGCATAACAACTTGTGTAAAATAGAAACAAATTTAAAGATCATATATGAGAAAAAATTAAAATAACTATCGGGATTTTAAAAACAGAAAATAACAATTCATACGAGTAAGTGTAACTTCAAGCAGGGAACAATGCGAGAAAATATATTATTAAATAATACTAAAACAACACATCACAATGTAAAATAATAGTGTTTATATGTCTTCAAGGAATAGGCGCAAGTAATTTTAACAGAAATAATTAAGAATGAATGTTTTGGATTCGTTATTGACAAATGTAAAAGGTTACAGCGCTGTTATAAAAACATTCGGTTTCTATGTATTGAATAATTTAGATTATACAATATAAGAATATATGGATGATATATAAAATATATTTACTGATGAGCTTTATAGCTATATTATTATGAATCTGTGGTAATTTTTTTTTTAAATATCAATAAAATATGATAAATATAAATGGTAATGGGGTTTAGTTCCTCATGACAGATAAATTTAAAGAAATGTTCTAAAATACGTAACTGGTAAAAACATATTAAAAACACCTTTGTAAGTGTAATTGGACTAAAAGAATGAAGTGAGTATATTATCTAAAGGGCGTAGGAACCAATAGTATAGTAGTGACGTCAGAGATAGCCAGGGAGAGAGACGAAATCTGATTGGCCGAGAGATTGAAGACCATGAAGATTACAGCCAATAGGATTGCTTCTTGGTCTAGCACTGCCCCTGCCAACACATGATCCACCTCTAGACTCCTGCTTCACACTTCGAGTCCATTTCTAATTCTCTCGTCTCTCTTGTCTCTTCTAGTACTCAAAGACAGGCACGATGGCTGAAACACAGAACCCAGCTTATGCATCTTTCTTTGGAGTTATGGGAGCAGCATCAGCAATGGTATTTAGCGGTACGTTTCCCTTTAAAATGTTCTCTAATAATTTGTCCTATATTTGAAGATGTAGATCTGTTCCCTGGCTACGCCCCCCGGGACATGTCTAGCTAATTTTTATTATTTGCAAGACTTTTGATGCATGAAATTTTAGATTTAACCTGATATCCGAACTATTCTACTTTTCTCAATATTTTTATAATTAATTATTTAATATTAACATTAGAAACTCTTACTTAAAATCTAATCAATTACCTTTCTTCTTGTCTAACCCAATTCTATTTAGAAAAATTTAGAGTATTATGTTATATGAAGTTGAGTAGTTTTTGGTGATAAAATTTTTTGAAGATTCTATGAGGTTCAGAAAGTTTTGTCTTTATAAATTCTATCTCACTAATTGAATTTTGTGGATACTCATAAATTTAGTGTTCTTTCGGAGTAGGCAATTTTGAAATGTTTTATGAGAACATTGATGATTGCTTATTGACTTTTTTTGGTTGCATGGGAATTTGTATACAGTTTAATTTCACTGTTTTTATGAAAGAATTGATATTTAAATGCTTTTTTACCCATTATTTACCTTACAACATATGTTTTTTTGGGACCCGCCCACTTTTCTTAAAAGTGTTATAGCTTAAGAGGTTTTCTTATGAAAGCTAGTTGTTCATTTATTGTAATTCTAAATTAGTTCTTTGCTTTATTGCAAGAATTTGAATTATTATTAGTCAACTTGTCAAAAATGTTATTTGACAATGTCACTTAATAGTACTGGTGTCTTTGTTTTGAAATGGTTTGGGTTTTGTTCGAGTTTATATAATTATTTGTAGCAAAAGTAACAACATATAATCTATTTCTAGAATTATTGGGCTATAAATTCAATGTTCTATTTACTTAACTATATTTGATAGATATGGATATATTTTACCTAAGCCTTCTATTTTGTTACTGTCCTATTAGCTTTTATAACATACATTTAATTATTATCCATGTGTGTGTGTATATTTATTTCAATTATTAGAGTTGACTTAAATGTATTTGGTTCCGAAGAAACTTGGGAATATGGTTTGAACTATTCTTAGTAACTTTTAAATTAGTTTTGCTTTTATTTCATCTATACTTGCTAATAATTAGTCCTTTGTTTTCTTTTATTTATTATGTTGAAGAAAGAGTGCTACATGATATTTTGAAGCACTTCGGTTAGTTAATACAAGAAGTGGGTGTGGCACATTTGCCCATGTGATCCTGCAGATTTATTGCTGGGATTTGCTTCAGTCTAGCTTGTAGTTTATTATTTAATTATATATAAAAGAAATCATAAATTGTGGATATTTTTTAGCATATATTTCAGAAAAAGAACTTGGCTTGAACATTTGTTTCCTCACTTTTTCCTGTTTTGGTGGAGGAATTGTTTCTCAAAAAATACTTTTATTTCTTCATTACTCTTGTCTTGTAAATTCTATATGGGTTCCTTTTGATGAAATAGTGATAATTTTAATTAACTCATTTATATAATACAATTACTTGTGTTTATACCCTCCTGTTTTCTTTTATATAATTATTTGAAAAATAATGATATATTAGTATTGTAAGAGTAAAATTTGTTAGTTAGCAAATCACAAATACCAACATTTGATTTGGTTCTGAATTTTCATGCTGTGTATTATAGCTTTTACATAATTCGTTTCTTTTAATTTATTTATTTTCCTCAATATGGGATATATCTTTTAGTTAAATTTCGTTTAACTGAACATCGAGGCTGCCTATTCATTGTCGCTTTCCTTTAAATGTTTTGCTCTGAAGGTTTCATTCTTCATGTTCACCATTTGTGGTTTCCTGGAACTATGAAAACCTTTATTTTCTTTAAACAGATATACGGAAAATTTTGTTGTCGCTTAAAGTGGAATCTTTATTGTAGAGGGCTGTCATTTGTTCCCAAGTTATAACTCGCTCTACTCTTGCCTGGAAGGATCTCCGCTAGTGAAATCAATTTCTTATCATGCATTAGACAGGAAGATGGTGTTATATCATTTATTAATTCTCCGGCATAAATCGCTTAAAAATACAAAATCATTCTGTTCCTTTCCCTTTATCCGATTAGTTAAAAATCATTGACTGGTTTAAATGTTAATTTTAATTGAAGTACAACTATGGGAACTATGTATTGTTAGTGTCTGAATACCAATATTTCTAAGTTTCTGGTTCAGAAATAGAGTACACTTTTAATTGTTTTTTTAAGCCCAAATGATTTATTTCCTATCATTATGAAAACTCCAGAAGTTATTTGAATATGTATCCATTAAATTTCTAGTCCTTGAAAGTTACACATTAAATTATTATAGCTCAAATATACTGCAATACTTTGAATACTGCAAAATCTTCTCTTCGAATATTATATGTTTTTCTGGGGCTTGCCCTTTTATTTTGCATACTGAACAAATAATTCAAATCTTGGCACAAGTTGTTTATCCTGGGTGAGTGTGAATATTACTTTATTTTATTGATCAACTATTAAGTTTTATTGTTCATCCTTGATATTCCTATTAATATAAAATAAAATATTTGATGGATTTTAATACAACTATATTAAATATAATGGCAGATCCAATGCTATTTAATAAGTAGATATAATATTAAATACAAGGCTTCTTCCTCTCGATATAGACTCAATTTTCATTTGTCTGTTCTGATCTTGTTCAACTTACTATTGGAACGTATTAAACAATACTTAAATAAGAATACGTAATTTAATTAAACATTCATCAAATTACATTTTCTCTGTGCTTCTTAAATGAATATATAGTTGCTCTAGTTCATACATAGGAAGGAACATATGTATTTTAACACGAACTGAAATTTGTAGTTCATAGTTTCACTATGTTTTTTGTACATTTAATCAAGTCTATGCTTGTTTTTATTGCAGCATTGGGGGCTGCATATGGCACAGCCAAATCAGGAACTGGTATTGCTGCTATGTCAGTTATGCGGCCTGAACTCATCATGAAGTCTATCATTCCTGTTGTCATGGCGGGTATCATTGCCATTTATGGCTTAGTTATAGCGGTACTTATTGCAGGGTCACTTGATGTCCCTGATAGGTACTCCCTTTTCAAGTGAGTATCGATTTTTTAGTTATTTTTAAAGGAATCTTTAATATTATTAGCCATAGTTTTGGTCTGCAAAATTATTTTAGTAAAACAGACTTTTTTTAGTTTATTTGTGAAAACAAACATATTTTATTGCAATTATGTTTGAATAAAATTATCAGTTGCCCAATGTTGCTTATATTGGGCTGCATTTTACTTTTGCTAAAGAGATTCATGTTGTAAAAAACTTTTAACTACTAAATACTGAATGATATAATTTTCATGTTTCTATTCCCTTTGGATTTGTTGGCCATCTTGTATCTTTTATTGAGATCACATTTTAAAAACCACTTTCCTTTATGTTATGGTAGTTTGTGGTATTAGTATTATTTGGGGCCTGAATGTTCAGGTTATATGGAATGATGCCTAAGCCAATGGCTTTTCAAATTGAGTTAAACATAATTTTACTTTTTATACACTAATTAAAATAGTTTTCATTGAAATAATAATAATAGGCAAAATATGCAATTGCAATTATAAAATGTAAATTTTAAAAATAATAAATTATATAATAATAATAATAAATTATTTAAATACGATTGACTAGAATTTCTGTTTAATAGTAGTGAATAACATTTTTTTTTTTTTTTATATTTCACAGATGCTTTGACTGCATAGGTCATTAGCACCATGGGATTATTATCCCCAATTCTTGGAAATATTGTATTGAATCGAAGTAAATGTATGTGTGACAATGAAGTAGTCTTGTTCTTGAATTTATTGATCTTTTTTAATTTCAGGGGATTTATGCACCTGGGTGCTGGTCTTGCAGTTGGATTCAGTGGGCTCGCAGCAGGATTTGCTATTGGGATTGTAGGTGATGCTGGTGTACGTGGAACAGCTCAGCAACCTCGACTCTTTGTTGGAATGATCCTTATCCTTATTTTTGCTGAAGTATTAGGTCTTTATGGTCTCATTGTTGCAATCTATCTTTACACTAGATAAATTATACAAAAAAAAAATTCTTTAAAGCTCCCTCCCCCACAGCTAACCATAAATGACCAGTATATCTTGTAGACAATATAGTTAATCATTTCCCAACCTCTGATTTTCTTTCCTTGTTAAAATTATCTTAATTTAGAATTCATTGGGATAATTGTATAACATTATTAATGATATATATATATATATATATATATATATATATATATATATACATATATATATATATATATATATATATATATATATATATATATACATATATATATATATATATATATATATATATATATATATATATATATATATATACATATACATATATTCCTGTTATTGTAAATATGCTAAATGAAATGGTAATATGTTTTTTGTGTGTGTGTGCTTGTGGAGGTGTTTGTTGCTGCATGTGTGTGTGGTTAAATAGACATGTTCTCACACGTGCAACGATGAATTTAAATGTATGCATGTGTGTAAAATACACATTCTTGTACTTTTCTTATTTTGGGAAATGATTGCACTTTTGTTAATTTAAAAGGAAATTTATTTCCTGCAGCTGTCATTACAAATTTGCACTTACAGATATATTTTGTTTTAATGATATGTGTATAGATGTGTCTCAATATCACATGTATAGATGTGTCTCAAGAATGCTTTCTAAAATTTTAGGTTATATTCTTTTTTTTTTTTTTTTCCTTCTTTTTGTTTTTGTTTGAGAAAGCATTCTTGTGGCAAGCTACTTAAGTATATTGTACTATCTGTTGTAAATTTCCTAGAATTCGGACCGACCTATTTGACCTATAAGTAGCTTTAGGCTTCCATGTCAGTAATTGCATGAGGTTTTCCAACTAAAGTCTCTTTCAAAAGACTTATTAGTTTTGTTAGTTTGAAAATATATTAAGGTATATTATTATCTTGTACATTCCATAATTTTATTGTGTAGAAAACCTTTTGATCATGTTGTACAAGCCTGTTTTTAACTGATTAGTCATTCAACTTCTCTTTCTTTTCCTAATTGGTATCATACTAAGTATTTATAGATATACAAAATTGTCTATTCACATTAAAACTCTTGTTTGTCTACAAATTCTCAGTGTATTTTTATATTTTTTATTACTTCTAAATACTCTGTATTTAGTTTAAAAGCGTATTCTGTTAATTTTGTTATAAAGATTTTATGTCTGCTTCTGTGTGACTTTTGCACCACCCACCATATTTTCTTCAAATTCTTGGGCCTTTTTAAAAAAACCCCTCACCATATAATTTTTGTCCTTTAATATTTGTCATTTAATAAAAACGTAAATTGTGCGCAAGTGTTGATCTTTATACTTTATATACAGGTGACTTCATGCGCACAAAGATAATTATGAGTTATTATCTTTGATGTAATTATGCACATTGCTTATTATTTTTGTTTTTTTAATTAATTTGTGTTAGCATGGTGGTAATATTTAAGATTTGTATAAAGTTTAGTAAATCATTAGTTGGCTAATGTTATGAATTGTTATTATTTTAATTGTGTATTTTAAATGATATTTTACCTTGTGAAATTCCGTAATTGTTTTACTCCCGTTCACTATTTATTTAGTTCATTTAAATGTTATGTTCGTTCTGTAAAAAGAAAAAAATATACAAAGTTATTATTTACAGGTTAGTTGTTTTGCTAGATTATTTTCAACCCCTCCTACCATATTATTTCAAAACATACTTTTCATGAAAAATGTAAAATAATTGAAGAATTCTTAATAAAAAACATATAAATTAATTTCATACTTCAATGAATTGAGAAAATTGCTTATTGGGATTTTTAATTTCAATTGATATTTTTTTTTTGTGTGTGTATGTATATACATATATATATACACACACAAAATGTCATTTACATATTTACTAAAATGAAATTACCACCAGAAGAGGCAATTTGGGTGCTAAAACTGTTCTAATGATTTATACCTCACTTTTAGCACTTTCCTCCGAAGGAAAGTAGCTATTGAGGTTGCACTCATGACGGAATTTTTGAAGAATTTCTTCAAATCTTTATCGATCTTACCTAGTGGACACCGAAAATGACCCCCGTTAAAAGTTATATATATATATATACATATGTGTGTGTGTTAACACGATAGCGGCCAGATTTTTTGTCAGGAAACTTGGTATATAGCATTCAATTAGTAAATGATTGAACGAGTTCGTGAACCACCAAAATCGGTCCACCAGAAGGGGGGGTTTACCAGCCGTAATATTTGTTATATTTCAACGAAACTTGGTATTCGTAGTGGTAATCTAGAAAAGTGAGATGTAAAAATAAACTAAATCTGTTCATTAGGAGGGGGGTTTACTTCGGACCCACAATAGCAATTCGCCACTACCAACCGTGATTTTTGTTATATTTCGACGAAACTCGGTATTCGTAGTGGTAATCTACAGGTAAAAATAAACTAAATCGGTTCATTAGGAGGGGGGTTTACTCCGGACCCAAATTACTGATTTACTCATACTGGTCGTAATTTCTGCTGTATTTTAACGAAACGCTGTATACGTCGTGGGTCACTCATGGGAAAGAAGTGTTATAAAAATGAGCTAAATCGGAAAGAGGGGTTTACTTTGTAATATATTTCAATAGAATTAGGTTCGCAAGGAGCGCTCTCTACAACTAGAGGGACTGTATCCTGTTCCTGCGTCAGATCAAAAGACGAAAATATGAAGTTTTTTGTATTTATTAAGTAGTGTAGTAGTTACCATGTGTAAACATAACTCTGGAAGCAAATTAATTACAAAATTAATAATTGAACAGTTACTCATTACAAAAATAAAAGAGAACTATTCATGTTTTTATTTTATTTATGTTGGATATTTTAAGCAAATTGTTCTGGAAAGCAGTCTACACTACCCAAATTCTGAAGAAAGTGCTTAGTTATGCAGCTTCTGCGTGACGGACTTTTTAATATATAAGTGTACCTTTCCTTCTTTGATTTTTGTTCCAGATAAATGCCTACTGGAACAAAATGTACAAAAATTATAATATGCAAAAATAAATTTCTAAATATAATGGGAGGTGTCTTAACTAAACTAAGATAAGATAAAAATGACTTTCTGTTCTGAGCTTTTCAAATCACAACAGTAATAAGGATTATAATGAAAAATGCTAATATGAGTCGGACTCAAAGTTCATATTTAAAACCAATTTTGATAAAAGTGGATGAAACTAGATTTTCATGTTGGTTGCTTCAAACAGATTACTGATTCAGTTCAACATTTTTCAAGACTTTAGACATTTATCTGAACTATACTGGGTGTAACACAAGTAGATGACAATAATCTACTTGACAAAAAATGTAGGGTGTAACTAGACAAAAAATGTAGTTAAATGCTGCCCACCTCAGGTTTCTATCTGTTCTTGTTCCAGGCCATTCTAAAGGTTATTTGGAAAAACCTGTGTTTTTCTTTTGTCGTGGAGAAGGAATTTTCTCTCCTTGTACATATTTTTCAATGTTATATTACATTTTTTAAATCGCCACTAAATTTGCTTTAAGGCTAATGCACTTTCAATGTTCCTTTTCAAACCGCAGTAACTGTTCAAAAAGTTGAAATTAATAAAAAAGTGTAGTGAGCGACCAACTTTTGAGAACCACTTCTCTTTAAAAAAAAATTCAGCAAGCTGCTGAATCTGACAAAAGTTATAAAATTGAATTACCTTTGCATCTGTGTACTAAGAACTGAGATAATCTCTCAATTTTTTAATGTAATTGGAAATTTAGAGGGAAAATAACTGATCAATAAAAACTAATATGATCATCGTTGTGATATTGTCACAAATAAATGAAAATTATTCTCGATGAAATTTATATTTAACATGAAGATTAGATAGTTAGCCATCGAGGTGATAAGCAATCAGGGAATAGTTGGGATTCGGCTAAAGAAAAACCTCAATACGATTTTTGTAAAAAAATCTATATTCAGGATGTTTCAGCTACTCTTTGGTAAGCCTTCGTCAACTAAAATGACAAAAAAACAGAAATTAATACACAGAAAAAAAGTTTATCGGTAAGGTAAGTGACAGGTCTATAAATACAATTCAACTTATTATAAAAGAACAATTTGTTGTTAAATTATTAGAACAATTAAGGCATTAATATACAGGTAAAGTGAACATTAGTGTATATCTAGAAATTAGTTCTAGAAAATCAATAGAAACATTTAAAAAAAGCAATTTTATTGAGGTGTATATGTGTATTTTTTTTTATGTTTCTATTGATTTTCAAGAACTAATTTCTAGATATACTATAATGTTCACTTTACCCGTATATTAATGCCTTAATTTTTCTAATAATTTAACACCAAATTGTTCTTTTATAAAAAGTTGAATTGTATTTATAGACCTGTCACTTATCTTACTTATAAACTTTTTTTCTGTGTATTAATTTCTGTTTTTTTTTTCTTTTCTTTTTTTGTCATTTTAGCTGATGAAGGCTACCAAAGAGTAGCTGAAACGTTCTGAATATTATATGTGTTCAAAAGTTTGGGTACTTTTACATGGGGGCATGTTTGAAATTCATATAAACAAAGATGTTTAATTTTGGTTACGTTTGGAGCTAAGGAAGGATTATAATAAAATATTTTATTTATAGACATGAAAAGTTTTGGAAACTTCGTATATTTTCCTTAATATCTCGAAAACTATTGGGAATCTTGCTAAGCAGAAGGTTACTATTCAAAAGCTTACTCTACAAAAAAGATTCTGAAGCAATTTTCGATTAGGCGATGTCAATTGGAGAAATAAGTGCTTAAAACTTCTAATGTGTTTGTTTTGTTCTTTTAAACAGGGGTTTGTCTTTGTATAAATCACTTTTTAATTGATTTTTTTTTTAAATTGCATTTATCTGTAAAATTAGTATTAGTGTAAAAGAAAATAAGAAACATTAAGTAGTGTGTTTCTAGAGTGAACCTTGACAAGGCCAGGGAGTCAATTTTCTATGTCAGGTAGTGATATGTACCCTTGCAACCGCGACTTATTTGCAGGGCCGCCACATGGGAGGGACAACCGGGTACAGTTGTCCCGGGCCCGGGGCGATCCTCGCTAATTGTAAAAAAAAGTACCGAAAGTGACCTTTGCAGCACCGATTGTCGGCTTTTATTCTCATTTTGCTCAAAACTCAAGATGAAAATAATTTTAAAATGACCAAAGTCCTATAGCAAAGTACTAGAATTTTTATTCTGGCTCTGAGAAGTGGGGGCCCGTGATCTGGTCCCGGGCCCGGCTCTGAGATGTGGTGGCTCTGCTTATTTGAGGTAATAAATTATTTCATGAAAAGTTTAACCAAAATTATAACTGTTTCTATTTCAACCTTTTCAAATGACAATAGGGATAAGAACAGAACCGTGCTAAGATGATGCAGCTCCTGCGAGTCGGACTTTTTTATTTTAATAAGTCATTATCCCTAATTTGAGAGTGCTGACAATACAGGAAATAGTAGAATATGCATTTTTATAGTAGTCTCTATTGCATTTATGTTATATTATTAAATACAAGTTAATAAATCCATAAATGTCAACACAACATTCCTCAAAATTAACTAATGTTTCGCATCATCACTTAAATTTGAACATTTGACCAGTTTTTTACATACTGCCTTGAAATTAATGTTTTGTAGAGTCCCTACTATGGAAAGAATTTGATACATCTCTTTTCAGCGACCAGCAATAATCAGCTATCATTTTTATATTCCATTTCCTTTATGTCCTGGTGAATTCTTTCACCCTGCTCCTCACTGACTCAGTTGAGATTTTCTGGAAAAAAAAGTCCAAATGAGGGTGCAGGAAATGTAGTTTCACACTCATATTGCAGCACAGCATTCTAAAATATTTTTGTGATTTCCCAGAAAGTTTTCGATGACACTCTAATAACCAATCCATGCCTATTTTATTTTTTATTTTTTTTTTTTTTTTTTAGTATCTGTCATCATTTTTTCAAATAAGGTATCAGAAATGAACTTTCTAATGTGTGGCCCAACAAATACTCCCTCTTTAAGTTTAGCATCAGATATTCCAGGGAACTTCTTGCAGATATATTGGTAGCAGGCGCCATCTTTATTCCAAGCCTTCACATATTGCCTCATTAAGCCTAATTTTATGTGCAAAGCTGGTAAAAGAACATTTCTGGGGTCCTCAAGACACTCATCATGAATTACATTATTCATTCCTGGCACGAGACTGTCTCCCTGCTTCCATTTTATTCTTGTGTAGTTATCACATCTGGCTCTACTATCCCACTCGCAAATAAAACATGTTCATATTTTACTTTTTCTAGAAGTAATTTTAAGTTATGATATGTTTCCTAAAGCTAAATTTGCAGAGATTGGACTTAAAATAAGGCATATATTGTTCTGCTACACTATTAAGTTGTAATATTGTGGCAAAACACATTCATTTCAAGAATTTATGTATTATTTCTGTGTTTTCTGGTTTCTTTTCAGTTCCAAATGCTCAGAACTACATTAAAACATTTTAAGTATAACTGCTAATTATGGTAGAAGTACCACTGCTACGTCACCTGATGATCCAGGAGAGACGGGCTGCTTTCCCCTCCAGGCGACGAACAGAATTTAAAAATACAGGTTAGAATAACTAAATAAAAAAAAAAATGATTGTATTAATAAATTATATATGTCTGTTTTTGTAACTAATAAATGTTTGCCTTAATTTGAAATATTTATATAATAAATGTATAATGGGTAGTAAATAAAATAGGACAGTGACAAGTGTGTATTAAAAGAGACACACTTCCCCTCCATCAGGGGTGCAGGATGGGGGAGGCCTGGATGACGTAGTTCCCCTACCACCCATGTAGCACCATTCAGCGGCCGTACTATAGTACAAATGTTTAGGTATATTTGTTCTACTAAGTAAGAACACACCACATATTCTTTGTAAGGACAGAAGAAGGCATATCATATGAAGAATTTTAGGGCTACCTACACATGAACCCTTTTAGAGATAAAAAATTGGCCTGGATTTATTAGTTTTTTTAATATATAATTGAAGATACAAATAAAACTGGTAATTATTTAAAACTGTTGTTTTCATTGCCCTAGACTAATCAAAATTAGAACTTATTGAATTATTCTTAAAATAATAAAATTAAGCTCCATTAAAGTTAGTAAAAGTTAAGAGGAGGTACGTTTAAGTTTTATTTCATTAATTTAATTTTAAACAATAGTTTAATCCTGTGTAATATACGTGTATGTGTGTTCTTTCAGATGAGGGATAATTTAATTAATGTAAAAAGTTTTTCTTTTGATACTAAATATATGAAAATGCTCATTAAATTCTGACACAACAGGGTCCACGCATTAACATGGTGTTCCTTCCAAGGCCATCGTTCTGAAGCCTCCAAAAGGTAAATTAACTTAAAATAATTTAATATACAATTATCTTTATACAACATACTGGTTACCCAATGATCTATAATAATCATCTGTAAACTACACATTATGTAAATTGTGGAATTATATAGACTAACCTTATTTGGTAGATGTTTTAATGATCCACTATGTAGCCACCATGATATCTACCAAATAAGGGTTAGTCTTCATCTTTATAATATTTTTTTATCCTATAGATGATTTTATTAAATTATTAATTGATCAGTATGCTTTATATAGATATTTCTTTATGATGACTAGTGCAATCTAATTTAATAATTGTGGGATTAAAAAAAAATGTTGCAGAAACTTAATAAAGTCGTACATAAAAACCCCTTTCCGAATAGAAGATATATATATATATATATATATATATATATATATATATAAAAGCTTAGAAAGAAAAGGTAGGAACATATTTTACCTGGCTGAGATGGAGGAGGAATGTTCATGCTAAAATTAAAGGAGTTAAATTTGAAACAAGACTAACATTAGCTGAAGATGGAAAATTATTCTTAAGATGGATGTAAATGATATTGAATAAATGTAAATTATTAAAATAAAAACAACATAGAGCTTAATTACACTTTTTTTTATTTAACCATGTACACTTTTCAGAGTCAAGACAAGGACAAAAGAATGTATAAATTAACCTATAACATTTAATAGCAAGAGTTATGAAATTAAAAAATAAATAAATAAACATACACATAAAAATGCTCATGATGATTTTAATTTAAAAAAAAAAATAATAAAATAAAACATTCTTGAATCTAAAACCATTAAATTCATGAGATGTCTGCTAAATACTTACAATTATACACACTCCCTACCATTATGACTAGTTTATTATAAATAATTTACAGGAACAAGAAATATAAAAAAGTGTTTCAATGTTTTATAGTCTTTCAATACACTTTAATAATAAAAATATTAGTTACTCTTAGATTTTTTTTTTTTTTTTATATTTTCGATCAATTTAAGCTTAACACTTTACATATTAAATACACACGGTAACAAGCAATCAGGTATGCTTGACATTTATAGGCAATACAAAATATTATACAAATATTTTATTTATTTTCAAATCTTAAACAAACTTAAAAGAGTAAATTATGTACAACCCTTAATATTTGATTACCAAAGGTCACCTTCATTAAAATTGTAAAATTAGATCTAAATTTTTATTATGTACACTTTCAAGTTACATTTTAAAAGCAATTCATTGATTAGTGAGCTAACCACACCCATATAATGAACTTTCATATGCATAAAATATTAAGTCTTTCAAATATAAGAACAATATCACATCACTATCTATAGCTATACGAACCATACTATGCAGTAAAAATGGTGTTTTTCCTTCTTTGTAAAAGTTAATTTTACATAAGAAATACATAAAAAATGTACAATACAGTCCAAATGTGATATTCAGTAACAAATGCCCATTCCTTCTTCACATATCTCTAATTTAGAATTATATTGCATGTAGAATGTAGGGAATTTCTTCGTGGATTTCTTATAATCAGAGATGCCACAATAATAAAACTTTTATATCATAAAAATTTCCATTTATTAAAAATAACACAGATCAACATACAAAATAAATAAATTAAGAATTGAACTATTTATGATATTTCTTAATATAAAAATAAGTATAGAACATAACAGACTAGGGGTTTTGGAGTTAATGCTCACATTTGAAAGTCCTGAATAAATTACTTTCCCAATAATTTGTACTCTTGACTTTTAAGAGACCTGAATTTTTATAGATGCAACCAATGAAGAGGCCTATTGCCTTTGTAACTACTCAGTAATTACACATTTCAACTCATCTATAGTATAAATATAAAGGTATAATTTATTATACCTTCGCCAAAGTTTACATAATAGAGTCCTGTTATGCAATATACAAAATCTTAAAAAAGAATAAATAAAAACTATTAATTTTCTAAGTGTATGTGCCCTATTACTAAGAAAGATGCATTCCTAAGTGTTAAGGCAAAATTATTTACAGCAATTATTAGAAATGTTCTTTTAATATAGGAGTTTTTGTTCACACACATGAACACCTATGAGTTAACAGGTGTTAGGATATGAGAAAAACACCCCTACTTAATTTACTGTATGTATGTACACACAAAGAAGATCACAATTGTAAGGAAATAAATATAAAACAATAAATACTGCATTGTATTGTTGATAGTATATTGATTTATTTTTAAAGCAACACAATCCAACTGAACAAAATAAAATAAAGATAAAAGGAAACTGCAACGTATATATATATATATATATATATATATATATATATATATATATATATATATATATATATGAGCTTAATAAAATATTCAGAACTCATTGAAAATAAATAGTAAAGCATAATCATAGGATGAAAATACATAGACATAAAGATCTAAGACATTGATGTTCCCAAATAAATAATAGATTTTTAACAATAATAGGCCCTAAAATAATATTTTGAGAGTTTAGGTCTAAAAAGAACGTTTAATTTTAAACACAAAAAATGTATCTTAATCTGTTCTAGTCCTTTTTCTCCCATAAATAATTCAATTAAAATTTAAAAAAAATTACATTCTACATTACTAATACTATTTTAAAATATATTAAAACATGTATTAATTAGAACCAACATTAGCTTCCTTCTCTTTTATATGCTTTAATAACTCTCATTTAATATGCATATAATATTTTTTATTGTTACAATATCAAAACTTCTAGTAATCAATATAAAACTTGAAGTTAATGCACTAAGAAATAATATAACTTCAGAAAAATATATCTATCAAATATTGATGTTTCGGTAGGCCAAAGGAGTGTAAATGTAAAAGCAAGAAAAGACCAATCAGAAAAAAAAAACATTTGCAAGAAATTAAAAAAAAATAACAGGGTGCAAAAGAATATATATATATATATATATGTGTGTGTGTGTGTGTGTGTTTGTGTGTATATGTATGCATGTATATACATATATGTACACAAAACATGAAAATAATGCTTTATTAACACTAAAATATCTCTAAAGCAATCAGAACAATAATGAGTTATGAAGTATTATTGCCAAATCATTTTTTTATCAGTTGGATTGTTATATTCATTACAATAAAATAAATTAAATGTACACGCAAGAGTTTAAAATATTCTGAAAGAATAATTACTACAAATTAATGTTTTATTAAACTATTACAATTTAAGTCAATATTGTTACAATTATTGTTACTAAATATATTAATAAAAAAATTGAATACAAAATAAATACATGTATTTTCCTAGCTAACTAAAATGAGAAAATTGAAGTCATTATTCTGATTTTATGTCATTAAATGACCACAACTACAGACACATATACTTTGCCTTGTAATTACAAAGCTTCTACTATCTATAGCTAGAGATCTTTATAAGCCTTACAAATAATTCATAAATGGAGCAAAGAATTATTGCCCTCTAACACTTACTGAAATACACAGACTCATTCTTGCCAATTATTCTAAACATAAAGGCTGAATAAAAGCAGGAATCATGAGAAATAAATTGGTTATATAACCAAGTTGAGTTATGTAAGAGTCAATTAAAAAATAAAATATATTTTAAGCAATTCAAGAGTGAATTAAGAAGTAAAATAAAGTTTAATAAATAATGAGACAATAGATAAAGCTAAGATATTCGGTGAATTAAAATACCTTCAAATTAGCACCATATTTATAAAAGTATTATTCCTTTCCATTTGGGGTTTGCTGTGTTCTTTCAAAATTCATGCAGCACACTTAAACAACTAAGATCATTACTATTTTGAACTAAAAACTAATCAGATGTCCAATAAATAGGTCATGCCCTCAATTTATTCTTATTTGTACAACAAAAACAAAATTATTCTCTAAAATTATAGAGTTTTAAGAGACCACAAATTCAAATAAAAAACAGAAATTCTTATAAAGCAAAAAATGATTAGCTCCATAGATTAATTAATCTGTGAGCGTAATTCAAAGTCTTCTTTGCTGGAAATCAATTCCATCACTTACTAATGTTCAACAGCCAGTGTACCTATCCTAAAAGATAAATTGCACATCTGAAGGAACAATGAAGCCAAATGCATAGTAAGGGCTAAAAAATAACGAATGAAGACCACATAAAGAGACGACACAAAGATATTCAAACACCATTAGATCTTCCTCTAATTTAAGGGGAAAAGAGAAAGAACAAGTAAATCATTTATCATATTTACAATTTCTATGAAAATATTTACAAAAATTAAATCTAGAATAATGGGCATCAGATTTTCAAATTATTGGAGTTGCAATACCATCCTTACAGTTTAAAATTTAAAAGCCCCCCCCCCTCCATCACTCTTCTCTCTCCTTATATACACAGGCATACACAAAAGGAGCTAAATGTTTGTCCCTTTGTATATAATTGTTTGAGTTCCTTAGGAAAGAATAAACTCATTCATTACTACTTCCAGCAGGAAATAGTAATGATAAGTTTTCAACAAAAAAAAAACAACAACAAAAAAACAAAGGGTAAGATTTTCTACAATGTAAAATACTTTTTTTGGTCAGGTTGTGAGACACAGTTTCCACAATTTGAGCCACTACTGTATTGACCAGTGCTCTACATCTGATTTACAGATGATGATTATATCTTTTGGTTTCTGAACATGGGTTATACTGTACAGGTATATGGCTCCTAACAATACAACACAATAAAGAGATTCTGAGGTCAGCACTATGTTCAGACCACCTGATTGTAACTTTCAAACCATGATTCTTGAAGGTAAACTTGAACTCAGGTCTTCCAGTACATGAGTCAAGTCCTGTACCGTCTGAATCATGCCCACCCCACATATATAAATATATATATATATATTAATTCTTGTGAATGATGACCCGATATATATATTCCACTTTTTCTTGTTTCTTTTCTGGCAGGGGGTCGATAAAGTAGTACACACTTGGTTCACATTAACTACTTTATTTGGTTTGTTTCGCCCGACATGTTTCGTGCCTTTTCGCACCTCTTCAGGGGCTTTCCTATACAACAATATTTTTTGTAAATCCTAAACTTAAAATTTTTTACACTAATATATATCTATCCTTTCCCTAAAGGAATTTACATTTCAACATATACTATTTTATCTTAAATCTTAATCCTACCTTATCAGGAAGTCCTCTCTTCATGTTGTCTAGCTTGAGTCAGGCGTCGTTCTGAAAAGTCATCTGTGGTAATGAATATGGCTGTTTGTATCGATTCTTTAGCTATTTTAATGGTATCGATTATTGGTAAATTTTTTTTGTGAGGTTTAATTTATAATACTATGGAAAATTTGGTGCACATTCTTTAAATCTGTTTTTTTCCAACACTGCCATAAATAAGAAAACAGATTTAAAGAATGTTCACCAAATTTTTCATAGTATTATAAATTAAACCTACAAAAAAAATTTACCAATAATCGATACCATTAAAATAGCTAAAGAATCGATACAAACAGCCATATTCATTACCACAGATGATTTTTCAGTACTACGCCTGACTCAAGCTAGACAACATGATGAGAGGGCTTCCTGATAAGTTAGGATTAAGATTTAAGATAAAATATTATATGTTGAAATGTAAATTCATTTAGGGAAAGGATAGATGTATATTAGTGTAAAAAAATTTAAGTTTAAGATTTACAAAAAATATTGTTGTATAGGAAAGCCCCTGAAGAGGTGCGAAAAGGCACGAAACATGTCGGGCGAAACAAACCAAATAAAGAAGTTAATGTGAACCAAGTGTGTACTATTTTATCGACCCCCTGCCAGAAAAAAAACAAGAAAAAGTGGAATATATATATATATATATATATATATATATATATATATATATATATATATGTGTGTGTGTGTGTGTGAGTATGTATGTATGTATGTATATATATATATATATATATATATATATATATATATATATATATGTATATATATATATATATATATGTGTGTGTGTGTGTGTGTGTGTGTGAGAGTATGTAGAGTTCTTTGTCTATGAATAAATGAGATATTCTGTTTTTAAAAAGGATCAAATTTTAATTAAACCCAAATTAATCCCTGTTCAATCAAATAAAATAAGAGGCCTTCCATGCTCAACAGGTTATATATTCAAAAAATATTAAAATTATACTATCCATTTTTAAAATAATTTCTCAAATAAAATAAAGGTTAATGGTTTGTTCCAATGAACAACCATTAATAAAGGTATTTTACTAATAATCCTGCTAACTAGGAGTAATTAACCAAATACAAGCCCTTCTTTTAACACCCACAAATCCTGTCTTTGACTATTTTGAACAGGGACTCATTTATCCCCCATAATACAATAAATTCAATATTCAGGTATCCTTGAGTTAGGTAATTTCCAGTTGTCATTCTCAAATTTATGCCGTACCTTAAAGAATATATATAGAAAAATAAAAATGAATTTGTCATTTTATGGGACTATATGTCTGTCCGCCACAAATATTGCAACTATCATCATTATAGCCTTTTTGAAAGCATATAAAGTGATGTTACTTTATGTTATCTTATTTATTTCAAGAGGTGAATATAGGCAAATTCCATGATAGTTTCAATATCTACTGTTTAATGTGGTTACCTGTACCACCAATGATTCTTCAAATAATGAATAAGCACAATATCTTTGAAAAGTCCACCTTATAGGAACTGTGTAATTGTAGCATGCTCCCATATAATGTTTATTCCAAGTGTAATTTCACTCGGGATGAACAGAAGTCAGAAATGAATGAGTGTTTGGGTGTATGTATGTGTGTATATAAATACACACACACATATATATATATATATATATATATAGAGAGAGAGAGAGAGAGAGAGAGTGAGAGAGAGAGAGAGAGAGAATGATAATACTCAAGCAGATTCCACTGGTTAGCATTCACTTGCTATATACATTTATTTTTTTATAATAAAAGTTTATTTTCTTTTACAGTTCTAATATTTACATATGTCAATATTTTTGAACATGAGTCATTAAGACGTTATATGATGGTGGAGAATTTTGTCCAGGGTTCCTTAAAAATAAATCTTTTTGGACATTGTAGTATTTGATCTTAATCCCTAATTTATAGGTCATCATATTTCTGATGATGACCCACAATTTAAGCCAAAACCTAGATTTTAAAACAAAATACTACTTTATGAATAATTATGTATTTTAAATAAACCCTTGATCAAAATGAAACATCTCACATAATTACTTTCAAAGGAAAGTAGCATTCCTGGATAGGATTAATAATCCCTACAATATCAACAATTCATGTAAGTGGATGAAAATTACATAAATATGCCTTTAAAAAAAGATAGCCCGAGATATTTTTATCACTACTCTTTACTTTCGTATGAGAAAAATCAACTTGGTTATATATTACATTGGCCAAGAAATCACATCATCAATACAAGAAAACATTATGAGGATTTAAATTCTTATGATATTCAAAATTAAACTATCTTAAAATATCAATGAACACAATACTTAACAAAAATAGAATATTACTATTTTTTCGTTGATTTGATTTTTCAAGTGTCCACTGTTGAAGCTGACCTGAATGTCAACATCAATAGCAATATGAAACCAATTAACTAGTAGTTGTTTTTAGCATTAGCATAGAACTTAAAAAAGAAAAAAAAATTGGACTCAACTCAATTTAAAACATTAACTAAATTTTGGCGCTATTGGCCTAGATACAGATGCTCCGTGAAAAAAATAAAATAAAAATACTACATTTATATTATAAATACTAATCAAAATTTAAGTAATATTTAAAACAAAAACAGTCTTTACGATGTGTAATTATATAAATTGTGATTTTTTACAATAAATTAAAAATGCCGAAGTATGATTAATACTTGTAAAACTTTTCTCTTACTTACTTTTTACTTTAATATAATAATTTGTTCTTTCTATTTCTAGATAAGTAAAGTAGAAATAAAATTCTCAGCCTTAATAGGAAAATGATTACAAATATTCAGTACATTACTCAAAGATTAAGCTAAATGCAGTTGAAAACATCCATTCATAGAACATAAGCTCAAAGCAGTAAAAAAATAGCTTCAGTTGTGAAATTTGTGTGCATAGAATGAGTCACAGTCAGATGAAGTTTTCAAAATATATGATAAAAAGTTATATCCTATTGCTTTAAATGAAGTATATCTAAGTTTTTAATTGCTATATTACATATTTCAAATGTTATGTCATGTTAATTGAAGTGTTAGAAATCTGCGGTAATTTACTAGGAACATTTGTATGACGAGAATGTATTGTATTTGCTCTATCATCAGATAATTGAACTCGGAACTTGTTAGTTGCGCCTAATGTATTTGTATTTGAATTAGATGAAGTATTACTTGAACATGTTGGTGTTCTTACTCCAACTGAATGTGAATCTGGAGTAGGAAGCCTTGGGAGACGTCTACGAAGCCATCCATGCCGAAGCGCAGAAGCAGGTGTCATTCTTGTATCAGGGTCCCAGTCCAGACAACGACGAACAAAGTCTATAAAAAGGGGGTCATCACAGCCTTTAAGCGCTTGCCTGAGCTGAACGGAACCAGGTGGTCCTCGATGTTTACCTCTTCTTGATATTCCTCCTGTTAGCATAACACTACCATCCGGTAATGTAACAGTTTTACAATATCGAGGATATCCCTTTGAACTAATAAAGTTTTTAGCTCTTTTTGATGATTCTAAGAGTTTTCTAGGAGGCATTCCTAATAGCTCTATTATACAAGCAAGTTGATCAGCTTCATCTTCTCCTGGAAGCAATGGGAAACCTGTAAGAAGCTCAGCTAAGATGCATCCTAAACTCCACATATCTATTGGCATTCCATAACGAGCACCAAGTATGACCTCTGGAGCTCTGTAAAATCTTGACTGAATGTATGTATACACACGTTGATTAGCATAGCAACTGGAGCCAAAATCAATCACCTGTAAAGAAAATTAATTTATTATTAAACTTACAAACAACAGATTGTGGGAAAATAAGCTCCCATATCTTCCAAATAATACCCAAAAAATGTCAATTTTAAATACCCCCTCCACTTAATTGTAGCATAATTACTCTGAGAGTCCATAATAATTTTCTC
The DNA here is from genome assembly GCA_946811695.1 of Gonocerus acuteangulatus. NCBI lineage: Eukaryota > Metazoa > Arthropoda > Insecta > Hemiptera > Coreidae > Gonocerus > Gonocerus acuteangulatus. The sequence goes on from OX328132.1 coordinate 21,484,309, forward strand.
AGCTGAGATAAAATTTATTTCAGTTTAGTTCCTACAAACTTCAGAAGAAACAAACCAGCTTATTTCTGACCTGATGGTATACTGATTGCATTTCAGTGCAGTGTCAACCACAAGACAAAGTTTTTAGGGGGTAAATTTAAATTTACAAGAATCTCAAGGGTACTGCTTTTAAATCTATATCTATAATTATTAGTTGCCACTAATTTTTTATCAAGGTAACCACATTTTTTATTTCTCCTGTGAGAACAGAAATCGTCAAATTATTTAAATGGCTCTCCATGTTTCCCATCATCTGATGCCTCTTCAGGAGCCAAAAAACTAAATACAGCCTAATCAAATACAGGCAAACCTTCCACTGCAATGGCCATGTCGAACAGACAAAAGCGTGGCCATTGTAGCTGAAGGGATGTTCGATTAGGCTGTATTTAGTTCCTAGGCATCTCAAGAGGCATCAGATGATGGGAAATATGGAGAGCCATTTTAATAAATTGACAATTATGTTAATTTGGAATTTTATTTATTTATCTTCTGCCTACGCACAAATTGCTGAGATTTAACTAATTTACTTTAATATGCTTGTGAGTGAAATTATTCTGTTTTATTAACTATTAAATACACTTAAGCATTAACAAACTCTTTAATAACTGAATGATTTTTGAAGATAAAAAAGAGAATGAACTGTAATTGTTAACTCTTGGAGAAATAACAAGACAAATACATTTTTAAAGACTCTTCCAAACTCCAACTTACCTTTTTTTCTTATGGACAAATAAAATTACTTCTCACAAAAATAAAGACTAAATAATACTAAAAGTGGGGCGATGTTAGCTTAGTGGTTAGTGGAGCATTTGACTAATATGCTGGAGGACCTGAGTTCAAAACTCGAGCGCGTTAAAGATATTACCTTCTAGTGTCTTCGTTTCGTGGGTTGGATTCAGGGTCCCAGACTGCCCCTAGGCCAACCTAGCTTTTAATTAATTTATTAATGGGTACCTGCAAAGGGGAAAATTATACAGCCGGAGCATAGTACTGACCACAATATCTCGCTAGTGTGCCGTATGATCAAGAATCAGATAACTCTATGGTATCTTCTCCTCTGGGCCCTTGTGGCCTGTTACAAGAATGTTTTTTATTATTATTTTTTTTTATTATCATATTTTAATACTAAAAGTGGCCAGAATATTTAATTCAATAAAGAAATCCAAAATTTGCAAAGTGCCAATTGTAACTACAACACCAAAAAAATTATCTCATCAAAGAATATTACATACATAGATAATATTATTACATGAAGCAAGGATATAATAAACTATAACAATAATCAGGTATATGATCCTCCGAGTGGCAGGGTGGTTCCTTATAAAATATGCTGGTATGAATCGATCTTCAGGAAGGTGCTAGTAGTTCAGAAGAAAGAGGAAGGAGGGGGTGATGGGAATAGTTAAATTCCATATACATGTGAGGATATGGAGTGATATTTGATTAAGGATAAGCGGTCTTTCAGGTGAGGGTTTGGTCAAAAAACGAGGACGAAGTTCTTAGCAGGAGAGACATATTGATCAGCAATATTTGTCAACATTGAAGGAAGGGAATCAGACCCTATCACTATCACCTTTGACTTCTTAGCATTCAAAATTACACTTAGGTGATCACGAATTTTTGAAGAGTGCCAGTTGAGGATAAATGTATTAGCCCTAAATAATAAAGTCGTCATTTATTGAGTTCCGGGACAATGAGGTACCTTGGGCAACAAAAAAGCAGACAAGTGGCAGGACTGGGTTTACAAGTGATACCTATGGACCCACTTCCATTTGCTGGCCAATCAGCAGCCTGTGCTAAAGAAGCAATAGTACCAAAAGCTAAAGGAAAGTTTGGTAATCTCTAGAGAAGACTGAAAATTATCCACAAGTCCTTCAGAGGCCTCAAAAGTATAGGTAAGAAGGAAATTTTCTTGAGTGTGCCAGTGTATCCTAAACAAACATGTGTATACTATGAAGATCAGGCCATCACCAGTCTGCAGATGATGTAGATGAAAGTGTGAAACACCTACCTAAGCATATTAAATTTGAATGAGTAGCTGTAGTAGTTAATTGAGAAAAATATATTTTTTTGGACGCATCGATGAGGATGAAATCAAGAAGGAGGTCGACAGAAGTCAGCCAGTATCTGAAGTTCATCAGGAGTTTTAGGTAAGGTTTGTCCATTTCCGGGGTTGCAAAATAGGACAATGATCGAGTTGCACCTTGTGATGCAGATAATACGAGACATTTGAAATCTAAACTACGTGACTGTGCAATTAACATCATTAACACATATGCTTCATAGGTAGGTCTGTCATTCAGATGTAGATGAGGTTCATCTCAAGTTAACACAAATTCAATTTTTATAAGAGGCTAATTTTCCAAATTCCATTTTTATAAATACAGTGGAACATGGATAATTCGAACTTCGATAATTCGAAATCGCCTTTAATTAGAATATTTCTCTCGGTCCCTAGAATTTAGGACATAAACAATGTAAAAAAATTGTGGTTAATTCGAATAAAATTTTGGATAATTCGAATTTTTTACGAGTCTGTGCGTCCAATGGGAAGTGGACAGAGAGGCGGTCGATCTTAAATCTTATGAAAATATTCTCCCCTCGGGTAAGAAGGATAGTAAGATACGGATGTAGGGGTTCCGAGACAAGAAGCACGGCGGTCACATAGTCTAGGTCTTGGACTCTAGGAGTTCTGCAAAGTGGTGGGTCGCGCTTCCTCCCTTCCAGGGGTTGTTATAGTTCCATCCTGTCGTTTTATCCTAAAATTCCCTCTCACCATCCCTCCTATCTTCATTTCTTGTTCAGTTATAAGTCAGCCAGCGCCTAGATCTGTTGTATTGTTTGTGCCTTGAATTACTGGTGTACAGTGCAATTCTGTGAGTTGTTGATTTAAGATGTCGAAGCCTAGAAGTTATAAAACTTTATCGTTGTCAGAGAAAATAGCTGCAATTAAAGAAGTTGAAAAATGAATAAAGAAAAAATCTAAAATTGCCAAGGACTTTGGAATTCCTCAACACTTTACCAACTTAGCAGAAAAATAAAGAAAAAATTATGCCCATGAAAATGACAAAACAATAGACTTTTATTTTTATTTTTTCGATAGATTATTTATTCCATATGTACGTAATCATCAATTCATGAAATGTTTGTTTTTCTTTAAATAAAATTTTTAATTAAAAAATATGAAGTTCGATTTTTTAGCCCTTTATTTTCAAAACCTTTTGTAATTAGTATTTTGGATAATTCAAACTTTTTTATCGGCCCCTAGGGGTTCGAATTATCCCAGTTCTACTGTATTTTATTAATTTAAATTTTAACTTAGCTCCTGTCAAATATGTACATCATTCAGAAGCGGGTGACATGGCAAAAGGGGAGGGGGGGTTTAGAAGGTCCCATTTTTCGGGTTTTCACTTATATCTCAGAACCCCTGCGTCCTAGCGACATGATAACAATTGAAAGCTGATTAAATATGCTACAAGTTCTATTCAATAAAGTTTTTCGAGATATCTTTAGTTTTCGAAATATCCGCTCTTGAAAGTCTGTCATTTTGGGGAAAAACACTTTTGCCACATATTTTTTCCCCGTTTTGACCGGGTAACTCTTCCACTAAGTATCAAAAAAATGAATAATGGTTATAGGGTTGTAGAGTATTACATTACCTTCAATAATATATATTACTTTGGAATTTTATGTATTTTCCTTCAAATGTAAAAACAATTTGAGCGTTCATTGTGAAATCTGAAATTTAGTGACTAATGTCTAGGCAACTAAGAGTTATAGATGGAAATGTTAGGAACACAAATTTTAACTTCTTAACTTTGTTTCGGCTAGTTAGGTCAACATATCAAAAGTCCTCGCCCGTAGCCTTTGTGCTGGGGGGGGGGGGGTAGAAGCTCCCCTTTACATTTTTTACTTAATGGAGTATATTTTGTACTATACATTGGCTGGAAATGGTAAGAAATTAAAAGGTTCATTGGTCGACAGTTGTCGCCAGATATCACGATGAACACTAAAACTGTTTTCACATTTGAAGGAAAATACACAAAATAGTAAAGTTATATATATTCTTGAAGAGAATGTAATGCTACACAACCCTATAAACTGCATTAATTTTTTGGGTTTATCTTTAAAGAGTTATCCTGTCAAAAAGAGCAAAAAGTGTGTTTTTTCCCAAAATGACAGACATTCAAAAGCATATATTTCCAAAACTAAAGATATCTCAAAAAACTTTATTGAATAGAACTTGTAGGAAATTTAATCAGCTTTCATTTGTTATAGAATGGCCATGTCGCTAGGACGGAGGGTTTCCGATATATAAGTGAAAACCCGAAAAATGGGACCTTCTAACCCCCCCCCCCCCCCCCCCGGCACAAAGGCTACGGGCGAGAACTTCTGATATGTTCACCTCCTATCCAGCCCAAACAAAGTTATGAAGTCAAAAATTGTGTTCCAAAAAATTCCATCAATAACTGTTCGTTGCCTGGACTGGGTCCAGATGATGCCGAATTAGAGTGTATACTGTATGTTTGTATGTATATATGTACGTACTCAAGTGCAAGAAAATGTACATATAAAGTATTGTTCAATTCCTAACAGAAACAGAGTAAATTCAAATTGTGTATTTATTTTTTTTATGAATAAGTAGTGATTAATGAAAATCTGTTAATGGTAAATAAAATACAATCAAACCATTGTAAAGTAGATGAAATTTCCTTTGAGAAACCAAGGTTTGCAATTTTGATTTTAACCTGCCAGTCGTCACACCCACTGTGGGCGGTCGCATGTGTTTATTTTCGTGTTATTGTGTTTTAAACGCCTATTCATATATGTTTTTCTTTACTATTATATTATTTATTGTAGTTAAATCATTATTATAGGCAGATATATAAATGGTAATGTAAAAAAGCTCATCTTATCTTTTAAAACAAATTTATTGCATATAACTTATTTTATATTTCAACAATTATTTTGTTTACAATAAGACGGAAAATTGTAATGTGTATAAACATTAATGTCTGGAAAACACTTAAAAAAATGTTAACATTAAAAGATATTTAAACAAAAGTAGAAATATATACATGGTAATTAAATGCTAAGAATGTAATTCTTAAGATCTATTCAGACAAATCACTGACATGTCCCCTTTTACTGGATTTAATGCAAATTGGTTCAAGCTTTACATGCAACTTTATTACATGTATTCCACGATATTTTGTTGTTTATAGTTTTTTGTAGTCCACAAAACATGACAATGTGACGGAATGCTTGCTCTGGACTGCAAATGTTTATTCATTAGCTGAAATGCAAGATTCTTGCATTGGTCGCGTGAAGCACTGCCAGCAAGCTGTTCAAACGGTTGACAAGCTAGAACTGAGGAATGCGTGAAAGGGTAGAATACCACTCATCACGGTAGGCGTGGTAGGGTTTTTCCTTGGCATATCTAATGTCTGTGGGCCGTAGGGTTTCCTGGGAATTTCTTACAAGAGAAAATACTGGCTATGACGCACTCTGTGCACTAGCACGACTGCTTGAGTGTTAAAGGTTTTCCAGGGCAGTTTCATAAACCAAATCCAGGTTATTCATCAAAATCTTTGTTTTTTTGGGCAGTTTGAAACCTTCTGGGGGACTGAGTAAAATATTTCCGAAAAACAACGACTTTTATGAATAATATGAATTTGGTTTATGGAACCGCCTTGGAACCTCTTTAAAATGAACATAGTAACACTACAAACCCGGTTTCCTCAAAGGAAATAGCATCTTCTTTACAATGGTTTGATTGGATTTTATTTACCATAAACGGTCTTTCTGTAATCACTACTTATTTATAAAAAACCATGATCGACATAAAAAAATCCAAAATTTGAATTTACTCTGTTTCTGTTGCGAATTGAAACATACTTAATATGAACTTTTTTTTTGGCACTTGAAGTCAATTATCACCTCCTAAAAGGTTGATACTTTTATCCAGTACATCCTGTATTTACTTATATATATACATACAATACAACCTCATTAACCTGGATGTCTGGATAACGATTTAGATGAAACGTAAAAACAATCCCATATGAAATTTTAATGTTTAAGCGGATGCGAGATCGCGCTGCTTGAAAGCGATAAACTAAACTGAAACAGCATAAGCTCACTGCCTTTTTTACTACAGATTAGTTTGTAGCTATATTAACCCCTTAACGGGCAAGAGCCGCTTGAGCGGCCACTGCTCGCTGAAATTAAAAAATGACGCGAGTGAGGCGGAATTGGTTCCAGTGCTTCCTGCTAGATGCCGGGGTATGCCAAAAAATAGAATTTGGAGGTCTTGGGCCCGAGGAGCGAATATATGACGAAGTTGACCGCTAAAGCGGTCCTTGCCCATTCCCGCACTCGTCTTGTGTCAGTGTTGGCCGTAAATTATTGGCTCTCTGGATCACTCATCTTATCCAGAAATCGTTTCATAGTATGTAATAATTCTTTTATACATTCTAGATTAGGTATTAATTGATTTTAATGGAAATGAGTATTTCGCTTACATGTTATTCATTGATTTGTCTCATAAGAACCTTACTCTCGTGAGACTGGAAGGAAAAAAACTTTTTATGGCATTGCTAATGAAATGCTTTTCCCAATTCTGTCTTAAAAGATATTGTGGGCTAGCATTATACTAGTATTATAATTTTTTTTTTTTTTTTTTTTTTTTTTTTTTTTTTTTTTTTTTTTTTTTTTTTTTTTTTTTTTAAAGCCTGCCAATCTTAGGGTAACGCCATCGAATAAACCATTTTCATTTTCGGGATCTTTGCGACTTGGAAACGGCTTTACGACGTATCACGGGCATTGCATATCGGGGATTCCCGATGCCTGGAATGGGCAAGGGCCGTTTGAGTGGCCTACCCCGTATTTATGGATACAATGTTTTTTTTTTAACATCCTGGGTTGATATTTAGTAAATGGATGCCCCCCAGACTCCCAAATATAAATTAAAAAAATTCCAACATAGCTAGCGAAATGTGCCCGTTAAAGGGTTAAGTACAGTGAGGGGTCTCCCATGGTCTAGTGGCTAGCGCCTTAGATTCATAAGCGGGAGATGGTGGGTTCGATCCCCACCGGTGACAGGAATTTTCTCATCTCAGGGCTCGCTGAGAAAATTCCTGGCTGCACCCTGGTTGTCGGCGCTAATGGACGCGATTTGTCGATGCGCCGTTAAAAAAAAAAAAATTAAGCACAGTCCAAATACATAGGCTATTACAGTACATACAGTATATTTATTTTTGGGTGAAGGTATGTCGATAATAATTTCTAAGCTCCATTAAAAATGTTTCGGTGATTTTTATGTGTTTTTTCATTTTTCCATCATGCTTCAGATAACCCGGCTTTTCGTTAATTTGGATCGGCACCGGTCCAATTTTGATGAAATTTGGTACAAAAATACTTTATCTGATGTGGCAGGCAAATTTAATTAACCAGCAGAATCCGCCCACCAGAAATATTTTTTTTGGGGGGGGGGGGGGGGGGGGGAAATTGTAGCTCAAGTGTTTTTGCAATTATAAGCTTGTAGATAAGCTTTTTAAAGGTTTTCTAGTGTAGAGAAACGAATGATACCTTTCATAAGGTGATATATGTAAGTGTTTTCTAGAAAAATGGATGAAATAGTTTTCCCAACTAATATTAAATTAGGGTATTCAAAAAACGATTGATTCAATTGAAAATTTTTTGAGACATTTGACTTTAATCCAAACTAACTTTTTAAATGTTGGCTATATTTGGAGTTAAGAAAGTATTAGAAAGAAAAAAACATTTATTAATTATCTTGAAAATGTTTGAAAAATCGTGGTAAGTTGAAGGTAACCTTTCAAAAACTTGCTAAATTTTAAAAAAAAACAATTTTTGATGGGTTAATCACAATTAAAGAAAGAAGCGCTTAAAACTTCGAAAGTGTTGGCTTTGAGCTTTGAATGGTTTTTTGTGTTTTGTCCCCAGTTTTTTATTGCTTGTTTTTTTTTTTTAATTGTATATAACAGTAAAATTATATTTCAGGTAAATGAGAACTATGTTGGTGTCTGTTACTTGTGCATAGTGGTGGCTAAAATATCACTTTTCTTCGAGATGTTATTTTTTTTTTTTTAATTTTTTACAGCGCATCGACATCTAGGCCATTAGCGCCGACATCCAATGGGCAGCGAGAAAATTTCAATGAGCCGTGAGATGAGAAAATTCCTGCTGCCGGTGGGAATCAAACCCACCATCTCCCACAAGAGGAACTAAGGCGTTAGCCACTAGACCACGGGGAGACCCTTGAGATGTTATTGAAATACGTATTGACATTTTTCACAAAATATGTAAATTAAATAGTAGCTGTTTCTATTCCAAGCTTTCTAAGTACCACTAGGGAAAAGAACGGGAACTCGGGAAAAGAAGATGTCACAGTTCCTGCAAGTTGTATTCTTTTTTTATTCATTAAGAATTAACAATTGCATCAGCTGTCCATTTCAAATACAAAAGTTCAAAACTATTCATGATAATTTAGTATTTATATTGATTATTTTACACAAATAGTTGGGGTTTAATATGATAGATTATTAGAGAATGAGGGTCTGTTTTGAAGAGCACATCTAGTTACTTGAGAAGTATCTGCAGTGATTACAACAGTGATTCAGCGCATGCGCATAACTCATCCGCATTCCTATTGGTTGTTGCTGGCAATAAAGTAACCTTCGCCAATCAAGTCAATCCAACTCGCAACAATTAATAGAATTCTATTAATTTTATCGAGTTGAATTTACTAGAGTTTCGATATCTTCTTGAGCGAGTGTAGCGAGTGGAAACACATAGCACGCATGCCCATAATGCGAAATAAATATAAAATATAAATAACTATATTCCATATTTTATAGAACCACCGGACAAAAAACTTGGTAAGGAGGCCCCTAAACTTCACAATTACCACATATTTTTATAATATTAACCTTTTTATTAATAAATATTGCTTGCTGATATATATTCTGCTTATTTTCATTTATGCTTTACAAGCCTAAAAGTATTACTTACAAATACAAGTTATCTAACGGTTAGTTAGAAACCATATTATACAGGGTATCCCCAAAATAAACAGCAAAACTTCGGGAATTGATGCAGGAAGAAAAAAGAAAGAAAAAAATTCCTTTGGCATTTCTCTTATTTTTGCTTCGTTTCCAAGAAAAACGCAAAAAAAAAAAAAACACAATCGTGAAAAGGTATGCTTTCATAATGCCTATATAAAAATCATTAAAAGTATATGTTTTATCTTTCACCCCCTCCACTCACCCTCCCAGCCCCACCATCACCTCTTTAAATCTCCCTCCCCCACCCCAAAATATAGGATTAAAAATTGTTTGGGCATTAACTATCCATGGCGTTGGATAGGACGTGGTGGGCGGTATTTTGGCTGGCTAGATCTCCAGAGCTCACGCTTAATGATTTTTATATAGGTGTTATGCAAGAATACCTTTTCTCAATTGTGTTGCCGATTTTTGCGTTTTTCTCGGAAACGAAGTAAAAACGAGAAAAATGCCAAAGGACTTTTTATCTTTCTTTTTTCATCCTGCATCGATTCCTGAAGTTTCCTCGTATATTTTGGAGACACCCTGTATAAATATAGAAGTCAAAAAAAGTTACTTTTAGTAGTGATTGCAGAGATTTTAAATACTTTTCATTATCATATTAACTTCTCATTACTATATTTATGTAATATGGTTTCTAACCTTAGATAACCTGAAAAGAATTAATAGATAACCTGTAAACTAATCCATAATTACCAAAATCACGACAGATACTTCAAAGTAACTGGATGTGGTTTTCGCAAGCAGACCCGAGAATGATATAGTACAACCATATCACAAATATAATTGTTTATCTGCTGTATACTAGGAGGTTTCAATATATTAATATAGTCACTAATTGATATAAACAGCAATACTTCTTATCGAATTACATATCAGCTAAATTTACAGTCCAAACTTAATTAATTGTTATGCCTAAAGGCTGCCTTGTATCCACTGTGAACTTTGAATTGATATGCCCAGATGTTAGTTAAGTACAGATTAAAAAAAAAAAAAAAAAAAAAAAAGAATGAGAAGATGATAATAGTAAAAATAGACATATTTAAGCTGAAAGCATTGTCATAAGAATGTAAACAAAAGTCACAATTATGTAAATATAGAATAATTTGTACCTTTATTCCACTCCGCCCAGGTTGTTTAATAAGTACATTCTCAGGTTTCATGTCACAATGAATAATTTTATTCCTATAGAGGGCATCCAAACACTGGAGTAAGGAATGGGAAAATCGACGCACTAGCTGTAAACTAAAACCTTGGAATTTATTCTTTTTTATAAGTTCATATAGATTTATAGAGAGGAGCTCGAATGTAATGCATATATGATTTCTGAACACAAAGTTATCAAACATATGAATAATGTTCATAGTATTTTCTTTATCCTGTTCACGGAGGTGCTCCAAAATCCTAATTTCTTCCTGAGCTTGTCTATGAAACCTCTTTTCATTTCTAACCATTTTCAACGCACAGTATTCATGCGTTTTATGATCATAGGCTTGAACAACCTGACCAAAACTTCCTTTGCCGATTACTTTGAGAACTTCATACCTGTAGGCTACATGGTCGTGAACGACATGAATGTATGAGCCCTGGTCATTGTCATAACTTCCATTATTAGGCCCGCCGATAACACCTTGAATTTTTTTAGCTCTGTGTCCCATGAAATAAATTTCGGGATAAGAAGTAATTTCAAGATGCTCATAATTGGTTAGTAAATTGCTAAAATGTGCTAAAGCGTCTTTAGGGCTTATAGGGCCTCGTATTCCATGCTTATTAGTGCCATTTTTCACAGAGGGATAATTCAATGTATTGAGATCAGACAACACAGAGCCTGGGGTACTACTGCTTTTTGATGCAGATCCATTAACAATCTGATGATTCAATTGAATATTCTGAGATATCTCCTCTAAAGTATTCGACTTTAATGGTACTAAATCAGAAGAATTCTCAGGACTTTCCATAAAGCCCTCCTTGGGCGAGCTATTAGCGTTAGAACTACTATTTAACAGAGAACGCGTTCTAGGAAGTGACATAATGCGTTGAAAAATAAAAATTTAATGAAATTCATTTGATAAATATTACTAAATCAAATTTATTTTCACTTTCAAACCAATCACAGATCCTGAAGGGGAGGTTTCATTGTGAAGATCACTAATTTCTCGGACTTAAAGACACTTCACACACATATAAACATTACAAGCGATGGAGCGTAGCACTAATATTTACAAAGCGAAGAGTCTGAGAATCCTACGAACATACGATTAAACAATAAAATATTTTTAAAAAACTTGAAAGTCCGACTAGATTATAGCAGTGAAGGTTAAGTTAAGATAAACACAAAGAATAACTTCCAAAACAGGCTGTGACTAAATCTTAAGTGACCCCTTATTATTAGATTTCATTTATTAGAATTTGAACAAATTAGTAACGAGAATTTTTAAAAAATATCAGCTTGCATTTTCTGAATTGACAGTTTTTATTTTATTGTGACTATTCTACTTGGAATGAAAACTTTCAAAACGGGTTAAGAAATATTGCATAAGTGTTCATTACTTTTAGAAATTAGTTGATGGTATTAAATCTGAAAAAATATCACTAGAAATATAATACTTCTTTAATAGCTAGAATATATTCAGATTCTGGTGACACATAAATAAATAAAAGAAAAGAGATAGGGGGATGTTTGAAATTGAATAACTGCATATTCTGCCCTTTTCCACCGAACTTCTCTTGTTATGAATTTAATTATTCAAATATAGCTATAGCTTAGTTTAATATCCAGTGGGGGTTGTAATTTAGATTCTCTCCATTAATGTATTTTGTGAAAATGTAAGAAATAAAGTATTGAGTAAAATAACAAAAAATGTTATTTTTATTTATAAAAGTATAAAACAGTTGTTAATTAGGTGACGGAAGCGAAACATTTAAGTGACATGTGCTTTTAATTTAGTAAACAAAAAATATGATTTATGTTCTCTATAGATAATATCAGAGAACATAAATTTTTACAGAAAATTGCTTAAAATCAATTGTTAAAAGATGATTAAAATCAAACCATACGATTAACAACGCTGGTATTGTAGAGGGATTCTCTGGTAAGGGAAGTAGACAATGATCTAACCGTTCTACACATTTGGAACATTATTTTTTTTATTTTTTTACGGAGCACGGCATCTAGCTGGAACTGATCTAACTCGATAAAACAGGAAATATTCATGTTAACAAACCCCTAATTGGACCTTGCAGTATTTTCTTAGATAGTATATAGATTACAAAAACATTTAGGCATTGATGTTGATGGATAGTTTATATTAGGGTATGTCATGCCGCCAAGTTGGCCGTCTAGTAATTGTGAAGTTTAGGGGCCTTATCACTGATTTTTTTTACTGGTCTTCCAACGAGGTATTTTTATGCACTAAACAGGAATCCGTTAAAAAAAAAGAAAAAGAAAAAAAAAAAAAAAAAAAAAAAAAAAAAAAAAAAAAAAAAAAGTCACTCTCAACTAGGAAAAAAGTCCGACTCGCAGGAACTGCATCATCTTAGCGCGGTTCCGTTCTTATCTCTAGACTCATTTAAAATGATTAAAATAGAAGATGTTATTATTTTGGGTCCACATTTCTAGAAAGCATGAAGATTAGATAGTTAGCCGTCGAGGTGATAAGTAAAGATGGAATGGTTGGGATTCGGCTAAATAAACCTCAATACGATTTTTGTTAAAAAATCTATATTTAGGACGTTTTGGCTAGTCAGTGGTAGCCTTCGTCAGCAATGAAAGTGCCGGGAGGTAGAGGAGGACCAAAGTTGACAGTTCCATCTTTACTCTCAAGAAAGGTGTTATTTACGATCTTACCTGGGTGGGTCCCCGCCCTAGGAAGGACCCCGCTAGGCATTTGAAAAGCTATATTATCTTGGAAATCCATATCTCTAAGATTAAATTGTTTTTCTTAGTTTTCTTAACCTGATTTGTTATCAAATACATTATCCAACTATAAGCAGTTAAAAAAACAAGGAATAAAAACAGACAAAAAAAAACAGTTCGAATAAGGGAAATCAATTACTTTAAAGTTTTAAGCACTTATTTCTCTGATTGACATCGTCTAATCAAGCAGAACCTTTTTTGTAGAGCATTTAGTAAGCTTTTTAATGGTATTCTTCCGTTTCCCAAGATACTTAACCTTTTTCGAGATATTAAGGAAAGTATACAAAGTTACCAAAACTTTTTATTTCTGTTAATAAAATATTTTATTCTAACCCTTCCTTTACTCTAAACGTAACAAAAATTTCAACATATTAGTGTTGATGAAACTCCAACATGCAGAAAATGTTTCAACTGTATCCCATAATTCTAAGTACCAAAATCAAAGACAAAGAACCCTCCCTAGGAAGGACGCTAGGCAGTTGAAAAGCTATATATCTTGGAAATCCATATCTCTAACATTAAATTGTTTTTCTTATTTTTCTTAACCTGTTTTATTTTCAAATACATTATCCAACAATAAGCAATTAAAAAATAACAAGGAATAAAAAACAGACAAAAAGAACAGTTCGAATAAGCGAAATCAATTACTTTAAAGTTATAAGCTCTTATTTCTCCGATTGACATCGCCTAATCAAAACTTTCATTAGAATTTTTTTTTTAGAGCATTTAATAAGCTTTCTAATGGTATTCTTCCGTTTACCAAGATTCTCAACCTTTTTCGAGATATTAAGGAAAGTAAACAAAGTTACTAAAACTTTTTATGTCTGTTAATAAAATATTTTATTCTAACCCTTCCTTAACTCCAAACGTAACCAAAATTTCAACATATTAGTTTTGATGAAAGTAGAACATGCAGAAAATGTTTCAACTGAATCCCATGATTCTAAGTACCCAAACCAAAAACGGTATTCAAAAAATATTTTTCCAATTTTCTCGAAAACGGTTAAAGCTATCGCCTTGAAAATGGTTTCATTCGTTTTCCTAGCCCAGGAATCAAATAAAACGAGTACTTAGATGCTTATGAACTCAAAAACGTAAGCGTTACGATTTTTTTTGCGCGAATTTCGCCCCAAACGCCATCTTCCAGTAGGCGGATTTTGCTGGTTAACGAACTTGACCTTTCAAATTGGACGAAGGATTTTTGTACCAAATTTCATCAAAATCGGACCATTCGTCTTCTATCTAGAGAGCGAACAGACAAATATATATAAATATATATATATATATATATAAATATATACATATATATATATATATATATATATATATATATATATATATATATACAAATTTGAACCACCGTTATTTTCGGTCTCTAGGGGTTCTGAAACGCGAAATTTTCTTGTCGGCACTTCCGGATTGTTTCATTGTATCAACCCTATAAGCGGGGTTCCTCCCTATGGGGGAGGGAGGAACCGCGCTAAAAACGTTACTAAGCACTAAATTTCCCTGTTAGGCAGGTTAGAAAGCTATCGTAAAAAACTATATTTGTAACTTATAATAACTATTATAAATTGTGCCACCAGGGTTTTAGCGCGGTTCCTCCCTCCCCCATAGGGAGGTACCCCGCTTATAAGGTTGATACAATGAAACAATCCGGAAGTGCCGACAAGAAAATTTCGCGTTTCAGAACCCCTAGAAACCGAAAATAACGGTGGTTCAAATTTGTATATATATATATATATATATATATATATATATATATATATATATATATGTATATATTTATATATATATATATATATATATATATATATATATTTATATATATATATATATATATATATATATATATATATATATTTGTCTGTTCGCTCATTTTTTCCTTTAATAAAACCTTCATATCTATCATCATGCAAAATTTTAAGTCTCTAGCATCATGGGAAGTGCCTAATAATTTTGATGAGTCACTGAGTGAGTGAGTCCTGTAAATCCCGATTTTCGATCGCTTATATCTCAGAAACTATTCGATGTAGAATTATGAAAATTTCCAGTTTTACTCACATCTAGTAGTATAATACCAGTGTAAAATTTCATAACTTTACCTTTACCTGGTTGAAAGTTATGAGAGGGAAAAAATCGGCTCTAAGACCTCCTGTAATATACACACAGTATGCTTAGGCCGAAACTTGGCCTTAGATTATTTGGTTTCACAACAGTCTGCTCATTGCTTTAAAGAGAAGTGTTTAATATATCTAAGTTGTTATAGGCCAAGAATGCCTTTAATGCTAGGCCAATGCAAACTCCTCAATCCCCAGCCAATGCTGTCATAGTTCTGGCAGCCATGATGAAGTCAATCACTTAGGCCATGTTCTGGGTGAGCCTATTATAAATTGACCTATTGACAAAATGACTGTCTGATGCATAAAACATGTTGAGAAATATAGTCACCAACTTATAATAACTATTATAAATTGTGCCACCAGGGTTTTAGCGCGGTTCCTCCCTCCCCCATAGGGAGGTACCCCGCTTATAAGGTTGATACAATGAAACAATCCGGAAGTGCCGACAAGAAAATTTCGCGTTTCAGAACCCCTAGAGACCAAAAATAACGGTGGTTCAAATTTGTATACATATATATATATATATATATATATATATATATATATATATATATGTATATATTTATATATATATATATATATATATATATATATATATATATATATATATATATATATTTGTCTGTTCGCTCATTTCTGGCTTCCCTGATGGTCCGATTTTGATGAAATTTGGTACACAAATCTGTCGTCCAATTTGAAAGGTCAAGTTCGTTAACCAGCAAACTCCGCCCACTGGAAGATGGCGTTTGGGGCGAAATTCGCGCAAAAAAAATCGTAACGCTTACGTTTTTGAGTTCATAAGCTTGTAAGTACTCGTTTTATAGGCTTCTTGGGCTAGGAAAACGAATGAAACCATTTTCAAGGCGATAGCTTTAACCGTTTTCTAGAAAACTGAAAAAATAATGTTTGAATGCCGTTTTTGGTTTGGGTACTTAGAATCATGGGATTCAGTTGAAACATTTACTGCATCTTCTACTTTCATTAAAACTAATATGTTGAAATTTTGGTTGCGTTTGGAGTTAAGGAAGGGTTAGAATAAAATATTTTATTAACAGACATAAAAAAGTTTTGGTAACTTTGTATACTTTCCCTAATATCTCGAAAAAGCTTAAGAATCTTGGGAAACGGAAGAATACCATTGGAAAGCTTACTAAATGCTCTACAAAAAAGGTTCTAATGAAAGTTTTGATTAGGCGATGTCAATCGGAGAAATAAGTGCTTAAAACTTTAAAGTAATTGATTTCGCTTATTCGAACTGTTCTTTTTGTCTTTGATTTTGATACTTAAAATTATGGGATTCAGTTGAAACATTTTCTGCATGTTTGAATCTAATCAACACTAATATGTTAAAATTTCGGTTACGTTTGGAGCTAAGGAAGGATTAGAATAAAATATTTTATTAACAGACATGAAATGTTTTGGGAACTTCGTATACATTCCCTGATATCTCGAAGACGGTTAGGAATATTGGTAAACGGAGGGTTACCATGCGAAAGCTTACTAAATGTTCTACAAAAAAGATTCTGAAACAATTTTTGATTAGGCTATGTCAATCGGAGAAATAAGTGCTTAAACTTTGAAGTAATTGATTTCGTTTATTCGAACGGTTCTTCTTGTTTGTTTTTATTCCTTGTTGTTTTTTCATTGGTTATAGTAGGATAATGTATTTGACAATAAAACAGATTAATTAAAATAAGAAAAGCAATTCATTGTTAAAAATATATCAGGCTGTACCGTATGAAATGTCAGTTTTGGATTTGTCGATTTCCTTCAAATGTCTTGAAACTGTCGAGGCTCCTATTCCGAGTTCTTTGGCATATTCCCTAGTGTTTTTAATTGCTTATAGTAGTCAAATGTATTTGTCAATAAAACAGGATACGTATAATTAGAATCAATATTTTGTTTGTTAGAATTCGAAGATGCCGTATGAATATCTAGATTACAGTACTGGTGTTGATTTCGTTCTTTACAATTATTCTTGGTATTCCCTATTTTCATCTGTTACCCATAGTTTTTTATTGTTAGTAGGTTTTTCTTATTGATTATAGAATATAAATCTATTTGGCTATAAAACAGGATACGTAAAATTAGTGACAATATTTCGGAGATTTCTGAGCGAAATACTTTTAAGATTTTCTACCACCACGAACGGCTTTTTTCCTCTATTTTTATCCACTAGATAGGCTTTATTTTGCATATTATTCTATATAAGTTTTATTCAGCAGGGGATTCTGATGAAATGTCGTGTTTTTGCTGTGGATTTTAAATACGATGTATCTAAGATTGGATAACATTAGCGAGTCTACATAGTTAAGAACCGACGACGGAGGATTACTTCTTGCTATGATTTAGTCTACATATGTATATTAAGTCCTAAATCCAAAAAATAAACTTCACAACGGTTAGATACTATGAGCGAATATGGCGGTTCAATGCCCGTAGAAGCAGAAGGTCCGCAGGAAATTTACCTGCTAAGAGTTAATCCTCAAGAGCTGTAAATATACCCCAGGTATCTGCCGACACAAATACAAAGCCTAGGCGGAGAGCACCCCAAAAACACAGATCCAAACATAGGTTATATACTAAATATTCATAAAGACTACTTAGTTGTAAACCGATTCATCAATTAGCAATCAATAGTTTTCAACAAATGTTATATACTAAATATTGATAAAAAGTATTTAATTAGAAAAAAAACAATATTCCACAAGACTTGTTTTTGGTCCATTTGTGTCTACTCCATAGACTTAATTAGGTATATTATTGTATTGTAGTTGGGCAACTAAACTTTGTTTTATTTTGTTAAATGAAGTTTTTTTTCTTGACTTGTTATTCGTCAAGACTTTTATTTGTCCTTGTGTATTAACTAGATAGGTTTGATTCGGCATATTATTCTATATAGGCTATATTAGGCAGGGTATTCTTCTCAATCTTGTGTACTTCTTCTTGATCCTTCTGTACATGGGCGTATATAAAAACAATTTCGGGGGGGGGGGGGGCTGAGACCATTTCCAGGGTATGGAATACTAAATATTTAGAGCTTGGAATAGTTTTAGGCAACTAAAACGCTATTACACGTAAAATAAAATATGTTTTATGAACTAAGTGATCTTATTTAATTTATTTTTAAGGGTTTTACGAGAAGTTTTTATCATCAATTCAAAATTTCGGGAGGGGCTGCAGCCCCCTCAGCCCCCCCCCTCATATACGCCCATGCTTCTGTATCCACTAGAAAGGCTTTATTAGGCATATTTTGTATTGATTTATAGACCTTTGCTTTAGAATGAGAGCCAGATTCTGTAATTTCCGCTTCTGTGTAAAAGTTAGCTACTGTCGGTGTCCCTGACGCCTTAATATCACTTTTATTCGAGATGTTCGAGAGGATTTTGACAATTTTCACGAGATATATAAAAAAAATAAGTTTATTTCTTTTCTAAGCTTATCAAATGGCACTAGGGACATGAACGGAACCGCGCTAAGATGCTGCAGTTCCTGCGAGTCGGACTTTTTTTTCTTATCCTGTGGGACACAGCCCCTAAGGCTGTTGAGTATTGGTCACCTTCTCTTATTCCCATCGTGACGTCAAAGCAATCTGAGATGCCTCTTCTGATTCTTACTTAACCACAATTCTTTCCCAGTGTCATTCCCCTCAACCTCAATCTGATAAGATCGCTATGTATACTAAGGGACTAAAGCATTTTTATTATTTTATGCCTATGTACACTCTCATACAACTAGAATTTTAAATGTAGGTATATGGAATATTTTGTCAAAATAATGAATTCTAAGAGTCGAGTATGTAAAACAATTTTTGATTTAAAAACGGATGTCAGATTCGTTTTTAGCACATTGAAATCCCCCTAAATTAAAACAAAAAATGTATTTTAAATTTCGCTAAGGAAGGACCCTTAAGAGGGGGGAAAAGTCGTCTTTCTTCGTTTGAAAGATTTCAATGACGTAAAATTCGGATTATCTCGAAGGGAGATATTGAATGTCAAAACGTCACGTTACTTTTTCGCTTACAAATTTTTAGTCTCTTCCAGACTGGGAGAAATCATTATTTTTGTTTTCAGTGATATTTACCACATTACGGTTTCTTGGGGTGCTGATTCTAAATCTGCTATTAATTTTTGTGTAAAAAAAAAATGTATAATACTAGTTTACTTGAAAACGCGAGCATATTTTTTAATTTTTTTTACGAAACATAAATTATTGCTTAACGATTATATTTTTCCTTTAATCTACTCTATAAAACAAATGAATTGGTGAAAGAATCATGACGATATCATTTTCGAAACTCGATATAAAAAATAAAGCATTTTCAACCTACTTTATTTTATTTCTCGGCTCCTAAGGCGCATTGGACGGAACGCTCGGACACGTATCGACTATTTATCGATGCAGAATCACCAGAAAAAAATGGTCCAGATCAGTGACCCCCCCCCCCCCCACCGTATACTCCCCTTGTTAGACGATTTCCGGTGTACTAATACACTTATATCTAACAAGATAGAGCCACCAGCCATACAGCTTGATTGTCGATGGGTTTTCTCAGAAACCATTTCCCCAACCGCTTGATCAATCGCAATAGGGTTCCATGACATGGCAATGGCCTCCATGACCACCCAACCTCAGCTCTGGTAATTATTCTCAATGGGGGATATCTCAAGTCAAAGGTTTTTAATGCTCGTCCAGAACAGTGCAAGACTCGAAAGTGCTGTTTGAACAAGAGATTCGTACAATAACCCCCACAATACTACGACGCACAGTGGTGCCAAACGCCCGATTTCGGGAAAAAACCTTTAGGTACTTGATCTTTCAGATTTAGGTGTAATTTTTGAAGTATATTTTTGTGCTGAGTCCAATGAGACCACTACCAAGTTGATAAAATAATTATTTCGGAAGATAAACGGGCTTTATATCAAGAAAAACCTGAAAAAAAGTCCGACTCGCAGGAACTGCAGCATCTTAGCGCGGTTCCGTTCATGTCCCTAGTGCCATTTGATAAGCTTAGAAAAGAAATAAACTTATTTTTTTTATATATCTAGTGAAAATTGTCAAAATCCTCTCGAACATCTCGAATAAAAGTGATATTAAGGCGTCAGGGACACCGACAGTAGCTAACTTTTACACAGAAGCGGAAATTACAGAATCTGGCTCTCATTCTAAAGCAAAGGTCTATAAATCAATACAAAATATGCCTAATAAAGCCTTTCTAGTGGATACAGAAGCATGGGAATATATGAGGGGGGGGGCTGAGGGGGCTGCAGCCCCTCCCGAAATTTTGAATTGATGATAAAAACTTCTCGTAAAACCCTTAAATTAAATAAGATCACTTAGTTCATAAAACATATTTTATTTTACGTGTAATAGCGTTTTAGTTGCCTAAAACTATTCCAAGCTCTAAATATTTAGTATTCCATACCCTGGAAATGGTCTCAGCCCCCCCCCGAAATTGTTTTTATATACGCCCATGTACAGAAGGATCAAGAAGAAGTACACAAGATTGAGAAGAATACCCTGCCTAATATAGCCTATATAGAATAATATGCCGAATAAAACCTATCTAGTTAATACACAAGGACAAATAAAAGTCTTGACGAATAACAAGTCAAGAAAAAAAACTTCATTTAACAAAATAAAACAAAGTTTAGTTGCCCAACTACAATACAATAATATACCTAATTAAGTCTATGGAGTAGACACAAATGGACCAAAAACAAGTCTTGTGGAATATTGTTTTTTTTCTAATTAAATACTTTTTATCAATATTTAGTATATAACATTTGTTGAAAACTATTGATTGCTAATTGATGAATCGGTTTACAACTAAGTAGTCTTTATGAATACTTAGTATATAACCTATGTTTGGATCTGTGTTTTTGGGGTGCTCTCCGCCTAGGCTTTGTATTTGTGTCGGCAGATACCTGGGGTATATTTACAGCTCTTGAGGATTAACTCTTAGCAGGTAAATTTCCTGCGGACCTTCTGCTTCTACGGGCATTGAACCGCCATATTCGCTCATAGTATCTAACCGTTGTGAAGTTTATTTTTTGGATTTAGGACTTAATATACATATGTAGACTAAATCATAGCAAGAAGTAATCCTCCGTCGTCGGTTCTTAACTATGTAGACTCGCTAATGTTATCCAATCTTAGATACATCGTATTTAAAATCCACAGCAAAAACACGACATTTCATCAGAATCCCCTGCTGAATAAAACTTATATAGAATAATATGCAAAATAAAGCCTATCTAGTGGATAAAAATAGAGGAAAAAAGCCGTTCGTGGTGGTAGAAAATCTTAAAAGTATTTCGCTCAGAAATCTCCGAAATATTGTCACTAATTTTACGTATCCTGTTTTATAGCCAAATAGATTTATATTCTATAATCAATAAGAAAAACCTACTAACAATAAAAAACTATGGGTAACAGATGAAAATAGGGAATACCAAGAATAATTGTAAAGAACGAAATCAACACCAGTACTGTAATCTAGATATTCATACGGCATCTTCGAATTCTAACAAACAAAATATTGATTCTAATTATACGTATCCTGTTTTATTGACAAATACATTTGACTACTATAAGCAATTAAAAACACTAGGGAATATGCCAAAGAACTCGGAATAGGAGCCTCGACAGTTTCAAGACATTTGAAGGAAATCGACAAATCCAAAACTGACATTTCATACGGTACAGCCTGATATATTTTTAACAATGAATTGCTTTTCTTATTTTAATTAATCTGTTTTATTGTCAAATACATTATCCTACTATAACCAATGAAAAAACAACAAGGAATAAAAACAAACAAGAAGAACCGTTCGAATAAACGAAATCAATTACTTCAAAGTTTAAGCACTTATTTCTCCGATTGACATAGCCTAATCAAAAATTGTTTCAGAATCTTTTTTGTAGAACATTTAGTAAGCTTTCGCATGGTAACCCTCCGTTTACCAATATTCCTAACCGTCTTCGAGATATCAGGGAATGTATACGAAGTTCCCAAAACATTTCATGTCTGTTAATAAAATATTTTATTCTAATCCTTCCTTAGCTCCAAACGTAACCGAAATTTTAACATATTAGTGTTGATTAGATTCAAACATGCAGAAAATGTTTCAACTGAATCCCATAATTTTAAGTATCAAAATCAAAGACAAAAAGAACAGTTCGAATAAGCGAAATCAATTACTTTAAAGTTTTAAGCACTTATTTCTCCGATTGACATCGCCTAATCAAAACTTTCATTAGAACCTTTTTTGTAGAGCATTTAGTAAGCTTTCCAATGGTATTCTTCCGTTTCCCAAGATTCTTAAGCTTTTTCGAGATATTAGGGAAAGTATACAAAGTTACCAAAACTTTTTTATGTCTGTTAATAAAATATTTTATTCTAACCCTTCCTTAACTCCAAACGCAACCAAAATTTCAACATATTAGTTTTAATGAAAGTAGAAGATGCAGTAAATGTTTCAACTGAATCCCATGATTCTAAGTACCCAAACCAAAAACGGCATTCAAACATTATTTTTTCAGTTTTCTAGAAAACGGTTAAAGCTATCGCCTTGAAAATGGTTTCATTCGTTTTCCTAGCCCAAGAAGCCTATAAAACGAGTACTTACAAGCTTATGAACTCAAAAACGTAAGCGTTACGATTTTTTTTGCGCGAATTTCGCCCCAAACGCCATCTTCCAGTGGGCGGAGTTTGCTGGTTAACGAACTTGACCTTTCAAATTGGACGACAGATTTGTGTACCAAATTTCATCAAAATCGGACCATCAGGGAAGCCAGAAATGAGCGAACAGACAAATATATATATATATATATATATATATATA
This sequence comes from Gonocerus acuteangulatus, assembly GCA_946811695.1. Taxonomy (NCBI): domain Eukaryota; kingdom Metazoa; phylum Arthropoda; class Insecta; order Hemiptera; family Coreidae; genus Gonocerus; species Gonocerus acuteangulatus. The sequence continues at coordinate 21,507,320 of OX328132.1, forward strand.
TATATATATATATATATAAATATATACATATATATATATATATATATATATATATATATATATATATATATAACGGTAGAGACCAAAAATAACGGTGGTTCAAATTTGTATACATATATATATATATATATATATATATATATATATATATATATATATATATATATATGTATACAAATTTGAACCACCGTTATTTTTGGTCTCTAGAGGTTCTGAAACGCGAAATTTTCTTGTCGGCACTTCCGGATTGTTTCATTGTATCAACCTTATAAGCGGGGTACCTCCCTATGGGGGAGGGAGGAACCGCGCTAAAACCCTGGTGGCACAATTTATAATAGTTATTATAAGTTGGTGACTATATTTCTCAACATGTTTTATGCATCAGACAGTCATTTTGTCAATAGGTCAATTTATAATAGGCTCACCCAGAACATGGCCTAAGTGATTGACTTCATCATGGCTGCCAGAACTATGACAGCATTGGCTGGGGATTGAGGAGTTTGCATTGGCCTAGCATTAAAGGCATTCTTGGGCTCTAACAACTTAGATATATTAAACACTTCTCTTTAAAGCAATGAGCAGACTGTTGTGAAACCAAATAATCTAAGGCCAAGTTTCGGCCTAAGCATACTGTGTGTATATTACAGGAGGTCTTAGAGCCGATTTTTTCCCTCTCATAACTTTCAACCAGGTAAAGGTAAAGTTATGAAATTTTACACTGGTATTATACTACTAGATGTGAGTAAAACTGGAAATTTTCATAATTCTACATCGAATAGTTTCTGAGATATAAGCGATCGAAAATCGGGATTTACAGGACTCACTCACTCACTGACTCATCAAAATTATTAGGCACTTCCCATGATGCTAGAGACTTAAAATTTTGCATGATGATAGATATGAAGGTTTTATTAAAGGAAAAAATCGAAAAATCCTGAAAAGTTGTGTTGACACCGCTTCCGGGGCCGGGGCGTGCCAGTTTTGTACTTCCTTCGGAAACCCGTCATTCCGACCGAAACCCATGATGTAGGGTATTAAATGAATCGTCTCGGTATGAAGAACCTGTATTTGATGTTTTAAGAAACATTTAGGCGCATATAGGCTCGGTCAAAATCTTATACCAGCTGTCTGTCTGTATGTTTGTTCCTTATACAAATCCGTACCGTTTGACCGATTTTGACCAAACTTGGGACACAGATGGGTCTTATACGGGGAGAATCATAGGCTAGGTTAAATTGTCTATCAGCTGTCTGTCTGTCTGTTTGTTCCATATACAAATACACACCGTTTGGCCGATTTTGACAAAACTTGGCAAACAGGTGGGTCTTGATCCGGGAAGTGGCATAGACTAGATCAAAATCGTCAATCAGCTGTCTGTCTGTCTGTTTCTTCTAATACAAATACACACCGTTTGACCGATTTTTACAACATTTGGCACACATGTCGGTCTTGATCCGGGGAGTGTCATAGGCTAGTTCAAAATCGTCTATCAGCTGTTTGCCTAACTGTTTATTCCATATAAAATTTCACACAATTTGACCGATTTTGACCAAACATGGTAAATAGGTAGGTCTTTATCCGGGTAGTGTCATAGGCATCGTCAAATTCGTCTATCAGCATGTTTGTTCCTTACACAAATTCACTCCGTTTGGCCTATTTTGACCAAACTTGGCACGCGGGTAGGCCTTGATAGGGGAGTGTCCTATTACCTATGACTTTTTGTTCCATCGGAAAGCCATCATTCCTTCTGAAACCCATCATGTGGGGTATCAAATGAATCTTCTTGGTAAGGAGAACCTATATTTTGTGTTTTAAGAAACATTTCGACGTATCTTAACAACAACAGTTGTGACTTCTTTCTTAAATGTAGTAAATAGTCGTAGGGGTTAACTGCATAATATACTTGAAAGCAGATACTAAGTTTTTCAAAGTCGAGCCATCTAAATTACAAAGTTTAGGATCACAAACCCAAAATGTATCGTCTTTGTTCTTATCTTTTTCTTGAAGGCCTTCTACACTTTCCCTATTGTGATCTTTATCCTCGGGATGAGGTTCCTGTGTTTTACAGTGTAATAGTTTAGTTAAGAGAGCAATCAATTTGTCCTCTAGAGTACTGTAATCTGGAAGAGGTTCTAACTTTTCTAGTCTAGTGATTAGGTGTGTGTAGGTTGCTTATTGGTATCAAATATCAAGCAGTAAGGAGAACTTTATGCAGAATCCAAAGACCCTGGTTTTATATGAAGTACAAAAGTCAGTAGGTATGCGGCAACTAAATTTTAATTAATACTTAGAAAAAAGTAATGAGATCCCAAAAAAAAACATAGATGTGAAATGGAGGCCGAGTTCCTCCCCCCACAAAGAAGCACTCCCTTCCCCAAAAATATTCCCTCCTAAAACCCCCCCAAAACGCCTTACCATCCTACACTCCAAAAAAAGTATTATGAGTTAGTGTATTAAGTGCACCATATTTTCAACCAAAAATATTTGCCAATACAAGAGATAATACAAGAAAGAAATGTCCAAGTTCATTACTAGGAAGACCTCATAGTTACTTACTAAGAACAGTAAAGACACTTCAACTGACCTTTAAAAACAACAATAAAAATACTTATATCTAGTTACTAAAATATCCCTTTCCTCAACCAGGTATATTCTTAAATGATACGTAATTCTTGGCAATGTTTTATTTGTGCCGAAATTATCTTTAGAGAGAAAACTAAACATTGCCAAGTTTAAGAATATACCTGGTTGAGGAAAGTGATATTTTAGTAACAGGATATAAGTATTTTTATTGTTGTTTTTAAAGGTCAGTTGAAGTGTCTTTACAGTTCTTAGTAAGTAACTATGAGGTCTTCCTAGTAATGAACTTGGACATTTCTTTCTTGTATCATCTCTTGTATTGGCAAATATTTTTGGTTGAAAATATGGTGCACTTAATACACTAACTCATACTACTTTTTTTGGAGTGTAGGATGGTAAGGCGTTTTTGGGGGGTTTTAGGAGGGAATATTTTTGGGGAAGGGAGTGCTTCTTTGTGGGGGGAGTAACTTGGCCTCCATTTCACATTTATCTTGTTTTTTTGGGGGGTATGAAGTTAAATCTCATATCACACTTCCTGACACAAAAATTAACAGATGAAGCCCAAATTTAAAAAAAAAAAAGTAATTATTTTTTTCCTGAAGTGACATCACATTTTCCTTATTTAAAAAAAATTGTCATTTGGAACAGTAGATCAACTAATTTGAAGAACATACCAAATTTTCCTTGTCACATTTCCCATATATTTATGACGTAGCCTTTACTGTCCTGTACTACAAAAAAATTCACCAATATTCATACAAGAGATTTTATGTCCAGAATGCATGCCTCATTAGAGCAGTCCTTGAGGCTTCCTGTTGACTCTACCAAACAGTGTCATGAACTCCTCATGAATTCACAATTGATGGAATGAAGAGTTTGAAGTCTGTGATATGTAGTCATGACACGCAGGTCATCTATGTTGCATCATATATACAAATAATATCAATCATTAAAATAATTCTTTTTAAATACACTTATTTTCTTGAAAAAATTTTAAACTGCTAGCTTCTTTCCAAGAGTCACTTAAACAATTATGAATTTATTTTATATTTCTTTTATTTTTTAAATATATTTTATAATTTTTCTTTAGCTTTATTATTTTCAATATTCTGTAATAGGAAGTGATTGACAGAGATTCTATGTTTAATACTTCCAATGAAATAATAATGGAGAAAAGTCGATTTAACCCTTTAACGGGCACATTTCGCTAGCTATGTTGGAATTTTTTTAATTTATATTTGGGAGTCTGTGGGGCATCCATTTACTAAATATGAAGCCAGGATGTTAAAAAAAAAAATTGTATTCATAAATACGGGGTAGGCTGCTTTAGCGGCCCTTGCCAATTCCAGGCATCGGGCATCCCCGATATACAATGCCCGCGATACATCGTAAAGCCGATTCCAAGTCGCAAAGCTCCCGAAAATGAAAATGGTTCATTCAATGGTGTTACCCTAAGATTGGCAGGCTTAAAAAAAAAAAAAAAAAAAAAAAAAAAATGCTGAATACTTTATAATAATAGTATAATGCTGCCCACAATATCATTTCAGACAGAATTGAGAAAAACATTTCATTAGGAATGCCAAAAAAAAGTATTTATTCCTTCCAGTCTCACGAGAGTAAGGTACTTATGAGATGAATCAATAAATAACATGTAAGTGATATACTCATTTCAATTAAAATCAATTAATTCCTAATCTAGGATGTATGAAAGAATTATCACATACTTTGTAACGATTTCCGGATAAGATGAGTGATCCAGAGAGCCAATAATGCACGGCCATCACTGACTGGTCGGGGTGCGGGAATGGGCAAGGACCGCTTAATCGGTCAACTTTGTCATATCTCGGCTCCTCGGGCCCAAGACCTCCGAATACTATTTTTTGGCATACCCCAGCATCTAGCAGGAAGCATTGGAACCAATTCCGCCTCACTCGCGCCATTTTTTAATTTCAGCGAGCAGCGATCGCTTAATCGGCCCTTACCCGTTAAGGGGTTAATAATAATAAAAAAATGAATTATAGTTAAAAATAAGAGGCAAATTTAAGTTGAGCACATTATAGCATTAAATAAACTATAAAAATATGTACTAGACCAGTTTAAAGCACTTAGAGGAAAATAAACATACATATTTAATGGTAGAAGGTAGGTAGATACGTATACGTATGGATGTGTATGTGTATGTGTGTATATATATATATATATATATATATATATATATATATATATATATGAATGACTTTGTGGCAACGATCAATATAATCCTAATTTTTTCAAACCTGGGTCAACCTCCAGCCTTTGAAAGCTGGAAAACTTAACTTGTCAAAAATGACTTCTAACCCCTATCAATACAGATCATTTCATTGTACCCTCCCAATAATGAAATCTTACTAGCTGGACAATGCCTATGCTTACTGTTTTTTTTCTCTCTCTCTCTCAATCATTTCAACTTGATTAAGTCACTTATGGAGCTAGAAATGTTTCTTTGTTTGTCTGAATAATTATTGCGGTTGATTTTAATAATAGGTTATTTGATTAATAATTGTTGGTAGAGTAAGGAAGTGATTTATGCCCACATAATAGGGAAACTTGAAAAGGATCAGAAATATAAGAACATGTTACATGGTTGGGACAACCATCTGTAAAAGGAAGCCATTGAACATAAACATAGTATTGTTTATATTAACATAATTATTGGTTTTGTGACTAGGTAATTAATTTTTCTTTTTCTTTGATTTTTGAATAATGAGAAGACATATTCATTCCAAGCTAATCTTCTAATTATAAAGTGCATGAGGAATGGTGACGACCTTTCCCTCCCCCACTACAAAAAAAAAAAAAGGTTCTCTGAAAGTGGTAATATAATTGTATAATGTGAAAGTGAAAACTCATGACGAATGACGCAACAATCTAAAATAATATACAATACAGTTATTTATTTTGTACAAAAATCAGTTATAAAATTAACATTTTATAATATAGCATACTATATTGGCTAAAGTGATCATAGATTTATATAGATTACACAAAACGCCTACTTTTAACTTTTCGTTTTCTTTTAACTTTTTTTTTTTGTTATCATTTTTTTAAGTCTTCTGTTATATATGCTTATACAATTGCAGGGTGGCACTTAAGTACACATCCAGTAAAAGAAACGTGGACCTTTCAGAGGAGTGGTAATACTAGAACCTATGGTAAATAAAAATTCATATTTACAGCCACCTGCAGAAAATGAAATTCATTTTATTTTAATCTATTCGAAGTCAATTTACAACCTAGGTAAGAAATTTATAAATAAATATAAAAAAGGTTCATTATGCTATAAAAGTTATTCAAATTATACATTTAAGTTGGTAAGTTAGCATTGAGAGTAGAGTGGTACATATAATGAATTCCTAAGGCCTCCATACATATGTAAAACACACCGTCAACTACACTTCCACCAATAGAAGGCTATGCAGTTTTATATGAAAAAATATTTAATACAATATACACAGAATTTTCAGCAAAATGGACATGTTTGCTGAATCTACTCAACAATTATTCTTATTTACAAATTTTAGACCATGGAAAATCTAACAAGATGTGGAATTCATTGAAGTTTTAAAAGAAAGAAAATGAAATAATACTAAGGTCAGAAAACCCAGGCAGCAGTTCATTAATCAATGAACAAGGAAATAGGCCTATATTTAGATTAGTTTGTCTGACAACTTATGTTTAATGTATTCTTCGTATGGGAAATTACTGTTTATTACAATAAATATTATTAAAATTACATGTACATATTCACAATAATCAAACATTGTAGTGCTGAAAAAATACTGTGTGATAATGGCACGGTTTTTATAAACTATACGGCACATAACAGGAATGTTAGGAGTCATTAAATACATATACTTCAATAATAAATGTATAAACATTATTAATTTAAAGGCTTAAGTATATGGGACTTAATGTTCTTTTTTTTTTTTAAAAAAAAAAAACAACAAAACTTTACATTTAACAAAAAGTAAACATAAATAAATAAAAAGTATACTGCCCAAGAAAGAATAAATATAACGACAAAATAAAAGAAAGATAGTAGTCGAAGGAGGAAACACTTGTTAATAAAAAATGAAGCCACTCAATACGCATAGTAAACAGGCAAAATATGATGTAAAAATTATAATAAACAAAATTTAACTACAACAAATATTTCACTTTTTTCAATCAACAAGTACTAAGCAAGCAGGATTCAAATCGTAAAGGAGGGAAAATGGTTGATACCACTGCAAATTAACATAATATAGAAATATATACAAATAAAGTAAATTGTTACTATTTTTTACTTAAACATGACTAAATAAAGCAGGAAAATCTAGTATGACACCAATGGTTTGTATTCAAATTCCATCACTCATTGACAGTAATTTGATGAAATAGAATATGAAATGATTCTTAGCCATATAAACCTTTTTATTGTCAATTGAAGTGTTCCACAAACAGAAATTTGGAACTATTTTTTAAATTCCAAGTTAATAATAGTTTGAGTGCGCGCGCAATGGCAACTAAAAATTCAAAAAAGATTATCATTGTAACAGACAATAGATTAATAATAAAATATTAAATAATCAGTACCATTGAAATAGCTCTGATTTTATGTTTCACTTTGAGCTCAAGAAAATTAAATTTTCTGTTTATTAAGAAGGTATTAAGTGTATTTTACAGTAAACAAAATGAGTAGCAAGGTACTTTAAATTATATATGTAAGTTTCATATAATACTTCTAGGTCACCCTCTTCTTGAATACTACCTATTCTGCTATTAGTTTCCAATTTAGTATGGAAATAATTACCCAAGTATTAAACAATATGGATAATTTAAATTAAATAACAAACATTCAGATGCACACAGACAGAAACATAAAAACAAACGATAATGTTACACTTTACAAATGTTCCAAAATAATAATAAGTAAATATTGCACAATTTCACTACAGGGACAATAAAAAGGCTTATAGAAAAAGATCCACAAAGGAAAATCAGTCATTTTTCATGCTAAAAATGCACAACTAAGGCAAACTATTGCCCCATATCAGGGAATCTAAAAAGACTTTGTTTAACTGTAAAAATTCATAACCAATACAGTGACAAACATTAATACAATGTTACTTTTTTTTTTTTTTTTTTTTTTTTTTAACTTTTCCTGTGCACCATAACACTTAAAGCTTTATAATAATATACGATTATCTAAAATAAAAGCAACTGATATAACAAGTGACAACCATAAATATTTTCTGTAAAATAGGACAAATGCAGTTCATTAGAATAAAACGAAATATCACTATAATATTCTCTAAATCTAATAGATTACTTTTAAAAAATAAAATAAAATGATCAAGGAGTTTGGTTAAATACAAAATATATAATTTATATAAGAACAAATTTTAGCAACCCCAAAAATCATAAATCACAAAAATAAACAAATATTGTAATTAAATAATGTATCATCTAAGTATCACAGAAAACTTATTCCACATTTTTTTTTATTTTATTATTTTTTTTTATATAAAAGTTCATTGGTAAATTTATAATGAAAAATCAAAACAATGTGGAAAATTGGAGATTATATAATAATAGTTTATAGTAATCTGAAACAATAAAATATCCTATATTTTCATTGGAGAATCCAATGTTCTTTAGACTTTTTTATGTACAATATAAATGTTACAAGGTTCTCTATGAAATGCCTTACTAAGCAAATTCATTTACTATAGAAAAAAAATAAATAAATAACAAAACCATTTAATGTGTCATGGACTTCATAAAAACAGCGAGGATTTCATTCTTAAAAAAATTAGTTAAAATCTGGTTAGGACGTAATTATTCTGAGGCAGCATTCAGTTCTTTTAGCACAAATAAATAATTATTTTAATCTTAAAAAAAAATAAATAAATAAATCATGACAATGAAAGAATGATTTTGTCCCTCTTTATTACATTAGAAAAATATCTACAGAGAAAATAAAAAAATTCAAACATAACAAAATAATTACTAATAAATGCCTCAATTATGATACTATGGCTAGATTATTACCTCAAAAAAAAAAAAATAATAAAATAAAATAATAATACGAGAAAGGAGAAAATACTGATATACATACAGGGCACTAAATGACAGAAATTGCAAGAAAACTATTGCTCCGTGATTCTCATTTATAAATATTTATATAATACAGACCTTAAAACAACGATCTTACTCTTCAAGAAACCTATTTATCATACAAGGGAATAATATACATTATTTACATTTCAATATTTTCACATGCCTACAGGCCGACTAGAAGACCAATTAATACACTCGACGAAATCCATAATAAAGTATTGACGGTGATATGATGCCCAGAGCTATATGTCAATTCTTCATTTTTCACAACCTCATTAGGATGTTTTTCATGAGTTTCTGCAACAAAAAATATAGTTCAAAAACGTCAGCAAAAAACTTTGTAAGAGGCAAAAATCCTACCTAGTAATAATAGTAGTTGGATCAGTAGATATACTATATAGTGATGTAACAATGACTTTAGCAGTCGAAGCACCCATAATATATAAATAAATAAAAAATATATAGTAGTGGAATGTATGGTAAAATAAATTATTAGTTCACTTCCTTAGGAATTTGTGAAAATGTAATAACAATGTCAGATTTGTGTAATGTGTTTTCAGTATTTAGTTCACTGGATTTTTTTAAGGATTCAGATCGGAAACAGTAGATATGACCTCATAAAAATCTAGAGATCTTTTTTAATCTGGAAGATTTGTTTCAAGAATACAGCATAAAGGAGACAAATGTCCGACTCGCAGCTCTGTCATCTTAGCGAGTTTCCATTACGTTCTTATCCCTAGTGTCACTTGGAATATATAAAGTTAATACATTGTAAAATTTTTTTTATAAATATGGCACAGGTCGAAATAATAGTACTCCATTTTATGTACTATTTTATTTTTGGCACGCCCTACATGTTTCGTGGCCTTTATGCCACCTCCTCAGGGGCCAAACCTCCTAAGACTCTAGTCTTAGTATGGGTGGCGAGCTAGCCACACATGGGGATTTAGTGGCCCCTGAGGAGGGGGCATAAAGGCCACGAAACATGTAGGGCGTGCCAAAAATAAAATAGTACATAAAATGGAGTACTATTATTTCGACCTGTGCCATATTTATAAAAAGTAAATAAATGTCAGAAATCGTGGAATTGAATATTGTAAACATGTTTGAACACCTCCTTGAACTGAATTTTGAATAAATGTGAGATTTTAGGCACCAAGAAAAATTTACATTAGCGGAGATTGGTAAAAGTAGACAAGAAACTGAATTTATCCAATGATGTGCAATAGGATGGAAGAAAAACAACGTTTTTTTTACCAACTGTACAAAATCACTTGTTGATCGAAGCTTTAGTATTGAGTTCACAGTTGATTCTGATGTCCTTAAGGTTAATGTTCTCTAAGACAATAGTGATTTATTTCAATCGTTCTTACGAACTTCAAGGTTAAATTGCCCAGCTACATTTGCTCAACTCAATCATTAATCATTACTTTGAAATTTGTCTGCCAGAATAACATTTTTCCTTTAAAACTAGTCAACCTTGATGGGAAAATGAGCATTTCGAGGACCAATAAGAAGAAAAAGATGTGAACGATGGTGCAAACAATTGCCTATACTTAGGCAAGAGTCAGTCTAAGTAAGAGTGGACAATAAACTGAATTTAACCAACGATATGCAATAGGATGAAAAAAAAACTCATCAATAGGAATTTTGTCAAAAGCAGAGCAAATATGACGTTAAAGAAGAAGCTGTAGAAAACTATAGTTACACCTGCGATACAATCGTTGATCTGAATTTATGAGTGAGGAGTGGAACAATACCTTCTGAGTTTTACAAGAAAATATAAACAATCGATCAGAGAGAAACAGCTTCCTCACATAACATAAACAAAAATCCACTACAGAAAATGAAACTGGCCTATCTATTTTGTACAGCGGAAGGAGGACTCCTGGACAAAAAGATAATGGAGTGGTGTCTCTAAGGAAAGTAAAAGAAAAAGAGGAAGACCTATTCTTAGATAGAAACATGAGATGGCAACATCTAGAGCCCAAAAATGGAGGACGAGGGTTGCACTAGTTAGAAAGGCTATGAGCACCAGTTCGGAGAAGCTAGGAGCTGTCCACTACTTCATAACCAGGTGCTAACGTAAGATTTTTTTTTTTTTAGTAATAACTAAAAGAATAGTTTAATTTAAATTTATTTTAAATGTTCTTCACAATAAAATTAGAAGTCTTTTAAACAAACATTTTTATTTCCCCTTTTGTACCAATTTGTTTTTAATTGACCAAAATACTCTAGTTTTCTAAATATGTGGAACCATAAGTCTTGGGGGAAAAAAATAACAGTAATCTATTTTAAAGTCGAATAAAACTTGCAATTTTGACTTTTATGAATATGATATGAGGAATAAAACTCACATTTTTGAATTTGATGAAATCAAAGATTTCATTACGATTTTTTTCTCTTCATTATTAACAATAATATAGCCTGGTCTGTTTGTATTTAATAAGAATAGATTTTCTAAATATTTAAGACTTGTAAGGGGTAAATAAATATCAAATTATCAAAACATTTGGGGACAACCAGATAATGCTGGTGGTCGATTGTCAATCAGAATAAATAAAACTGGAAAATTCCATATTTAATTGCTAATATGTACTCAATTAAGCTGTAAAAGTAAATAGATAAGTCCAAACATGCAAAAAATAACTTACTAGATTTTTTGGTAGTTGTTCGAACATAAGTTGGAATTGTAGGATGAGAATGAACTGCAGGAGAGAGTGAAGTTTTGGCAGTAAATGAAGGATTTCGTGTAACAGCTCCTGATGTTCCAACAGTAGATGACGAACTACTACTTTCTTCTTTACTTGAGTTCATACCTACATTAGAACATTAAATTATTAAGAGGTAGTAAATAAAAAAAGTACAGAGGAAGTATTAGAACAACAACTTCGGTCCCTAAGTAGCCTGAAAATACACACTTAAAACCTTCTTTTTTTTCACTTAAAACTTTCTTTGCACCTAAAAAATAAATTAAAGTTAACTAAAAAAATAAAATGTATTTTACTCATTTCATTAACAGCTGAGATTGTTAATTTCTAAAATGTTTGGATAATCTAAGTATACACATTAAATTTATTCATGTACACCTGCAGTATTATTGTTTTCAGAAAAACTTATATATTTATTCATATAACACTAGTTTAAGGACAGAGGAAGTAACAGATGTTTTACTTAACCTTTTCGATGCGATGCAGGCTAGGGAGAGTTATGTCCCTAAAGGCGGAGAGTGCCCGCTGCCTATTTCCTCCACAGACGGACCAAACTGACCATCTCCCAGAGCGGCTATATGCACACGTCTTTTTTTAGGGTGAACGATGACGTGTATTACTTGAAACGATTTATTTACTACAATTTAGGTATGCAGCAAACCTACAATAACCATTTAAAACAACATTTACTAACTTTTCCCGAGGTGCTAATGACCCTGGCAGTTGGAGCACCTAAAAAACAAAACAAAAAAAAAAAAACTAACTTTTCCTCCCTATATTTCTCTTTCTATTTCATTCCGAAACCAATCGCACATTAAATTTACAACATTGCCGCTGACGAGTTTTATCCACTTGAAATACTATTGTTAATTGTTTTTTGAATTATTGATTAGGCTATTGCGTTGTTTTTTTGTTTTTTTTTTTTACTGCGCATCGAAATCTAGGCCATGAGCGCCGTCTATTGCTTAATTATGAACAGTTTCACTAAAATAAATGTCCCGAGAACATTTTTACCGAGCACACGTCTTGCAGACGCATGTTACATAAAACGTTCAAAATTTGTATGTTACCAGTTAAGGGTTAAACCAGAAAATATCCCCCATTCCTGCAAGGTCAATCTGTACATGCTGAAGGCTAAAGAGGGCTCGCAATCAATAAATACAACTGTGGCGAGAATACTTGGGCGTCGCCTCTGGAGCACGACTTTCTCCTGCGAGAATACTCAGGCGTCCCCTGAGGAACATCTTCGAACGGGTTAATAGATAAAAATAATGATGAAAGATAAGGTGTATAGTGACAAATCCATCGTATGTAGTATCAAATTCAACTTCTCTATACCAGAGTACTGATCCAAAAACAAAATACTTGAGACTCCCATATTTGGCAAGTTTTTGTCCAGAGACTGGTTCAAAAGTATTTTGAGATTCCTTCATTTTGTGGACAACGAAGCTCCTAATCCTAAGGATATTTTGAGAAAAATTTGGCCCATTTTATAACATTTCAAATCCAGTTTTAGGATATTATACACTCCATCTGAAAATCTGAGCACTAATGAGTCCCTGATGCTCTATAAAGGAAGACTACTGATGAAACAATATGTACCGGCGAAGCAAAGCAGATTCAGTGTGAAATTTTTTTTAAATTTGTTATTGTTCCTCCAATTATGTTTTGGATTTTTTAGTTTATTGTGGCTCATCTACGGATATAAAGGCAAGTGGCATCGAAGTAACAGGAGACGTTGTAGCTACCTTAAGTGTACCATATCTACAAAAATACCACACTTTATACATAGATAACTGGTATACGAGGCCGGCGTTATTATCCTGGTTGTATGAAAGACCTACAAACCCTTGTGGAACAGTCAGGTCAACAAGGAAAGACATGCCTAAAATTATGGAGAAGCTGAAAAAGGAAAGAATATTTTCAGTTTCTTGACTTATGCTTGCCATGAAGTGGCATGACAAAATATAAGCATTTATGCTTGTTAAACAACAAAAAAAGATAATAAAACTGGAAAAATGAAAATGAAACCAACAGCAATGATCAATTATAATAATAAATATACGGGAGCAGTAGACAGTGGATATGGTAATCAAAACTGTCAAGACAATTCGATAACCACAGAAATGGTACCGGAAGCTTATATAAACAACATAAAAAAAGTGTCAGCGGCAGATTTTTATTTGGAGCTCATTGAAAATATAATTGAAGTGTCTGGAACACTGGAGAAGACACCTTCTGGAGGATGAAGGAGCACTTATCCCTGTAGATTAACTGCAGATTGGTATCTATTGGAAGAGCGGGAGAAATATAAAAGATCTTTTGTTTGCCCCAAAAATAATAAACAAAAGCAAACAAAATTATATTGCAAGGAATGCCAGACAACTCTTTGTGCCATTCCCTGTTTCCGGGACTATCATACCAAAAGAAATATATAAGTATCATTGTGAATACTTATAGATGATTTATTTTTATATTTTGGTTATCAATTTTTTTATTTTATTAGTTATTATTATGAAATGTACAATCAATTTTACTACTATTTTCATAGTTTTATTTGTTTGTTTTTAATTTACTTATTGATTTTACTTGTTCGACTTAGTTTTGTAATTATTGAATTTTTGTTGAATACTTAAGTTTTGTAATTATTGCAATTTTTGTTGAATAGTATGTTGTGCAGTAAGCAACCCAACATAGTTGGTTTTTTTTTTTTTTTTTTTTTTTTTTTTGTTAAATAAAGTTTTTTTCTAGTAGTTAGTTTTGTAAATAATTTGATTTTTAATTTAATTATTTCGTCAGTTAATTTTTTTTTGTGTATTCTTCATAAAAACTTGTACAAAAATTCAAAAAATAATTTAAAAAAAAAAAAAAAAAAAAAAAAAAAAAAAAAAAAAAAAAAAAAAAAGTCTGCCTTTGTCTGGTGGCTTTTTAGCCCTTTATTTTCAAAAACTTTTGCAATTAGAATTTTGGATAATTCAAACTTTTTCATCAGTCCCTAGCCCGACATAGTCCCGATTCGGGACTGTAGACTGATAAATCAGTTTAAGCGCCCCGATCCCCATGGCCTGTAGACAGTTCGCTCTTTTCAGCGTTAGAGGACTGTGTCCTTGTTATTAGTTATGACGCTAGCTCCATCTACTGGTTGATGGGACTTGTTAAAGTACATTTCCTTGCCACTAGAGATCATGGAAATGCATTTATAAAGTTGTACAGACCCTTTACAACCTCTTGTCCTTTGTCTACCCGACTTTATGACTATACCTGCCCTTATCTCTTGCAGTTTTAGCCTTCAGTCTATTCTCTGGTTTTGTACAGTTTACTGGCATTCTTTATCTCTAATATGTTGTTTATCTCTAATATATTGTTTTCAATAAGTCTAGAAAAGTGTATATTGATGAAGAATTATTGGATTTACTGGCTTGTAAATCTGATAGCAATTTTAATTCTTCATCGGACTCTGATTATGAAGGAAATATTAGACAGTAGTGGGGACTACTCCGGGTACTTCAGGTGTGAACTTTGGATGATAGGAAACGTTTAAAAAAAAAGTATACGAATAAAGAAACAGAAATGTGTATACAGCTAAAAAGCATTCAGGCCACTGGGCACGTTAGCGGTCCTGGATTCTCAGGCTGCCAGGCCCGCAATATGCTCGTATTAGATAGTTGTAGGAACCCCCAGAGAGCACAAAAAAGAGGAAGTCCTAGGGAAATGTGGAATAGATCAGTAAAAAAAGGACCAGATCCAGGTAGGCAAAACATAGCAAGAAGGTTGGTAGCTGAAAGAGTGGACTGGACTGGCATTCTGATGCAGGTGCCCTATGCTCTATAAGGAGTAAAATAAATTAGTAGTAGTAGCAATTTGAGCTAGTTGATTTAAGCAAGGTTTTCAGAAATAAATTTCAGTTTAGGAAGAACTTTAAAATCTACATAATATTCTATTCAATGTGTTGTAGCTAAAATCTGTATTTACTTACCTATGATTAATTAAGAATAATATAATTTGCATAGAAATTAACATTTTGTTTAAAAAGTTTTCTGTAATTTTCTTTTAGATCTTTTGGTGAATATGTAATTTTCTTTTACATGGAAAATATAAATTTTTAATTAGTTAATTAAGCTATACAGAGTCTGATTTATAGTACAATTAATGTTTTAGTTTCAGCTTGCATGTTACTTTATTCTATTTATATGGATATGGAAAGATAGCAGCCGAAATAGCTGATGGCATGCACTTGTAGGTTCCCTAGATATAAACACACATTTATAAATATGTATATATATATATATATATATATATAGGGGAAGGTGTTGTACCTTTGACCACTTTGCAAAATTGAATTTTTTTTAGCTTGAATATTCAGGCTAAATTCATTTTTCTTATTTCATTGTAATTAGTATTCTATTGTTTATCATATTTAATTTTTTCAAGGTTCAAGCTTTACATTTAATATTTTTTCTTAATTTTTAAAAAAATAATCGTACAGTGGTCAAAGGTACAACATGTAGTTGTACCTTTGACCATGGGGTGTTGTACCTCTGACTACGTAAAAACACTGCAGAGCAGAAAAAAAATTGTATTTAATAATATTGTAATTAATTGTAAGTTTAATAAATACAGGACAAGGATGTAAGCATAATAAAAAAGTCCGTCAAGCAGGAGCTGCATAAATAAGCACTTTCCTCAGAATTGGGTAGTGACGAGTGCATTCCTGAATAATTTGCTTAAAACAACCTATATAGATAATTAAAATAAAAACATTAATAGTTCTTCTCTTTTCCATTTGTTATGAGCAGCTGTTTCAATTATTAATTTTGTAATTAATTTCCTTCCAGAGTTTTCTGTATGCGTGGTACTAAACTACGTAATAAATACACAAAGCTTCACATTTTCATCTACTGATCTTGATGAATAATAAAAGAAATGAGATACTATAATAACGCAGGAACAGGATACAGCGCCCCCTGGCGGCAGACATAGGAACTCTACGGCCCACAGAGTCATATCAAAACGGAGGCACTCCTACTGGGAGTTTCGCGAACCTACGTTTGGCGGGAGAATTCAATTCAAACATAGTACAAAGTAACCCCCCCCCCTTTTTCGATGCAACCTCAATAGCTACTTTCCTTCGGGGGAAAGTGCTAAAAGCTATTATTGATATCATTTTATGCCTAATATGCTGAAAAATCCAGTCCAAAATAATCCAGATAAACATTTTAACTGTCAAGAAGATCCACTAACAATAGTAGGGTATGGAAGTTTAGCCACAATGTCTTCAATATCAATATCATACAAATTTTGATCTTCTCTCGTAAACTTGTCACTTGTAAAGTTTGTTTTTTCAAATATTGGATCTTAAACATTGGACATTTAATACCACAGATTTCTGCGACGAAATATGTAATAGTCTTTTTGCTTTTATTTTTAACAAGTATAAAATTTCGTTTTTCCTAGTCCTATTTTTCAAATTGTTGCTGGTCATTGACATTTATCAGGCGCATCAACGTCACGTTCTCCTGAAGAAATTTCGGTGTCAGTATCAGAATCTGAACTGCCATTAGAATAATTTTCTTTTTATTTACCACTTTTTTAGGAAAGAGTTTATTTGTATGTGGTGTCTAACGTTTAAGGTCATGCTTTTGTTTTTTTTTTCACCTTCAATAACTAGCTTTTCAGGAATATCTGTCAGGATATGAGGTTTCCCTTTAGGCCGGCCCCTATTTGACATTTTCCTTGCCAGCGCTTTTCGATGAGGTGTTACAACTTCAAGTGGAATGATAAGGGGCAATAGGTTTGAACTGCTACACTGAGGATTGATAAAGTCAGTTTGAACTTATTTCATTTATTATTTTTTAAATTCTTTGAACAATTGAAGCAACCATTATTAATTATTTTTTACAAATTTGTAGCAGAAGAACATAAAAGTTGAATTATGAAAAAATTACTCAGGTGTGTTGTACCTTTGACCTGGTCAAAAGAACAAGAACTAGTCGTGTTCAGAGGTACAACACCCTGGTAGTGCAAATTAAAAGTCCGTCTCGCAGAACTGCATCATCTTAGCGCGGTTCCGTTCATATCCCTAGTCTAATTTGGAAAGATTAAAATAGAAGCAGTTATTATTTTGGTTCCACCAGTCTTTTTTTTTAAATTAATTATTATAATGGCGTGTCAACCCTTAAGGTCACTAACGACATTCCTGTGAGTAGTGAAGTCTTGAAAGGTCATGATTTACAATCTTACCTGGAAGGGTCCGCTACACTAGAAACAGACCCGCTAGTGACAAGGTCTTGGAATCTTGGAAATCTATATTTCTAACAATAAATTGTTTTTGTTATTTTACTTAACAAGTTTTATTGTCAAATACATTTGATACATAATCTTCCGCTTGACAAGATTGTCAACGGTTTTCGAGATACTAACGAAATTATACAAAACTTTTTTTGTCTGTTAATAAAATATTTTATTCTAACCCTTCCTTTACTCTAAACGTAACAAAAATTTCAACATATTAGTGTTGATGAAATTCGAACATGCAGAAAATGTTTCAACTGTATCCCATAATTCTAAGTACCAAAATCAAAGATAAAGAACCCTCCCTAGGAAGGACGCTAGGCAGTTGAAAAGCTATATATCTTGGAAATCCATATCTCTAACATTAAATTGTTTTTCTTATTTTTCTTAACCTGTTTTATTTTCAAATACATTATCCAACAATAAGCAATTAAAAAATAACAAGGAATAAAAAACAGACAAAAAGAACAGTTGGAATAAGCGAAATCAATTACTTTAAAGTTTTAAGCTCTTATTTCTCCGATTGACATCGCCTAATCAAAACTTTTATTAGAACCTTTTTTTTAGAGCATTTAATAAGCTTTCTAATGGTATTCTTCCGTTTCCCAAGATTTTCAACCTTTTTCGAGATATTAAGGAAAGTAAACAAAGTTACTAAAACTTTTTATGTCTGTTAATAAAATATTTTATTCTAACCCTTCCTTAACTCCAAACGTAACCAAAATTTCAACATATTAGTTTTGATGAAAGTAGAACATGCAGAAAATGTTTCAACTGAATCCCATGATTCTAAGTACCCAAACCAAAAACGGTATTCAAAAACTATTTTTCCAATTTTCTCGAAAACGGTTAAAGCTATCGCCTTGAAAATGGTTTCATTCGTTTTCCTAGCCCAGGAATCATATAAAACGAGTACTTAGAAGCTTATGAACTCAAAAACGTAAGCGTTACGATTTTTTTTGCGCGAATTTCGCCCCAAACGCCATCTTCCAGTAGGCGGATTTTGCTGGTTAACGAACTTGACCTTTCAAATTGGACAAAGGATTTTTGTACCAAATTTCATCAAAATCGGGCCATTCGTCTTCTATCTAGAGAGCGAACAGACAAATATATATATATATATATATATATATATATATATATATATATATATATATATATACATACATATATATATATATATATATATATACAAATTTGAACCACCGTTATTTTCGGTCTCTAGGGGTTCTGAAACGCGAAATTTTCTAGTCGGCACTTCCGGATTGTTTCATTGTATCAACCCTATAAGCGGGGTTCCTCCCTATGGGGGAGGGAGGAACCGCGCTAAAAAGCATGGGTCATTCCATGTCAAACCAACAAGGGTCACAACCCGACCTTCTTGGATTTTAATAAAATTTGGTACGCTGGTTACTCTAACAAAAAATAACCAAAAACAATGTTTTAAAATTTTTTATCTGTTTCTGTTTTTTTATTATTAATTTTCAAAGTATTGAAAAATCGACTTTTTTTTTGGTCAACTGTAAAATGTTAATTCCTTGATAGATTGAGTTTTATTTTAGCTAGAACAGTCAGCATAGTCTCATTGTTTAGCTTATTAAATGGACTTTGATTTGATATACAACAAGACCAATTTATTACAAATTTTACATTTCAAAAAAAAATTCGAAAACTTGTACGTAACGGTTTTCGAAAAACTGTACTTTAAAAATTCTGAAAAAAATATATTTGAATCTTCAGTTCATTGACTACAAATACTGTTAGTTTCATTATGGGATGGGAACGGGATCATTTTATAACATAATTTCGACTTTATAATTGTCACTGCGTAGTTGGTAAAAATGTGGAGAGTGATGGATATTTGTATTGTAAATTCAGCAATAAGCATCCGTGATCAAAATTTGAATTTTTTTCAGACAGAACTAAAATTAAAGGGGAGATTTGAAAAAAAAAATTACCGGAACCCATAAATTGCACCCCCTCCACAGAAATTGCATTCATTCCTTTAACTAAGAAAAAAATTAAGACTTAACTTTACTCGAACTTCAATAAAAGTGAAGTTGAACTGGTAACTGATTTAGACACAGATACAGTAGCCTTTAATGAAAAAATATGTGGTAGTTTTATTGCCTCAACAAAAATGAGGAGATGGATGAAATAAAATTTAATATCCAACATGTCTCAATTATTACAAATTTCATTTTTCAAAAAATGGTTTACATAATTTTAGAATACAAATGATGCTGGTTTTATTATGGGATGGCAATGGGGGGGAAAAAAAAAAAGACCATTTACAACATTTTATAAACGGTCATATCCATTTTTGTGCTATTGTGTGTAACTGTGTAATTTGTTGAGTACACATGCCAGCTACCACTGATTGTCATATTCACAGGTAATAAAACCACCACATATTTTTTCATTGAAGACTACTGGATCAGAGTCTAAATCAGTTAAAATTATTTTGTAAAATGTTCCCATAATGAAACTAACAACTTATGTAGTCAATGAACTGAAGATTGAAATATATTCAGAATTTTAAAAGTACAGTTTTTCAAAAATCGTTTTGTAGAAATTTTCAAAACATTTTTTGAAAAATGAAATTTGTAATAATTGAGACATGTTGGATATTAAATTTTATTTCATCCATCTCCTCATTTTTGTTGAGTACACATGTCAGCCACCACTGGTCGTCATATTCACAGGCAATAAAACTACCACATATTTTTTCATTAAAGGCTACTGTATCTGTGTCTAAATCAGTTACCTACCAGTTCAATTTCACTTTTATTGAAGTTCGAGTAAAGTTGAGTCTTAATATTTTTCTTAGTTAAAGGAATCAAAGGGTGCAATTTCTGGGTTCCAGTATTTTTTTTTTTTTTTTTTCAAATCTCCCCTTTAATTTTAGTTTGTCTGAAAAAAATTCAAATTTTGATCAGGGATGCTTATTGCTGAATTTACAATTCAAATATCCATCACTCACCATATTTTTACCAACTACGCAGTGACAATTATAAAGTCAAAATTATGTTATAAAATGATCCCGTTCCCATCCCATAATGAAACTAACAGCATATGTAGTCAATGAACTGAAGATTCAAATATATTTTTTTCAGAATTTTAAAAGTACAGTTTTTTGAAAACCGTTACGTACAAGTTTTCAAATTTTTTTTTGAAAAGTAAAATTTGTAATAAGTTGGTCTTGTTGTATATCAAATTAAAGTCCATTTAATAATCAAAACAATGAGACTATGCTGGCTGTTCTAGCTAAAATAGAACTCAATCTATCAAGGAATTAACATTTTCCAGTTGACCAAAAAAAGGCGGGTTTTCAAAACTTTGAAAATTAATTCTAAAAAAACGGAAACAGATAATTTTTTTTAAAAAATTGTACCATTCAAGGAGTTGTTAGAGCTATTAGGATTCAAAATTTCAAAAAAATCTAAGAGGGTCGGGTTGTAAACAGTACTTTCATTGGTTGAATTACATGAAATGGCCCGCATGCTAAAAATTTGAGGGTTCAGATAAATCAATTTCAGAAGCTACACCATGTTTCTTATTGGAATAGCTACTTTGTCAAATGATTTCCATCTAAAAAGACATAATACAAAAAATATTATGAGGCAAAACGTCATCAATCAATAACTTACATTTTTATGATAGAAATGGATAAGTATTTCTTTGCAAGAATCCTCTTTGACTTAAATAATCCAAAGTAGGTTACAAAAGCCCTCTAGTGAAGGAGCTAAACACTAATTACACAAAAATTTGTAAAATGTTGCTACATGCCACCACAGCCTCGGTGGTCAAAGGTACAATATGGTCAGAGGTACAACACCTTCCCCTATATATATATATATATATATATATATATATATATATATATATACATATATATATACATATATATATATACATATATATATATACATATATATATATACATATATATATATACATATATATATATATACATATATATACATATATATATATATACACATATATATATATACATATACATATATATACATATACATATATATATATATATATATATATATATATATATATATATATATATACATACAAGACAACTCCTAATACTTAGCTAAAGGACTAAGATTTTAATTACATGAGATTATTGATACAGCTGAATAACCATCTCTGTATATAAATTTCAAAGTTACAAAAAGTAAAATGAATAAATATTTATAAAAACTTACTATTGTTCTGAACATCTTCTGGTCGACAGCAAACTTTGAAGACCACTTTCATGTTATCAGAGGAACATCGGCCTCCAATACGCCTGTGAAGGTCATCTTGCGAAGATGTTGCTGTAAATAAAATAATGTGTTCATAATGTAAAAAAATTATATACAGTGGAACATGGATAATTCGAAATCGTGGTTAATTCGAATTTTTCTCTCGTTCCCTAGAATTTAGGGCATAAACAATGTAAAAAAATCGTGGTTAATTCGAATAAAATTTTGGATAATTCGAATTTTTTACGAGTCTTTACCTTTAATGGGAGGTGGTCGATCTTAAATCTTATGAAAATATTCTGCCCTCAGGTAAAAAGGATAGTACGATACGGATGTAGGGGTTTCCGGACAAGAAGCGTGGTTGTCTCATAGTCTAGTTCTTGGACTCTAGGAGTTCTGCAAAGTGGTGGGTCTCGCTTCCTCCCTTCCAGGGGTTGTTATAGTTACATCCTGTCGTTTTATCCTAGAATTCCCTCCCATCTTCATTTCTTATTCAGTTATGTCAGTCAGCGACTAGATCTGTTGTATTGTTTGTGCCTTGAATTTCTGGTGTACAGTGGAATTGTTGATTTAGAATGTCGAAGCCTAGAAGTTATAAAACTTTAACATTGTCAAAGAAAATAGCTGCGATTAAAGAAGTTGAAAAAGGAATAAAGAAAAAAATCTAAAAATGCCAAGGAGTTCCTCCTAACACTTTATCAACTTACCTGAATAATAAAGAAAAAGGTTCTTGCCCATGAAAATGATCTTTTTTTTCAAAAGAATAAACTTTTATTTTAACTTTTTTGATCAATTGTTTATTATATATGTACGTAATCATCAATTTATGAAATATTTGTTATTGTCTAAATAAAATGTATGTATTTGTTTTTTAATTAAAAAATATGAAATTCGATTTTTTACCCCTTAATTTTCAAAAACTTTTGTAATTCGAATTTTGGATAATTCGAACTTTTTTATCAGCCCCTAGGGGTTTGAATTATCCAAGTTCTACTGTATCCAGTTATAGTCTACCATTCCAAAATATTGTTGTTTAGAGCAATCATGTCAAAGATACGGACCACCACCGTATCAATAAGGCCTGCGATCACAGTGTATCAAAGAAAGAAGAATCGTGTTTTTAGACCACTTAATTCCTCTATGGAAGTTTTAAAATGCGCACACTACATTTATAAGTAATTTCAAGGTGCGTGCCTATACAAGCGAGAGAGATAGACAATAACACCATCTCTTAGCAACAAGCAGAAATGCCCTATTACTTTTGTTGAGAACAATAGAATCTGCCATGTGCTTCAAATCTAGACTAGAACCTTTCCTTCCGTTCATATCCCTTTTGTCATTTGAAAAGCTTAGAATAGAAACAGATAATATTTGGCTCAGCCTTTGTTGAAAGGGGTTTATGACTTTACCGCCAGATCCCAGAATCCTCTTCTAGAGATACCTATTTCATACGTTGAATGCAATGAAAAATATCAAAATTTTTCACATTTTCTTGTGTTCTTCTACTATACTAATATTTCTACAAATAAAATCAATTAAAAAATAAAATAAAAAACCAACAGAATAATGTCAATTGAAAATATTCAAAATACGTCATCGAATCTCTTTCTCTTGGCAAGCTATATTTCTAACAATGAATTTTTTTTCTTATTTTACTTAATCTGTTATATTGTCAAATACATTATTCAACTATAAGCAATTAAAAAAAAAACAAGTAATAAAAACAGACAAAAAGAACCGTTTGAATAAATAAAATCAATTACTTCAAAGTTTAAGCACTTATTTCTCCGATTGACATCGCTTATAACTTTCTTCAGAACCTTTTTTGTAGACCATTTAGTAAGCTTTTGAATGGTAATCTTCCGCTTCCCTAATTTTCAACCGTTTTCGAGATATTAATGAAAGTATACGAAGTTCCCAAAACTTTTCATTATTTCTAGCAACAGAAAATTGGTCTCATTTTACCTATCCTGTTTTACACACAAATACATTTTCCTAACATAAGAAATTACAAAAATAAAAAACTAAGGGAAAGAAACAAAAATTACAAAAAGAACGACAATAGGGGTCTCCCGTGGTCTAATGGCTAGCGCCTTGGATTCATAAGCGGAAGATGGTGGGTTCGATTTCCAACCTCCGGCAGGAATTTTATCATCCCACGGCTCGCTGGTAAAATTCCTCGCTGCACCCTGGATGTCGGCGCTAATGACCTAGATGTAGATGCGCCGTAAAAAAAAGAAAAAAAAAAAAAGAACGACAATAACCCATTCATAAGAACTAAACAGACGTATTTGAAGTTTTAAGCACTTATTTCTTCGATTGACATCACCTAATCAAAAATTGTTTCAGAATCTTTTTTGTAGAGAATTTAGAAAGCTTTCAAATAGTTTCTATCCACTTATCAAAATTTCCCAACCGTGTTAGAGATATTAATGAAAGTATACGAAGTTCCCATAACTTTTCATATCTGTTAATAAAATTTTATTCTAACCCTTCCTTAACTCCAAACGTAACCAAAAGTTTAACATATTAGTTTCGATGAAATCCGAACATGCAGAAAATGTTTCCACTTAATCCCATGATTTTAAGTACCAAAACGAAAAACGTTATTCAGCAACTATTTTTCCAATTTTCTCGAAAACGGTTAAAGCTATCACCTTAAAAATGGTTTCATTCATTTTCCTAGGCCAAGAAGCCTATAAAACAAGTACTTGCATGCATATGAAGTAAGGGAACAATTTTTTTCGCGCAACATTCGCTCCAAAAACCATGTTTCGGTGGGCGGATTCTCCTGGTTAACAAACTGGACCTTTCAAATTAGACAAAAGATTTTTGTACCAAATTTCATCAAAATCGGACCATTAGGGGGGCCGAAAAACAGCTAACAGACAAATAAATAAATATATATATATATATATATATATATATATATATATATATATATATATATACAAATTTGAACCACCGTTATTTTCGGTCTCTAGGGGTTCTGAAATGCAAAATTTTTTAGTCGGCACTTCCGGATTGTTTCATGAGATCAACCTTAAAAGCGGGGTTCCTCCCTATGAAGGGAGGGAGGAACCGTGCTAAAAACGTAAAATTGATAGTAAGGATGACTTTTCTTTACTATTAATTTAATAGTCCGAAAGAGTTGAAACAATGCAAAGGGTACATAAATGCTCCCAATGGTACTTGGATGTTCTAGAGGGAAAGTGGTATTCAAAGGGTTAAAAACAAACCCATCATCTTGGTATTCAATCAAAAACGGACCCTGAACAAGTTATACTCTTAGCTCATTATATTTGGGGGTGCACTGCTAATTAATGTAGACTTTTTTCCTGGCTATTCTAAAAAACGAAAAAAAAAAAAATTAAAATAAGTCCGATAACAGGCCGTGAGGGCCCAAATGCTGTTTTAAGTATCTGACTGTTCGGCCCTTTGCCGGCACTGTGCTGCGTGCATAATGGTCAGTAATATGCTTTGGCCACCTTTAAGGCTGAGTGAGCCTTAAAGGGACCCCCCCCCTTTCCTATCGCCTAACAACGGCACTCCTAACTCATACGCATATATCGCTGTAAAATTGCAATCACATATGCCCCCATAAAATTATTATAGAATTTTTTAAACTTGTTCCAGACGTTTCATATTCATCTAATCTAAGCTACATAAATTTTTGTTCCGTTTGGAGTTAAGGAAGTACTATAAATCAAATATTTCATTAACAGGCATGAAAAGTTATGGGATTTTTGTATATTTTCTCAAATATCTCAAAAATGGTTGGAAAATCATAGTAAGTGGAAGGTGTCCATTCAAATGCTTACTAAATTCCCCTACAAAAAAGCTTTATATGTAATTTTTGATGGGGTGATGCCAATCCAATAAAAAAGTGCTTTAAACTTCAAAATTGTTAGTTTGGTTCTTTTCAATGGGGCTTTGTCACTGTTTACCTAAAGTTTTAATTGGTTATTGTTTTTTTATTGGCATTTAATAATAAAATTAGTATTTTAATAAAATTAGTATTTTAATAAAATAAGGTATGAAAATGAGAAACGTATTGGTAATAGTGTTTCCCATGGCGAACGTTGTGAAGATGGGGGAGTAATTTCTGCTTAGAATACTATAAGTTGCCTGTTATGACGCCTTAAATCTTCCTTCTATTTGAGATGTCATTATATATTTTTCATGAAAGATCCAAACCTACCAATAACTGTTTCTACTCCTTTGCTAATGACAAAAGTTATATGAACCGCGCTAAGATGGTGCAGTTCCTGCGAGTCAGACCTTTTTTCTAAATTTGACTGGAATGCAAGATGTGGGCTGTAGTTCACCTCTCTCTGTAGTTTGTTTCCAAGGATGTCTAATAAACTTTCGTCCATATTCAAATTAAATTACACTTTGATACCTGTGTTTATCCTCTGCACTTATCCCTTTGCAGATAGATCCACAGCCGGGATTAAAAGGGGGGTTAGAAAAATAAATACACAAGACTCAGAAAATTATGCCGCACCCAGGCCAAGTATTGGATTGAGGGCTTACTGCATGCAGGGATTAATAGACTAGGTCAACTTGCCGCAAGAGTTAAAGGCATCAAGCTCTAGTAGCAATTAAGTACTGAAACTCAATCTTCTATGGAACACAAATTTGAACCACTGTGGAGCTGATTTTGCAGCTTCATAACTTATACCTTGTTTGTTAGTTTTGATTCAACCATGGCAGAAAATAATGTTTTTCAAAAATCGTCATTGTAAAGGAAATGATAAAGTAATTTTTATATTTGCAATTCTTATTATTATTATTTCCTTTTTTTTTCTTTATTCAAAAATAAGATAGCAGATCACATATTTTCTTTTTATTTTGAAAATAAAATTTTTCAGAAAACTAAAAGAGAAAATGATCAATGAAGGTATTGAATTAGTATCTAGTCAGGCTACTCCAACCACGCTAAAATATCTGAAATTATGAAGTCACCTTTCCATATTTTCTATTTATTCCAGTGAAAGTGTGAAATAACATAAGTGTCCCTGTTTAAAAAGATAAACAGGTTGTATTTTTACAACAAATTATAATGTATTTTTTCAATAATGAATCAATATAAATGGTTTTAAAATATTCAATATTAAGGTTTAATCATTGAACTAATAGAAAACCATAAAAATTATTTTGAATTATATACAAACTTACATATAAAATAATAATCTTGGCCAGGCTGAAATTCTAGTCCGCCTGGTTGAGGTGTAAATGATCGAAAAGTGATTGTGAAGTACATCAACTTATAAGGTTTATCACAAATGGCAATAATGCGTGGATTAGGGTTAGTAATTCGGCAAGTGTCATACTCCTCTTTAGAGACCTGTAACAAGAAAAATAAAATAAAATACATATAAACCAGTAAACACAATATTCAAGACAAAGGATTAGTCCTCCTTATAATTGCCTTATGTCCCTTAATAAACAACAGGTAAAGCAGTAAGATCATAAAAATGTGTTAAAATCTAGTCAATTTGAATTGATTTCCAATCTTCACTTCACCTTACTGTCTAGACTAGAGCCTATTTTTTTCAAGTCAAATATGCATTATGTAACAAGGCTCTATTGTTTCTTTTATAGGGAGTTATGTATCTTTGTGTGTATATAAATATATAAATATATATATATATATATATATATATATATATATATATATATATATAGGGGAAGGTGTTGTACCTTTGACCACTTTGCACAATTGAATTTTTTTTAGCTGGAATATTAATGATAAATTCATTTTTTTTATTTTATTGTAATGAGTATTCTATTGTTTATCATATTTAATTTTTCCAAGGTTCTAACTTTACATTTAATATTTTTTATTAATTTTTTAAAAAATAATCGTACAGTGGTCAAAGGTACAACATGTAGTTGTACCTTTCACCACGGATTGTTGTACCTCTGACCACGGGGTGTTGTACCTCTGACCACGTAAAAACAACACAGAAATGCAGAAAAAAAATTGTATTGAGTAATATTATAATTAATTGTAAGTTTAATAAATACAGGACATGGATGTAAGCATAATAAAAAGCTATTATTGATATTATGTTATGCTTAATATGATGAAAAATCCAGTCAAATCGATAAACGTTTTTACTGTCAAGCAGATCCTCTAGCAATAGTAGGGTATGGAAGTTAAGCCCCAATGTCTTCAACATCAATATCATACAAATATTCATCTTCTCTCGTAAACTTGTCGCTTAAAGTTTGTTTTTTCAAATATTGGATCTTAAACATTGGACATTTAATACCACAGATCTCTGTGACTAAATATGTAATAGTCTTTTTACTTTTTTTTAACAAGTATAAAATTTCCTTTTTTCAAATCATATTTTTCAAATTGTTGCTGGTCATCGACTTAACTCAAGACATTTATCAGACAGGTCAATGTCATTTTCTCCTGAAGAAATTTCGGTGTTAGTAGCAGAATCTGAATTGTCACTAGAATAATTTTCTTTTTATTTGCCACTTTTTTAGGAAGGGATTTTATTTGTTTGTGGTGTCTAATGTTTAGGGTGGTGCTTTCGTTTTTTTTTTTGGTTTTTTTTTCACCTTCAATAATTAGCTTTTCAGGAATATCTGTCAGGATACGAGGTTTCCCTTTAGACCAACCCCTATTTGACATTTTCCTTGCCTCCGCTTTTTGATCAGGTCTTACAACTTAAAGTTGAATGATAAGGGGCGATAGGTTCGAACTGCTACACTGAGGATTAATAAAGCCAGTTTGAACTTATTTAATTTATTATTTTTTAAATTCTTTGAACAATTGAAGCAACCAATATTATTTTTTGAAAAAAAATTGTAGCAGAAGAACATAAAAGTTGAATTATGTAAAAATCAATCAGGTGTGTTGTACCTTTGACCTGGTCTAAGGTAGAAAAAGTCGTGGTCAGAGGTACAAAACCCTGGTAGTGCAAATTAAAAAGCATGCTACAAATTTTAGGGTTAAGATAAATCAATTTCAGAAGCTACACCATGTTTCTTAGTGTAATAAGCTACTTTGTCAAATGATTTCCATCTAAAAAGACTTAATACAAAAAATATTATGAGGCAAAACGTCATCAATAAATAACATACATTTTTATTATAGAAATGGATAAGTATTTTTTGCAAGAATCCTCTTTGACTTGAATAATCCAAAGTAGGTTACACAAGCGCTTTCGTGAATAACACTTTTAGCAAATTTAACTGTAGTCAAATTTGTTAAAATGACATCAAGAAAATTATAATATTCTGAGAATCATCCATGTATACAAATCTGTACAACTGGTATTACTATGACTCATGTACCAAAATGTCAATTTTTGTTCAGCACATCCGGACTATATCATTCTTTCGAGAGAATGAGAGAAGGAGGAAATATGCTAAAAGTGTATCCTAAGATGGTTCTAGCTAATATCCCGCCCCTTTCCATTTTAACCAATAAGAAATAACAAGCTCAAAACACGGTGAGTTTGAGTCCACAAATTTTTGAAAGCTGCATGAAGATGGTAAAGAAAAGAGTAACAGTGGAAAAACATTTTTTGATTGCACATCATGTTTACCAATGTTTTGTGTACTATAGAATAAGTTTTTTATATAAGCACTCTAGAATAGTTCTTAGCCAGTACATCAACTTCAAAATTTTTCGAATTGATCTTTAATTAAACCTCAGTGAATTGTTTAAAGAACAGTAAGAAGTCAACAATTTTTTTTTTTTAAGAGTAATCAATAAATAGACAACAATTAAAATTAACACAAGAGAAGGAGAGAATAGAGATTAGATTAGATTATTCATCTTAGGTACAAAATAAAATTTATTAATCCTTTTAAGTCTACAAAGATTCAACCTCATACAATCGATCTTTTAATTTTGTGCATATTGTAGAAGAAATAGTTATACAACTTAACTTCAAATAGTATGTTATCTTGAAGCATATGCTCTCACAGCAATCTTAGACTCTAAAAATTTCCAAGAGGCAGTGATCACAATTCATAGCATCAATAGTGAATGCTTTCTGAAAATTCTTCTAGTATGATAATAAATTTATTTATTTCTGATATTTTTTCAACAATTCTAATTAACATTTTTCAAAAGAAATAACTGAATAACTTCAAATCAATTGATTTTAGTTGATTTTATTAGTTAGCTCGTCCTCTTGGGCCATCTACTACGAGATGTATTAAGAAAATCATGGGCCCAATATTGTAGAAGTATATGATTCGTGACCATATCACACACTAGGGAGGTGGTAGTGCGGTCAGTCGGAGTCCCCCTGGACCTCCCCCCCTGTCACTGCACACTTGCCACTTACAACCTGTTCACTTCTTGCTCCTGTTAATTAAGACATATCCTGTTTCTGTTAATTAAGACATCCATGATCTTAATTATAACCCGATGAGGGAAATTATAATTAGTCAAATATTTTCACACATCAAACCTAACCAAACAATTTATTTTTATAATAATACTCTAACCAGGAATTATATATTCCTATTTTTGGTTAGGTTAGGACTTCAGATGGTTTTTTTTTTTTTTTTTTTTTTTTTTTTTTTTTTTTTTTACGACGCATCTACATCTAGGTCATTAGCGCCGACATCCAGGGTGCAGTGAGGAATTTTCCCAGCGAGCCCTGAGATGAAAAATTCCTGCCGGAGGTGGGAATCGAACCCACCATCTCCCGCTTATGAATCCAAGGCGCTAGCCACTAGACCACGGGAGACTTCCTTCAGATGGTATTAGGCAAATTATAATTTCCCCAAAATAGGAAGTAATTAAGATCGTACGCATATCTTAATTAAGAGGAGGGGAACAGGATGAGATCAGCAGGCCAAAAGTAAACAGGATTTAAGTGGGAAGTGAGAAGGAAGTACCCGGAACTAAGCGTGCTACTTTGGGGTCACATTTTCAATCCACTCCCGTGTAACGTTTTCGAATAGTTAGGTCATGGCTAAAACATGTTCCAAGCTGAAAACAAACAAAAAATCCTTTCTTTAATTAAAAAAAAAAAAAAAAAAACATGTCTCCATGGTACAGACAGTAGTCCCGCCCTTGGGATGGGTGAAGAGGGAGGGGATGTAGCTCAGCAGGAAAACAATGATCTCATGTTTAGGGGGTCGAACCCAGGATGAACATTGATAGATTTGAAAGTCTAGGGATTAGGCAACAGGATAAAAGTTCTCTTTTCTGTGTCACATGGCCATTAATCAATTACTGAACTGTACCTGACCCACTGAGGCCTGTTATGGGACAGATATGAAAATTTTTGTGGAATTGATTAAGGACACACAAACTCATAAGGAGAAAAGTTTCCGAAAAATTCTGGAGATATATAGGTAGTGAAATTTTACATCCCATTGGAAGCCTCACTAACAATGATAGTTCTCTGTAATAAAACCAGAGATCTCTTTAGTAATACAGATATAACTAGAAAAGGCAAAAATAAAAAAAAAAGGTTCCAAATATACTTGACATGACTTCCAAGATAAAACCCCCAATTATCGTTATCTGTAATCTTGAGAGAAAGATCTGTAATCTTGAGAGAAAGTTTACAAATATGTTTGAATATAGCATTTAACACCATTTAAAGGTATAGATATTGGCCTGTATTTAATGTTGGGGAACAATTTTATACCTGACAAAAAACTAAATTAATATATAAATAATATAATTCCAAAAAGTATTTTTACCAGAATTTACAGTCAAAACATACAAGAGATCCATTTTAAGTAGTAAGGGAGAATAAGGCAATTCGATGAGTTTATTGCATTTTGTTATTTACCAAAAGAAAACAACACATTTTTAGATTTACTTGCATAGCAAATTATTAAAGCAGTAAATTTAATTATTAAAAATCAATACAATGAACCTCTGCTTCAATAGTCAGCAATTTGGAACTACATCAAAGTGTGCAAAATATTTATAATATAACAGTTAACATATAATATACTTACGTTATATATAATATATTTCTCAGCATCATCTTCATGAGTGCCCGGGGTATAGGTGGGACAGATTATGTTAACTTGATCATATTCAAAAGGTATATTACCTTTGTTCACGTCAATAATGTGATCAGTATTGTCTATCCTAAAACTGAAAAGTTAAATAATAAATAAGTAAATAGAAGTCACTGGAGTTGAAGGAATAGTAATATTCCCTAGGTAAAAATAATTGTATAGTAATTTTTTTTGGCTAATATCGCTCCCTACATAAAAAGGAGAAGAATATCAAATCCCATTTTTTTTACTACTCATACTGAGCTCAGTATAATAATTAAAAGAAGTTGCCTAGTCCAGTCTCCTCATACTAAATGATTACTACCATGTTTGGTGTGCTGGGCAATCCATGGACTCCATGCTCCATCTTGCGTTGCCTACCTATGTTCATTTCTCTACTATTATACAAGGGGCTTGAAACCCATCTTAGTGACAGAGTAAATGTTTTGTGAATCCAAGTCGATTCAGGCTAATGATTTTGTGTGCATTTTTATCAATTTGTGTGACTCCGGACCTGCCATATTTCACGTATACTAATGAATATATATATATATATATATATATATATATATATATATATATATATATATATATATATAAAATTTAAAATAACATGGTACATTTATTTTGCTTTATTTATTTAGGTCAATCTCTGAAGAAATTGGAAAAACTAATAAAAGACAGAAGAACTTCATAAAAACCTTCTATTATGTCTTACAACTACTATGACTCAATATACAATTCCCAAAATAAATTATAATTGGTTATTATCTAACACAGAAGAGTGAGATATGCCCTTGCGGTATATCCAACGCGATTGAGCCTCATTATAGAACGTTCGGCACACTCACCACACAAGTATGTCTAACAAAAATGAATTTTGAAAATACTATAATACTATTATGCTACTATGCTCAGAGTAAGCAATACAGTAAAATAGGCTATGAGCAAAGCCTCCGAGACGAATAAAGGGCTCCTGTACAAAAAACTTCAGGGGCGCCCTTCACCCCCCCCCCCCCCCCCCCCGCCCATTAACGTAGTAATTACAGGCCCCTGTCCAAATAACTTCATGGCCCCCTTACCCCCTGCCCTTAATAAACATTACCAAAAACTATTAATGGAATTATTTAAAACTGACATTTCTCTGAAAATAAAATTAAATACATTAGTAATTGAATGGAGAGGAAAATGGTAGGTATATAACTTTGTTATTTCAAATTATAATTCGAGTGAAAAATGACACCAGGCCCCCCTGTGACCACGGGCCCCTGACCAATTGTCCTTTGTGTCAAAAAGCAAATATATTTCTCTTGAACATAAAGATGTTGAATGAGTCCAAATGTCCTGAAAACACATGGAAGTCATCCACATGTGAGTCATCCTTTTCCAAAAGGACTCATGTCCACAAAATTTTGGAAATGAGATTTTGGAACCACTGGATTACGCTTTTCGTGTTCTTTCCAGTGAATAACATATTAATGCTTCAAAAAGACTATTATCTGATGAAAAACACATTTGAAAATAATGAAAAGAAACAAAATGTTCCATGTCCTTTAGGTGAATTATAACATGGCCGACCATTGCTTGGTATGTTGAAACAGGAACAAAGGGCTTCTTGTCCAATGTTCCAAGCACTGTAGAAACACAATACCATTCCAAAGTCACCCTCGTCCATTTCTAAAATGTGACAGTCCCTGTATGGTAAAAAGCAATTTTTATGATAATATAGATTGTATTTGTTTGTCTATGGTGTGTTTTGCATTTGGCAACTATGCATTACAAAAGTCCGTCTCGCAGGAACTGCATCATCTTAGTGCGGTTCCATTCATATCCCTAGTCTAATTTGGAAAGATTAAAATAGAAGCAGTTATTATTTTGGTTCCACCAGTCTTTATTTTTTTAATTAATTATTATAATGGCGTGTCAACCCTTAAGGTCACTAACGCCATTCCTGTGTGTAGTAAAGTCTTGAAAGGTCAAGATATACGATCTTACCTGGAAGGGTCGGCTAACACTAGGTCCCGCTAGTTACGAGGTCTTGGAATCTTGGAAATCTATATTTCTAACAATAAATTGTTTTTGTTATTTTACTTCACCAGTTTTATTGTCAAATACATTATCCAACTATAAGCAATTAAAAAATAACAAGGAATAAAAAACAGACAAAAAGAACAGTTCGAATAAGCGAAATCAATTACTTTAAAGTTTTAAGCTCTTATTTCTCCGATTGACATAACCTAATCAAAAATAGTTTTAGAATCTTTTTTGTAGAGAATTTAGTAAGCTTTCAAATAGTTTCTATCCACTTACCACGATTTCCCAACCGTGTTCGAGATATTAATGAAAGTATACGAAGTTCCCAAAACTTTTCATGTCTGTTCATAAAATATTTTATTCTAACCCTTCCTTAACTCCAAATGTAAAAAAACTTTCAACATATTAGTTTTAATGAAAGTAGAACATGCAGATAATGTTTCAACTGAATCACGTAATTCTAAGTACCCAAACCAAAAACGGTATTCAAAAACTATTTTTCCAATTTTCTCGAAAACGGTTAAAGCTATCGCCTTGAAAATGATTTCATTCGTTTTCCTAGCCCAAGAAGCCTATAAAAAGAGTACTTACAAGCTTATAAACTCAAAAACATAAGCGTTACGATTTTTTTTGCGCGAATTTCGCCCCAAACGTCATCTTCCAGTGGGCGGATTTTGCTGGTTAACGAACTTGACCTTTCAAATTGGACGATGGATTTTTGTACCAAATTTCATCAAAATCGGACCATTGCTCTCTGAGCTACGCCGCGAACAGACATATATATATATATATATATATATATATATATATATATATATATATAAATAAATAAATTAAATATATATATATATATATACAAATTTTAACCACCGTTATTTTCGGTCTCTAGGGGTTCTGAAACGCGAAATTTTCTAGTCGGCACTTCCGGATTGTTTCATTGTATCAACCTTATAAGCGGGGTTCCTCCCTATGGGGGAGGGAGGAACCTTGCTAAAAATAAATGAACGGCAGAAGATTTCGACGGGTACTTACGTTGTATTGTGTTATTGTATTCTGCTGCGAATGATTGTGTGCGAAACCGTAGTTTGCAGTATTTTATGCTCATTATTTATTGTTATTTATTTAAAAAAATATTAGAAAGTTATTATAATAACTTATATTATTAAGCATGACGGGTAAAGAGCAAGAAAACTCAAAAGTATGTATCTGTGCATGTATAAGAGCATGAAAAAGTAAGCGCTCCAGCTACATAGAAACAAATATTATTAGGAAAACTAAATATGTATCAAACACCTTCCAAGGTTTCACAATTTTAACATTTCAAAAACAACTGTCTTCATTGTTCAGAATTAACCATACAAGAGATATGCTAAGTAACTTACAACTTTCTCTCATAGCATCAAAATCTATATTTATATTCCTTTAATTATCCTGCCTCGACCCTACTGGGTCATTGGCAGTGCGGCCTCTTATATTTATTTGTATATGTCGATTTGTCTCGTGTAAGTGAGCAGTTCTTTTGTTGTCTGTTATAAAACATCCTGTAATGTTTTCGAACCGGCTTCGGCAAAACATATACGAAATCCATATTTTTTAATAAATTTTACTAATTTTCTGTTTTAACTGGAATTATAAGAGTAATGATAATTTCTCAAATGGAACTATTCATATTTCTAAAAAAATAATTAAGCATTCTAGAAAATCAAAATGCATTTTTTCCATTTCATACAATTCCAAAGTGACCCTTGTCCAGCAAACAGGGTCTGTCCAGAAAGTAATAAGACTGATTTTTTTCTGCCGCAACTGTACTTCGGAGTCCGAGTTCGCCGACTGGATTCGGTAGTATGGGTCCCTATCTAACGAACGAGGGGTTGGTCAGTTGTCTCCGAGCATCCAGAGAGTCAAGACAGGCTTGATATGATCAAGCAGGCTTACCCAAATAATACTTTAGCAAGAAGTGCTGTGTTTCGGTGGCACAAGGCCTTTTCGGAGTGCCGGGAAGGTTGCCGATGAAGACCCTGCTGGAAGACCTTCGACTTCGACAAACACCGACAATGTGACTCCTGGACAAACCGTCACCTCCAAGTTGTACGTGGAAGTGCTCAAGAGACTAAAACGAAGGGTCAATCGGGTCCGAAAAGATATCGCAGCCGACTGGAAGTTGCACCACGACAACACCCCGGCACACACCTCCTTTCTTGTGACCAGCTACCAAACCTGGCAGGCATCCCAGCGCTTCCTAAGCCGCTCTAAAGCCCAGATATGGCCACCCGGACTTCTTTTTGTTTCCTTGCCTTGAAAGACCGATGAAAGGAAAGCATTGTGAGACGACAGAGGGGATCCAAGCAGCTTGTACCGCGGCTCTAAAGGCTATTCCGGAGAATGTGACGCCTTCAATGCTTGGAAATCGCGCTGGCAGCGCTGTATCAACGCAGGAGGAGCCTATTTTGAAAGTTTTTAAGAAATTGTAACGGTTAGATAAATACATTTTTTTTAATCGACTCAGTCCTATTATTTTCCGGACAGACCCTGTACAGTTCCAAAAAGACCCATGTCCAAACTATTATTTACTTCTTCTTAACAACTATTGTAGTAACAGGATAAGCCTTTAGAAATCCAGTCAAGTAAAGCAATATGTGTCATAAAACCAAAACTCCCCCCCCCCCCCAAAAAAATCTAAAATTACATCCCAGAAGAGTTTTTTTCGTTTCCTTAACAATTAACTTTCTTGGACAAGGCTTCTTTTGGAAAAAGTTGTCTCATGTGTAAGAACAAACAAAAGTTACTCATTATAAATTCACTCACAAGTAATGGTACCAAATTACTTCAGAAAGGAAGGTAAGACAATTTGTAACAAAAATTAGAACTTGAAAGTAAAATCTAGATATTATATTCCATAATTCTCTAACCTATGACAGCATAAATAAAACAAGGAAATGGGCATGCTCAAAAATACACAAACAAATCTTTTGATAGGAGTTTTTAGGAGATGTTATAAGGTACCTTTATAAATGTAAATAATTCTAAAAAAAAATTGTATAAAATACATTCTATTTGTTTAAAATTAGTTTAACCCTTTCATTGCTGGTGAATGAAGGGACTTACAGCACCCGATATGTTCGATGCACGTCCGCCTAGCATCCCTCGTACGTTCGCTAATCTCCGCTCATCTCGACCTCACTACTTTCTTGTCTCTCGGGATTCCAATGTTATATATAAAGAAATTATGAATAAATATTGTCAAATGTTCTTTACATTAGTAATTTTATACTAAAATAAAAGAAATTTTCTATCATGGCAAAGAAAATCACTCAGATAAGAATTTACAACATCTGACTAGCAACTGAAAGATATAAATAACAACAATAGGTTTAGAGAGGTTACATGTAGGACTCAATAGGCACTGAGGCTCCAAGAATTACCAATAACAACGAAGATTGTATGAATTTAATTTTTTTTTTTTAATTGTAGACAATAAAATACTAGCTTAATATAAATAAAATGTATAACTTTAATTAATATACAAAAAAGATTTGATTAATCGAAAATTACATATTTGAAGAATCGGATGAAACTCTATTTGCAAATAAAATCAACACTACTAGCAATTCCAAGAAAATTGAGATATAAAGCTTCCATTACTTTAACCTTTAAAAAAAATTAATAGTCATTACAGATCCTAAAAATGGTCAGAAAGTATAATATAATGAATTATCCCATTATGACTACATTAGATGCCTCAGTGATAAGACAGTCATCTCGCACGGATTTAATGAAAATGAGAACTCTCTTTAATCACGCTAGGTCAAACTGATTTTATACAAGTTAATAGCACTATTCCGGAGAATACTAAACGGAGCCATTGAGTTAACATGTGAGGAGTATCAGGGCTTATGGGAGGGGAGCACGAGTTATTTCGTTTGGCGCGCCTGAGGCCCTGCTTTTCAAACACAAGTTAATTCGTTCAGAACAACGCAAGGGTTAACCATATAACTACGTTATCAAGAAAGCTAAAACTGTGACAGTTGCAAAAAAATGAATGCTCCAAAATGGAAAAAAACGCTTGAGCACAGGGTACTGTATGGCGATGTTTGACAACATACATACAAAGTCATATAACATAAGCCTTCCTTCATTAGCAACAGAATGACTTAGCTAGGTTATGATTTGAACCCAGTATTTAACAAAAGTATGAAACAGGATACTGTAACCTGGAAGGGGTAATTAGTCATAACATTCAAACTAATATCGGAAATTTAACTCTTAGGCTTCCACGGTCAGAGTCATTACAAATATTATAGTCTTCTGGTATTGACCGTGTCACAAACTTCTTTGCCGACGTTTCGCTAGTCATACAGCCAGCTTCCTCAGGGCTTAGTCTGAGAATCTCAGAAGATGGCGTTTGGGGCAAAATTCGCGCAAAAAAAATCGTAACGCTTACGTTTTTGAGTTCATAAGCTTGTAAGTACTCGTTTTATATGCTTCCTGGGCTAGGAAAACGAATGAAACCATTTTCAAGGCGATAGCTTTAACCATTTTCGAGAAAATTGGAAAAATAGTTTTTGAATACCGTTTTTGGTTTGGGTACTTAGAATCATGGGATTCAGTTGAAACATTTTCTGCATGTTCTACTTTCATCAAAACTAATATGTTGAAATTTTGGTTACGTTTGGAGTTAAGGAAGGGTTAGAATAAAATATTTTATTAAAAGACATAAAAAGTTTTAGTAACTTTGTTTACTTTCCTTAATATCTCGAAAAAGGTTGAGAATCTTGGTAAACGGAAGAATACCATTAGAAAGCTTATTAAATGCTCTAAAAAAAAAGGTTCTAATGAAAGTTTTGATTAGGTGATGTCAATCGGAGAAATAAGAGCTTAAAACTTTAAAGTAATTGATTTCGCTTATTCGAACTGTTCTTTTTGTCTGTTTTTTATTCCTTCTTATTTTTTAATTGCTTATAGTTGGATAATGTATTTGAAAATAAAACAGGTTAAGAAAAATAAGAAAAACAATTTAATGTTAGAGATATGGATTTCCAAGATATAGCTTTTCAACTGCCTAGCGTCCTTCCTAGAGAGGGTTGTTTGTCTTTGATTTTGGTACTTAGAATTATGGGATACAGTTGAAACATTTTCTGCATGTTCGAATTTCATCAACACTAATATGTTGAAATTTTTGTTACGTTTAGAGTAAAGGAAGGGTTAGAATAAAATATTTTATTAACAGACAAAAAAAGTTTTGGTAACTTTGTATACTTTCGTTAGTATTTCGAAAACCGTTGACAATCTTGTGAAGCAGAAGATTACCATTCGAAAGCTTACTAAATGCTCTACAAAAAAGGTTCTGAAGAAAGTTTTAATTAGGCGATGTCAATCGGAGAAATAAGTGCTTAAAACTTTAAATTAATTGATTTCGTTTATTCGAATGGTTCTTTTTGTCTTTTCTGTTCCTAGTTATTTTTTAATTGCTTATAGTTGGATAATGTATTTGACAATAAAACTGGTTAAGTAAAATAACAAAAACAATTTATTGTTAGAAATATAGATTTCCAAGACCTTGTCACTAGCGGGTCCGTTTCTAGTGTTAGCCGACCCTACCAGGTAAGATTGTAAATCATGACCTTTCAAGACTTTACTTCACACAGGAATGGCGTTAGTGACCTTAAGGGTTGACACGCCATTATAATAATTAATTAAAAAAAAAAGACTGGTGGAACCAAAATAATAACTGCTTCTATTTTAATCTTTCCAAATTAGACTAGGGATATGAACGGAACCGCGCTAAGATGATGCAGTTCCTGCGAGACGGACTTTTTCATAGATGATAGTGTTAGTCACTTTATTTTGAAACTGTGAGAGGACTAAATGCAAACCAGAGAAACAAGGTGAAGCATCGTGTTACCTACATCTTTCTGACTCAGAAAATAAAATAAAAAAAGATGATTTTTCAGATTCGCCCTTTCTCATCCAAGGTCCTGGATATATGTGAGGAAATTTTGTATAAAACGC
The DNA here is from genome assembly GCA_946811695.1 of Gonocerus acuteangulatus. Classification (NCBI taxonomy): domain Eukaryota; kingdom Metazoa; phylum Arthropoda; class Insecta; order Hemiptera; family Coreidae; genus Gonocerus; species Gonocerus acuteangulatus. The sequence continues at coordinate 21,547,359 of OX328132.1, forward strand.
TAAAAGTAAATGAAATTGAATTTAAAAAATGTATTATCATTGAATAAGGAATGGCATTTTATTTAAGTATTAGTAAGTAACCAAATATCCATATTAAGTAGGAAACCAAATATCCATATTACAAATGCACTTAAAATTATGTTTAATTATGTTATTGAAGTTATTTTTAATATATTATTAATCTCTTTCAGAATATTCTTCAAACTCGACAAGCCAACTCAAAAGGTAATAACAAATGAGCTGAAAAAGAATTGAAAGCCTAAATTATTCAATGACAAAATACTTTAACCAAGACTTTCAGTCCAAATATAAAGAGAAAAAAACTCACATATCTCAACAAGATTAAATAAAAACTCATAAAATTAGATAATTATAGTTTTAGGTATTGCAAAAAATGCATTTTTCAAATTAATGATGAACAGGCAGTGAAAATGACTATAGGTGTAAACAAAATAAGGATTTATAAACATTTGCATAATTGAAAAATCAAAATATGTTCATATACCAACAAAATATCAAGAAAAACAATATATTAGAATTTAAGAGAAAACAGTTTTTCAAGGAAGAACATAAAATACTGACATTATACTAACATAAATTTAGAAGTTCATACCTCATAACCTATAATGTAGGAAGTCCATTAGAGACTTTCAAAAACCGTTATTGACACAAACTAACTCTAAAATAATAATTCAACTAAAGTAAATAATATAATTGGAGTTTGTAAATCCTTTCACTAAAATATTTAAAAGGATGCTGAAAGATGAAGTCCAATAACTAATCTCCATAGGAAACACAAAATTAAATGAAATAAAGAGATTAATAAACAACAATGATAAGAAGTACAATAACTCTAGCTATTCTGATAATAAAAATATATATTTGCCCAAAATGCAACTGTGCAAACATCTATAAATAGAATGTTTCGAATTAAAACTTGAAGGTACAATATCATATGATTACGGTGATGTGCCATTCAAAAATGATGAGATTAAGTCATATATTATATGCAAATAAAGGACAGGTCTATTGACAACACCAAGGACAGCAATGACCATCGTTGTGCCTAAAGACAACCAAAAAACATAAAAAATAGCAGAGATCTAGTTGTTAAATGTTGTAATATCAAAAATAAACACACAAACTAGAAAAAGAACGATCAAACGCAATCGAGTTATACTATGACATTCATGGTTAATGGCAGTTGATACAAGAACTCAACTCAGATGGGATGAATAACTATTAGAATTTAATAAACAAAACTTTCAGGAAGGTGCTCTAAACATTTCTATGTTATAATTTAAATAAGACAAGTTGTAAAATAAGACTTAATCAAAAGTCATCAGAAGTACTGAAAACAATTACAGCTGAGTAGCATACATTTAACAAAATATAGTTTAATCCATTGTCAATTCTTCGAACCATTTTAAATAAATTAATGAAACTCATGTCTAGTTTATTACAGATCTCTTCAAGGATCTTGAGTAAACTATATGGAATTCTATAATATAACACAAACATGTCACAATACAAGTAACAGTGGAAGATTATTGTTCAAATCTTATTACTCAGACTTAAAAAACAAAACCAACGAAACTAATAAATCTGTAAGACAATAAAATATCTAACTAAAATAAAATGAGGAACTAGAAATTCAACTAGTGTAAAATTAATACAGCTGAACTGATGGTTGTATTAATAAATGCCATACAACATTTAATAAAGAAGAACAACACTAGGATTAAGTAAGATTAACAACACATGCTGGTATAAAAACAATAAATAACAAACAATGCAATTTAAAGGGAATAATATCCCCTAGATAAAATATCTTTGGTCTAAAACATTTATAAATTTAGTGCAATATGAAAGGGACGAGAGTTCAAGATTCTATTAACATACCAACTAGCATATGTAGTTGAGATAAATTATTAATTTTAACATACTTACATTGGGTTTGTTCTGTTCCAATGAACATAAAATGATTTCGTACAGTCACTCACTGTTGACAAAAGAACAGTTTCAAAACATATCAGTAGCACTAATGTCAAACAGGACGTAACTTTAGCACAGGGCAATTGCAGAACAGGCCGAAGAGCTTGAATAACAAATCGGCACAGCATGTCTGGTAGGACAATTACATTTTCCAATACCATTTTCGCATTTAAATTATTAAAAAACTATAGGAGTTAATAGTTCAAATGTACACTGGGGCAGCGTGAAGCCATTTTCAAGCTTCATCTGTACACCTTCTTCTAACTCAAAACACTGTAAAAATCCAGCCAACTTATAAATACTGATCTTAACTAAGAGAAATCCATAAAGAAGTTTTCGAAATAAAGGTTTCTACGAGACGGAAAGACCGAAAAGTTAACAACGAAAGTCCAGAGAATGTAAATTGGTATGTACAATGTCTACGAGTACATACAGTTCAAACCACTATGGCAGTAGACTATAGATTTTACAGTGTTGTCAATCTTTTTTCTTAACACTCATTTCATTTATATAAAAAATCATGAAATTACACTAAACATACTTTTCCGATAAATAAGAAAATGTTTTTACAGAAAAGGGTAGAATTAACAACGAAGAGGAAATATTCAACGTTCTAGTCAGCCCCCCCCCGTTACTTAATATTATAAAATATTGTTCTTTAGTATTTTTAATAAGTTATATTGATGATTTTCAGGGTTCCTTTCTACTTTAATAGTTTCTGGACGTGTCGTCCTATTATTCATAATATCCAGCATCACTGAGTCATACGCGCTGGAGCGTTACTGTACACACCAAATTTTTTTCTCGTTATATATATATATATATATATATATATATATATATATATATATACCAACAACACCTGAACTGACAATAATCAGAGTTCCGCTTTTCTTGCAGCTGAGTGTAGTAACTGAACGTTTTTGAAAGTAGTCAAAGATTTTGGGTGGTGTGATTAAAACGATATGACTACATTGTAGACACTACAGTGTAGAGTTACATCCAGATTCATGTGATTAAACAAAGGCTATCACTCCGTAGTTACAACTATAGTCCGACCGCAAACAAAAGATACAGAAGGGGCTTAGCCGGGGGGAAGCTATGCATTCCCCCACAAGGGCTGGAGGCAGAGCGTGCGCACTAGCTGGTTCTTTTCTTCAGGGTACACTTATACAATGAATGGAGTGATAGCTGGAAAACCTGAAGCTACAACCATGGGCGTATATAGGGGGGGGGGCTGACGCCCCCCCCCCCCCCCCGAAATTTTGAGTTGATCGGTAAAAATGTGTCATAAACCGTTAAAAGTAAATTAAATAAGATCACTTAATTCATAAAAAATATTTTATTTTGTGTGTAATAACGTTTTAGTTGTTTAAAACTATTCCAAGTTCCAAATTATTAGTATTCCATTACCCGGAAATGGTCTCAGCCCCCCCCCCCTTCCCGAAATTTTCCCAGCCCCTCCCGAAATTATTTTCTATATACGCCCATGGCTACAACTAGGGTAGATACAGCTACCGTGAAGTAGTGGCCTACCTCTTCCTTACATTGAAAGTGATATTATTCGATGCCCCAGGCTAAAATACCTGGAAATATTAAACCTGGAAGCCTATGAACGTAAAAGCATTGACTTAAAAATTTTAATTTACGGAAAAACATACCTACATTCATATTTGATTCTGCCTGTTGTCGAACTAGAATTTTTTAGTAGACAAACTATTTCTGTACCTAATTTGATGAACTGTTTTAATGGAATTCGCTCGAAAAAAGTAGGGGAAAAAAATGCAGCGATACTGTTTATAGTCATGTGGGTACTATTTTCATTTGTATTTCAATGTGGAGATTCAGTTAATGTTACCGAAGAAAATTAGGCTGAATTGTGATCTTCCGATTACAAATCCGATGGATCGATTTTGCGGATGTTTTATTTAAAACTATGCTGCGGAAAATGTTATTTTGATTAGGGCATTGATAGTAGGTAAGTTTAAAAAAAGAATGCATTAAAAAGTATGCGTGACGATTCAAAATAATACTAATTGACGATGGTGCCAATGACCATAGCAGTCGATGCACCCAAATAAAAAAAATAAATAAATAAAAAATATCAATTGACAAATCATCAATATGGTATAGGCAATAACGCATATTTCACTTCCTAAAAAATTTGAATAAGACAATTTTCGAGGAGCCAATGAATTGTTCCTAGATACTCTTAAATCGCTTAAGAGGTTTGCCTCATGACGCATGGGCGTTATTAAGGGGGGGGCTGAGGGTGCTGCAGCCCCCCCCCCCCCCGAAATTTGGATTTGATCGGTAAAAATTTCATAAAACCCTTCTAAGTTCTAAATTGTTAGGATTCCATACCCCGGAAATGGTCTCAGCCCCTCCCCCCAAATTTCCCCAGCCCCCTCCGAAATTATTTTCTATATAAGCCCATGTCATGACGCGACGTGATGGGCGACTTATAACCCATAGGATCATGACTAATGGGTAACAAAAATACACTTTTTTTGGCCAGGAGCCAAGAGACTTGGACACGGGAGCATTAAGAACATTAATGGACAAATTAATAGTTCTTGAGAAGTATATTTTGCTGGGGATAGAAAATAGTTCTTTAATAAGAGCCAACAATGTAGTTAGTATCAGTTATATTTGTTTATTATCTAATTGTTGTTTTTTTTAGGCAATTGTCCTACCCAAATGGAATGTTTTATAGAGCAAAAATATTTTTTAATTACTTTTTTTGGCTGAAGAAGGCTGCATTACGGGAAACGTTGTTGTTCTTTGTCGAATCCGACTTTTCCTTGAAAAATAATAATAATTACAAGATGATTAATGTAAATATATTATATATTAATGTAATAAATTTAAATATTAATATTTCCAATAAATACGGTAATTTATATTTACAAGAAATGTGCTAATAAATATTTACAATACATTTTATGAAATAAAGTAAATAAATATGGACAGTAAGAGAAGAAGAAAGAAAATAAACTTTGATATAAGTACATAGTAGAAAATATTCAAAAGGCTTCTTCGGATCTATCTCTTGGGAAGCTATTGAAAAATACATTCTCCTACAATAGGCAATTGAAAAATAACAAGAAATAAAAACAGATAAAAAGAACCGTTTAAATAAAAGAAATCAATTACTTCAAAGTTTTAAGAACTTATTTCTTCGATTGACATCGCCTAATCAAAACTTTCTTCAGAACCTTTTTCGTAGAGCATTTAGTAAGATTTCGAATGGTCACCTTACACTTACCACGATTTCCTGGCACTTCTGGATTGCATCATGAGGTCAACCTTATAAGAGGGTTTCCCCCTTATGGAGGGAGGGAGGGAGGAACCGCGCTAATATATATATATATATATATATATATATATATATATATATATATATATATTAGCGCGGGGGGGGGGCTGCAGCACCCTCAGCACGCTCTGACTTAATGCAACCTCTTAAGCGATTTAAGAGTATCTAGGAACAATTCATTGGCTCCTCGAAAATTGTCTTATTCAAATTTTTTAGGAAGTGAAATATGCGTTATTCGAAAGAACAAAAGGAACACATTTGAAGATTTAAGCACTTATTTCTCCAATTGACATCGCGTACCCCACTGTCTCAAAAATGGTCCGAATTTGATAAAATTTGGTACAAAAATCTTTCGTCTAATTTGACAGGTCAAGTTCGTTAAACAGTAGAATCCGTCCACCGGAACATGGGGCGAAATGCGCACGGAAAAAATCGGAACGCTTACGTTTTAGAGTTCATATGCTTGCAGGTACTCGTTTTATAGATTTCTAAACATAGGAAAACGAATGACACCATTTGTAAAGCGATATCTGCAACTGTTTACGAGAATAATTGATACAAATAATTTTCCAAACTAATTCATTTAGGGTAGTCGGAAACGATTGATTCATTTAAAACTCGTTCCAGACGTTTGCCGTCCATCTAAACGAAGATAGTTAAATTTTTGTTCCGCTCGGATTTAAGGAAGTACTATAAATAAAATATTTAATTCCAGGCATGAAAAGTTTTGGGATTTTCGTATATTTTCTAAAATATCTTGAATCCGGTTAAAAAATCGTGGTACGTGGAAAGTGGCCGTTCGAAAGTTTACTTAATTCGCTTAAAAAAAAAAAGGTTCTGATGTAATTTTTGATGGGACGTTGTCAATCGGAGAAATAAGGACTAGGATCTTCGAAATTCTAAGTTTTGCCCTTTTGAATGGGTTTTTGTATCTGTTTAAGAAACGTTTTGATTTTAATTGCATTTAACAGTAAAATGAGTATTTTACTGAAACAAGGTAAGAAAATGTGAAACAGTGTTATAGTCTTTCCAAGAGCTAACGTTGAGAAGATGGGGAGAGTCGCCTATGATACCGTCAGTTTCCTTTTGTATCAACGCTTTAAATCTATTTTCTCTTCGAGATTTTATTTTATATTTTTCACGAAAGATCAATAATTGCTTCTATTCCTATACTAATTGCACTAGAGATATGGACGGAAACGCGCTATGATGGCGCAGCTCCTGCGAGTCGGACTTTTTCTCTAGTGCATCGAATGTCGAGATCATTAGTACCTCATTTTATTATCATATTACCAGACACTTGTTCTACATAAATAATTGTTTTTATTGTAACACGTTCTATTTTTACAGGGCTTATACCCTGAAAATAAACAGGGATTTTGAAAAGCGACCCAAAATCTTTTCAATGCTTTATTATTATTATTAAATAGGCAGAAGTTCAACCAGTAAAATTTAAAATACTCTTGCTTACTAGTAACTTTATTAAAACTGCCCTACCGGTTACAGATCGACTGATGTCCCTTCAAGAGCACTAAGGCTGGTTAAAACATAATTTAATCATAGGAAGGCCACATCAAAAACTGAGAGCATCTGAGTTGCAGATCATCAGCTGTTAAAAGCAAATAAGTATATTATTTAAAATCCGTATCCGGAAATATTATAATAGTCATATGGATTTATTAGTCGGCGCTAAGGGCCCCGACGGCGATGCGACGTAAAAAAATAAACAAACAAAAAAAAACAACAAAAAAACATTGATTTATTAGTTTATAGCAGCTAGCTAAAATCAGCTGATGTTCAGCCATGAGGATGATTTTTGACGTGGCCCTTGTGGTAGAAGGTATGCCTCTCAATGGTTAGGCTGTAGAATTACGTGTAAACTAGTCTTAGTGCACCTAAAAAGCCATCAGTGGATGTGAAATCGGTTGGGCAGTTTTCATTTTATTGATTGGCCTATAATATGTAATCTCGAATTTAATAAAATAAATAAAATACTAGCTATCTTGCCTCTTTCCATTAGTTTCGATATGAGTCAACCTTTTCCAAAAGGATTCTTGTCCACAAAATATCGAAAATTAGATTTTGCAACCACTGGATTAAGCTGTTCGCGTTCTTCGCAGTGAATAACATATTAATACTTCAAAAATACTATTATCTCATGAAAAAAACTTTTGAAAATAATGAAAAGATACAAAACGCACCATGTGCTTTAAGCAGGCCACACACGGTCAGGCAGGCCTGTCAGTTAGGCCTGAACAGTCCGCCTGAACGTGTATATATTCTGGCTGCCTGGACAGTCTTAATTGACAGACCGACCGTAATATATACACGTTCAGGTGACCGGCATTCCGGCGGACTGTTCAGGTCAAACAGACAGGCCTGTGTGTAGCCTACTTTAGGTGAATTATAACATGATCGACTGTTGTTTGGTATGTTTAAACAGGAACAAAGAGCTTCTTGTCCTATTTTTTTGTCCGGGGTATGGAATACTAAAAATCTAGAGCTTGTAATATTTAGCCAACTAAAACACTATTACACACAAAAAAAAAAAATATGAACTCAGTGATCTTATTTAATTTATTTTTTAAGGGTTTTATGTCACATTTTTACCGATTAAATCAAAATGAGGGGGAGGAGGGCTACGGCCCCCCTTATATACACCCTTGTTATGTTGCTCCTTAGGCTAAAGAGGTTAGCCGTGTGAACTAGTGGCGATGGTGGTCTAGTTATGGCGTCGGCCGAAAGATACAGATCTATGTTCTGTATAGATTTGAACATTCAATAAAAGTGTGTATATTGTGTAACCACGAATAGTGTTTCATTGTGTAACCCACGGACATATCATATTATCCCATCCTCGTCGCCAATATGATATGTCCCTGGGTTACGCATTATTAGAATATATTTAAAAATATTCCAATTTAAGAAACAAAGATATCATCAATAGGCCAGTAAGATAAAGGAAGATTTTTTCATTTTATATATAAATATTCATGGGCGTATATAAGGGGGGGGGCTGACGGAGCTGCAGCCCCCCTCCCGAAATCAGTCAAATTGTTTCGTAAAAACTTTAAATATAAATTAAATTAGATCACTTAGTTAAAAAAAAAAAAAATCGTTTGGGTGTAATAGTATTTTAATGGGCTAACTATTTCAAGTTCTAGATTGTTCGTATTCTGCACCTGGATGTCGGCGCTAATGTCTGAGCTATCGCTGCGCCGTAAAAAAAAAAAATAAATAAATAAATCTATATTTTTTGTATGATACTTCGCATGTATACAGCATACCTGCTGTTTTATATGCATAATTCATTTATTTCTTTTATTAATACTAATGTATTTATTAACATACCATAGAAGGTATACATTTAAAATAAATTAATTTGTTCGCAATGGAAAATCGTTGTTTTACGTGGGGTTGGTCAATTATTTTGAGTGCAATCTTTGTGGAAGGATGTAATGATTTTGCGATTTTATTATTGAGTTTCTTGTGAATTTCTTCTGAATCTGTTTACCTAATTCTAAGGAAGGTCTGGGCAGTCAAGAGATTTCTAAGGCACTTTTCTCAAAATTAAAGTACCGCCCTCCCCTCACTTCAATTTTGAGCCCTGGATACGTTCCTACGGATCTAATCTGTACATTTTTTATGATTGGGATACCTACGGTTCCCATCTTCCGCGGACCTAAGGTTAGACTCTTTTTTCTTTTTTTTTTTTTTTTTTTTTTTTTTTATTATTGATGGATGATATATGTACATTCCATTCAGTTCATAATAAAAGTAAGATAATTTTAAAAACATGCTTGCTTTTTTTTTTTAAGCTGAATAATGCGACCGGATATCTACCGTTTGCCCAAAGTGGGGTTTTGAATGATATTTACACTTTCTCAATTTCTTTTAGATAGATAACAATAATATTTTTTGTTTGTATTGATATTTTCTTAATGTGATGATAATTGAAAAAAATATTCAATATAAATTTATAAGGTTTCATTTTTTTTTTATTCGATATTTTTTATTTTTCTCTCAAACTATAACAAACGATCTACTGATTGATACTATCATGCGTCTATCATAATTAATATAAAAATTAAACATATGAAAGATGGAATTCAAGGGGGTATATAAGGGGGGCTGCAGCTCCCACCCGAAATTTTGATTGTTCGGTAACAATGTGTCATGAAAACATTAAAAATACTTTAAATAAGATCACTTAGTTCAGAAAAAAATCATTTTTGGGGGTGTAATAGCGTTTTAGTTCGCTAGCTATTCCAAGCTCTAGATTGTTAGTATTCTATACCCCCAAATCCCCCCCCCACCCCCCCCCCCACCCCCCCCCCCCCCGAGATTCTTCTAGGCCCCTCGAAATTATTTCCTAAATACGACCATGGTTAAATTATAATTAACAAATCTTTTTTAAAAATAAATTTGGGGGGAGGGCTTATCTGAGGAGACGAATTACATTTCTCTCGTATATATTTTATGAATTTTGTATAAATTCGAGTAACTTATTATATTATTATGAAAATAATCAGTAAATGCATTAAACTGTTCTGAAGATCTTTAAATAATACTGTGGAAAAAGATTTGAAAAAATATTATATTTATTTGTCTTCTAAAGTTGGTGGAGATTATGTTGCAAGCCTGCACATTTTAACACTAGGACAGCCATCATTCAATGAAACAATCTACACAAACATACCTATGTTTAATAGTATTTGAAACTTGCCATTCTTTTTTTTTTTTTTTTTGTTCTGAGTTAACTAGAAATTAAAGTTTTAGTGGTACTTTCTACCATCAACTAGTGAAATGGCTGAATCCGATAAACTAAATATAGACAACATAATTGCCAGACTTTTGGAAGGTAATTCTCAAGTAAAGCGGGTGTATAATTGTTTGGTTTTGCTGTATTGTGAGTACAATCTTTCTTATTTTGTGTTTTATTTAGTCCGAGGTGCAAGACCAGGGAAGAATGTACAGCTAACCGAAAGTGAGATTAGAGGTTTATGCCTCAAGTCCAGAGAACTTTTCTTATCTCAACCGATTTTGTTGGAACTGGAGGCACCATTAAAAATTTGTGGTATGTTTTCTACATAAATTTTGAATGTATCTTGCATGTGAACTGTCTCTTTGGTTCAGACAGCTTTAATAGTCATTGACCATGGCCATTATACCTGTTCAATTATTCACTGAGTTACAATACTTGAATTGGTTGAAATAAGGATGTTTTTTGTTATTAGTTTTCTTTTATATTAGCTGGTTAATGAATGTTAAACACATTTAAATCTTCTTAATGTAGTTTCTTTTAACATTGTTGTAACTTATTTTTTGCATATAACTCCTGAGCCTCTCCTGGTTAATATTTTTAAACATTATATTAAGCGGTATTCTTAATGTTTTTTTTTTTTTTTTAATACATTTCTTATTTTTATTAAATGTTGTGTCATGATGATCATTATTTTGATAAAGCACATCAAATTGAATATTTGTTTCTACTTAATTATATCTGTGATGATTTAGGTTCAAAATTTTTAAATAATTATAGATTTTTATTGCAGAATTTCCTTCATGCTAGGTTCTCCAAGTCCTTTCATTACCTTGATTTTTAGTTTCGCCCATTGCAAAACAATAGTTTTTTATAGCATAAATGAAATATTTATTGCTTAAATTCTGATAGGAGATGATTTAATGTATTATTTGTTTTCCTGTTTGACATCATTTTCACATTTCCCTACATCAAGATTAAATTGTTTGCAAATATAAATGTTTACATTGTTTTGGTGATCTTTACATTACAGTGTCTATTTATTATAGAATACCAAAAACAATAACTTCGGTAATTTAGCATTCAGCATACTATAATTTGTTTTCATTGTTGGTACTAAAGAAGTTATTTGGACATTTGTCATCATTTGTATATTTATTAGCATCTTTAAAAGTTCCTTATGAAAATTTGTGTTTCCAAACTTTTATTCTTTAAATGACGACTTCCTCTTAGTTTTTAAAATTGTAATAACATTATACAATATTTTAAAACTAGGAGGTATCTTATAGTCGACATTGTGGTTTAATTTGAGATTTTGTTCTAAAAATGCAAAAATTGTATTTCTTCAAAATATTTACCATTTTTTTTTTTTTTTTTTTTTTTTTTTTTTTTTTTTTTATTATGAAGAAACTTTATTCTGTTTAGGCTGAATGTCAATGGAACTTATAGAAACATATAAACTGGTTTCATTGTTAAATTTATTGATTTGAAATCTGTTTCATTAGATTGCTCACATCAAAATATTTATTGTCTCTGTTCAGTTACTATATTGTTGCTTGCAAATCCTGACATAATAAATATATCAAGGGTATATGGGGTCTCCCGTGGTCTAGTGGCTAGCGCGCTGGATTCATAAGCGGGAGATGGTGGGTTCAATCCCCACCGGCGCCAGAAATTTTCTCATCTCAGGGCTCGCTGAGAAAATTCCTGGTTGCACCCTGGATGTCGGCGCTAATAGCTACGATTTGTTGATGCGCCGTAAAAAAAGAAAAAAAAAAAAAAAAAAAAATCAAGGGTATATGAGTATCAGCAGACCACCCGCTTAAAGGTGATTATTGACCTCATTTGTCACAAAACAATTCCTCTTGGCGAGTGTGATGTGATTAAAACTGAGTTGATGCTACCACTTCAATATTTTGAAGTTGTAACTACAATGTCTAACAGTGTGATTAAACAGGCTACCCCCCGTTGTTGGAACTCTGTTTTCCCAGACAGGTAGTTACAACTTCATTTTTGATGTGATAAAAGAGAAGCTACTACTATCTCGGTATAGTTAATACTTAATTTTTTTATGTCCGATCAGGAGCAGACTCCACTTTTGTCAGCTATACTTCAAGATCAGGATTATTACTATATTTATTATTACTTTGGATCAGAGACTTTTATAGGCAATAATGTTGGACTAACGGAGGGTTTAGGAAGTACACCTTCAAATGGAAGGGAGGTCCGGGAAAATTTTAAATATTTTAGTTTTGAGGTCCTCTGAAATCTAGTAAACCAAGGTGTTGAAGACATTACGAAACTGTAAAATTAACTTAAAGGCTAACAACCTAGAATCTAGAATTGTTACCCAACTAAAACGCTTTTACACCCTAATAAATTTATTTAGTCTGGATTAAGTGATATTGTTTAATTTATTGTTGAGGTTTTTATACATTTTGATACATTTTTACAGATTAAATCAAAATTAAGGGGGGGGGGGCTGTAGCCCCCTTTCATATATGCCCATGCTTTGGATTATTATTTTTTATAATTTAATTTACTCTGTAATCTTTGCCAATAGACCAAGAAGCACTGCCCCCTTTTTTTTCCTTTTCTTTTTATGATTTGTATTAAACTATTATACTATGATTTGTAAAATTCATTGATATATTTTTTCATGGTTTATAAAATGTACTGATGTATAATAACACAATTTCTATAAAGTATTATTATATTGCATCATCAGTATAATATATTTATACCCACAATTTGTAAAAGGTATTTTTTAATATCACTATATGATACATTTCTATAGAGTAAATCGCCAAAAGTTGCAAAATTCAATAAATAAATAATTTAATTTATGGAAAGAAAAACGAGTCCAAAGGAAATCATAAGGTTCTAAAAGTACAAAAATCTTGAGTTTGTCTTTTGATTTCTTCACAAATTTTATTTAATTTTTTTAATTCAATTTACCCACAAAACAAGGGTTCTGCCACCAATCTCCCAAACTAATCTCTGTCAAAAGATTTATTCTCAACTGTCCTTATATCATCAGATGACGACATACAGCTTATTATACTTCCTGAATTTATATGTGCCTACCAGTGCCTGACAATGAAGAGTTATAACGAATACAGGAAATGAAAGTTGTAGGGGTAGGAATGGGTTGAACGTTCGAAACATTAAAGGTAGCCACTACTATACAATTGTTGTATCTACTCTAGTCGTAGCTTCAGTTTTTTCAGCTACCATTCCGTTCAGGGTAGTTGTAACTACTCTTATCATTTCCAAGCCCAAAATGATGACATTCATGCACTAAAGATACTACTTCGGGCCGTTTAGAAAGACAGAAAAGTTCAATTCTGTGAATCACTATTAAAACTGATAATTTCTCCTTTAGGAAGAGGGAAGGCTTTTCAGACCTTGACTAAGGCTTGACAGAAACAACTTTTGAATTTTGAAAGTGATGGGTTACAAATGGATAAAATGCCAAAAATGACAAATGCTGAGACGATGCAAAAAGTATTAGAAGTTCTTAAATAGAAAAAAATATATGATATCTGATATTTTGAAAGAACCCGGTTACACATCCCTACATTTACCCCCTTATCATCCGGATTTCAATCCAATAAAACTTGTTTGGAGGGATACAAAAGGAGAAATAGCAAAAACATATTTAAGTTCTAATTTAATTGAAAAGAATGCACTAGCTCAAAAGCATTTTACAGAAAATCCAATAGAAAAATGGATGAAATGCTGTGATCATGTGAGAAACATTGAATGGGAATGAAAAGTTAATGCTTGTGTTAGAGATACTAAATTAGACAGGCTGGGTATTAATTGAAGTGAAGCACGTACTCAGAATAAATGTGCATTCAATCATAAATATTTACATTTAACTTCATATTCCTTCTACTTGAAGATTTAAAATTACAGGTATGCACAAGTTTAAAGAGAGAAATTTAAAAACCGAATATTCACATACTAGAATATAAATTACACCATTTAAAATATAGTGAAAAGTAAGGTTATTCTATAACTGACAAGGGAGAGGTTCTATGTTTTAAGGTTATACCAAATATAATTTTTCCTATGTTTTTGTCTGGCTTATGGTAATTTGGGCCATGCCTATTCCCTCAAACTATTCCATCTATTTGAACAGGTTATAGTTAAAAATAAAATAAGTAAAGATGGAATGGTTGGGATTCGGCTAAATAAACCTCAATATGATTTTTGTTTTAAAAAATCTATATTTCGGACGTTTCGGCTACTCATTGGTAGCCTTCGTCAGCTAAAATGACAAAAAAAAAGAAATTAATACACAAACAAAAAAAATTATGATTGTGATAGGTAACAGAGCTATAGATACAATTAACTTATAAAAGAACATATCGTCTTAAATTCTTAGAAGGAAAAAGTGAATAGTAATTGATTTTACAAAGAAATAGGAAGCTACATACCAATGACAAATATAGTACCTAATAGTAACATTAATTAATTTTACAAAGAAATAAGATACTACATACCAATAGAAATGCCGAGCGGCAGAGGAAGACCAAGGTTGGCAATTAAGTAACCATTGTAGAGTGTCTAAGGAGAAAAAGAAATCTACTGGGGTATAAGTAAGTGGAAACAGCAGGTGGTGGGGGAAAGTCGGTAAGGATCAAAAAGCATGTTTATGACATGTCGGTAAGGATCAAAAGGCATGTTTATGACATATTTATGACAGGAAAGGAGAAAAAGGTGTTAATGGAAGGATACCCAAGGGGCATGGTAAAAATCTAGGTGGGAGGTCGGGAGAGTATTTGGAAAATATTAGCGTACATAGGAGAAATGCCTTGTTGGTCAGTTTTGTAGTTTATATTGTTTTTGTTTAAGTTTATGTGTACACATTCCGAGATCTGTAGTCTTTTTTTGTTTCGTTGTGTAGAAAGAATTTTCGTGTCGTCGAAGTTAAAAGTGTGTTTTTGTGTAATGGCGTGTTTTGCAAGTGCAGATTTATCTATTTCTTTATTAGTGATGGTTCGTTTATGTTGTGTAAGACGTGAGTGAATGTCATTTATGGTTTCTCCTATGTATACACCATTACAGGAAGGGGTTTGACAAGGGACTTGGTAAATACAACGGGTGGTTTGTTCAAAAGGGATGGGATCTTTGAGTTTGGTATAGAGGGTTTTGAGTTTGTTGGTAGTTTTCAAACCAAAATTTAGGGAAGGGTAGGATTTTTTTATTGTCTTTGTAAGTTTATCAGTCAGTCCAGGTGTAAATGGTAGAGATCGGAACATTTGGTAACTGGGAGTTAGGGAAGAATTGGGAGAGACAGTGTTGGGAGGTTGGGATTTTGCTTGAACTGTGAAATTAAAAATTTAGAAACATTGTTAGAGTCACACTTTAATATCTTAAGGGGGTTAGTTGACCAGGACCTGTTTAATGACATATCCAATTTTATTTCAAATATTTGTAATAGTTTAAAATCGAAGTTAAAAATAAATCTTTTCCAAAAATTTAATAAAACTCGCCAGAATCACGTTCACCGCCCCATCGGTGACGAAAACTGGGTTAAAAACATCTCCTCGGTCAACGTCCCCCCTCAGGTTAACAACATACTTGGTTTAGGAGAAAAGTTTTCTTTACCCCCTACACCAGGTATTGTTGTTCCCAAAATAATTACCGATGTAGAATACATACTACAAACCGTTCCTTGTAAAGAGGAAGACCAAACCCGCTCTAAAGTAGTTAATAGCATCACCAATTTCTTGCAAATTCCTTCCCCCAGCCACTCCCACCTTTCCACTGAATTTTACAAAGACCTAAAACACACCAAAACTTTCTTACGGACACATGTACAACATATAATATGTACTAAATCCGACAAGGGAAACACGACCGTCATCATGGACAGAACAGAATACAACGAAAAAATGACCCACTTATTCAACGACACCAATACATACTTACCCATTCCTAAGGACATTACGAAAATACAAGAACGAAAATTCAACGAACACATTCACAAACTTTTTAACTCTAACGAAATCGACAAATCCACTAGGTCCTTCTTAATTTCCCACAATTCCCTCCCACCGCGAGCCTATGGCCTCCCCAAAATCCACAAACCTGGTAATCCCCTTCGTCCCATCATTGCCAATATAGATTCTCCCTCTTCCAGTCTCAGTAAATTTCTTCTTCCCTCATTACAAATACTTAGCCATAATTATCCCTATGATATAAAAAATTCCTTTGACCTAATTTCTAAATTATCCAACCTAACCATTCCCCACGGCCACATTTTAGTTTCCATTGATGCCACATCCTTATTCACTAACGTCCCACTAGCCAAAACGCTAGAAATAATCGAAAACCATTGGCCCACCCTACACCTCCATAGCCCTCTATCCTTTGATTTGTTTATAGAAAGTCTAAAACTCTGTGTTAACAGCGGTTTTTTTAAATATGATGGGAAATTCTATAAACAAATTGAAGGTCTAGCCATGGGCAACTGTCTTGCACCCGTTTTATCCTCAATCCTTCTCAACGATCTTCTCAACTCCCTCGTCCCACAGTTTCCCCATGACATCTCATTCATCTGCAAATACGTAGATGATCTTTTGCTGATGATTAACCCAAACAGACTAACAGACATACTTACCTGTTTCAATTCCTTTTACCCTAGGCTTCAATTTACAGTCGAAATAGAACAGGACAGACAGCTCCCATACTTGGACATCTTACTGATTAGACAGACTGACGGTACTATTATTACTGACTGGTACACCAAACCCACGTACTCGGGACGGTTACTTAATTTTCATTCATCCCATCCTTACCACCTCAAGATTAATGTAGCCAGAAATCTCCTCCGCCGAGTCCTCTCCCTATCCCATGCTTCCTTCCACAATAAAAATATTAATATCGCCTCAGATATATTGGCACGCAACCAATTTCCCCCCAACCTCATAAAATCCCTTGTTAAAAAAGCAAAATCCCAACCTCCCAACACTGTCTCTCCCAATTCTTCCCTAACTCCCAGTTACCAAATGTTCCGATCTCTACCATTTACACCTGGACTGACTGATAAACTTACAAAGACAATAAAAAAATCCTACCCTTCCCTAAATTTTGGTTTGAAAACTACCAACAAACTCAAAACCCTCTATACCAAACTCAAAGATCCCATCCCTTTTGAACAAACCACCCGTTGTATTTACCAAGTCCCTTGTCAAACCCCTTCCTGTAATGGTGTATACATAGGAGAAACCATAAATGACATTCACTCACGTCTTACACAACATAAACGAACCATCACTAATAAAGAAATAGATAAATCTGCACTTGCAAAACACGCCATTACACAAAAACACACTTTTAACTTCGACGACACGAAAATTCTTTCTACACAACGAAACAAAAAAAGACTACAGATCTCGGAATGTGTACACATAAACTTAAACAAAAACAATATAAACTACAAAACTGACCAACAAGGCATTTCTCCTATGTACGCTAATATTTTCCAAATACTCTCCCGACCTCCCACCTAGATTTTTACCATGCCCCTTGGGTATCCTTCCATTAACACCTTTTTCTCCTTTCCTGTCATAAATATGTCATAAACATGCCTTTTGATCCTTACCGACATGTCATAAACATGCTTTTTGATCCTTACCGACTTTCCCCCACCACCTGCTGTTTCCACTTACTTATACCCCAGTAGATTTCTTTTTCTCCTTAGACACTCTACAATGGTTACTTAATTGCCAACCTTGGTCTTCCTCTGCCGCTCGGCATTTCTATTGGTATGTAGTATCTTATTTCTTTGTAAAATTAATTAATGTTACTATTAGGTACTATATTTGTCATTGGTATGTAGCTTCCTATTTCTTTGTAAAATCAATTACTATTCACTTTTTCCTTCTAAGAATTTAAGACGATATGTTCTTTTATAAGTTAATTGTATCTATAGCTCTGTTACCTATCACAATCATAATTTTTTTTGTTTGTGTATTAATTTCTTTTTTTTGTCATTTTAGCTGACGAAGGCTACCAATGAGTAGCCGAAACGTCCGAAATATAGATTTTTTAAAACAAAAATCATATTGAGGTTTATTTAGCCGAATCCCAACCATTCCATCTTTACTTATCACCTCGACGGCTAACTATCTAATCATCATAAAAATAAAATGTGTGTATGCAGAATATAGGTTGAATCATTATCAATGGACCACCCACAAGGAGGGGTTTCTAAACTTTATTTGCACCAAAAAAGTTCCTCTTGACCAGGGTCCAAAGATTTGGAGAAATCGCTCAGTTTGTTTTCTTGGTGATTTTCAATTTCTCATTAAATGAGTAGTTATTACCACCAAAATATTTAGTCAGGAGACATTTTGGATTCACCATAGTAAAGAACACCAAGTCCCCAGAGGAGGCTATATATAAGAAATGAGCAATGTTTAATATAGGAGGTCTCCCGTGGTCTAGTGGCCACTTAGATTCATAAGCGGGAGATGGTGGGTTCGATCCCCACCGGGGGCAGGAATTTTCTCATCCCGTGGCTCGTTGGGAACATTCCTCGCTGCACCTTTTTTTTTTTTATAGGGATAGGGGGGTAATAATCATTCTTAATTATATTAAATTATGGATAAAATATTCATCGCTGATATGTATATATATATATATATATATATTATATGTATGTATATATATATATAAAAATAAATCACGTGCCTGTCTGTTAGTTCCTTATAAAAATCCACACCATTGGACGAATTTTGATCACACTTGGTGCACAGCTAGGTGTGTCATAGGACGGTTGATACGGGGTGTGTCATAGGATAAGTCAAAAACGTCTACCAGCTGTCTGTCTGTAAGTTTGTTCCTTATACAAATCCACACAGTGTGACCGATTTTGATCAAACTTTGCACACTGGTAGGTATTGATCTGGGGAGTGTCTTAGGCTTAGAGATGGGTCGCTCACTACTGAGCCGGTTCCTTCAGAAGAGCGAGTAAGCTGTGGCTCAGTAAAAATGAGCGGTGGTTCTACGGAGATCGGGAGTATTCGGTAGTCGATAGAGATCGGGAGTGTTCAGTAGTCAGTAGATTTCGGAAGAGGCAGATCCATATTCATTCTCGGCTGGCCCATCCCACACCACCTAAAGAGCTAAAGAGCCGTATCCACTCTTGCTCTCGGCTCTTTCGATCCCCCCACCACCTAAACGGACCTTTTAGGGATTCGAAGGAGCTAAAAAGCCGTATCCACTCTCGCTCTTGGCTCTTTGGTCTTCCCACTACCTAAACAGATCTTTTAGGGATCGAAAGAGCTAAAGAGCCGTATCCACACTCACTGTCGGCTCTTTCGCTCCCCCCACTACTCTGATACACTCTTTCTGATCTATTCTTCTTTTCTTTTACCACGTTTCCTCCCTCCCTGCGTAGGGTGGAAACCGGTTTATGTTTTTGACCTCATGATGCAATGATGTTCCAAATAGAAAATTTCACGTTTCAGAACCAATTCATTACGAAAACAACGGTGTTTCAAATTTGTATATATATATATATATATATATATATATATATATATATATATATATATATTATTCTTGTGGATGACCCAAAATATTTCTTAATGCGTTTCGTTCTTTTAGGCTTAGGGTCGGGAAAAAGTAGTACTTCCTTGTGTCACACCACTTTATTTTTTCTGCCCTACTCTGTTACAAAAGAGGTGGAAGTGGATAGAAAGTTAGGCTTCCTAGACATGGAACTAATTAGAAATGAAAATAATTTTATAGAGTTTAAATGGAAACCTAAGACATATCATTCGACAAGAATGATTAATTTTTATTCCAGCCACCCGTATAATTTCAAAAAGAATCTTTTATATAATAGGGCATTATCAGCCTTACAATGAACATCCCCTAAATTCTTTAGTGAAATAAAAAATAAATTAAGGAAGGTTTTCAAAGAAAATAATTACCCTAACAGTTTAATTGAACTTCAAATAAAAAGAGCAGAAAAAATCATAATATATTCAAAAAGATTGAATGATCGACCGAATAATAATGATAAATGTAAATATGACCGCGAACTATTTGATATAGCGGATGACTTTTTTAAGGATCTGCAAAATACTCGGAAAAGAAAATGCTCTCAATCCATTGTAGAATCAAGGCCTTCTAAAAAAGTTAAAATTGATAATGAATTGAAAGATGAAGGTAGGAAAAATAATAAGCGTAAACGAGAACACATTGATAATTCGGTAGGAGCACACAAAAGAAAAAGATTATTGGTACAAACAGAAATAAAACATTTTTTTACTAAAAATAACTCTGTAATGGAAGAAACCATGTTAAATCAACATTTATTTTCTCAAAAAAGAAAGCTATTATTTGTAAAAAACAAAAATGACAAAGATTTAAATCCAATAAATCGATATTTTACGTTTAATTATCACCCGCTTATAGCGAATAGGCTAAAAACAATTTGTAAAGGTATATGTAAAATTAGTTGGAAATATGAACACAAGATACAGAATATGTTTAGTAACATTAAAGACAGGGTTAATGCATCAAACACAAAATATAATATCTATAAAATTAACTGCAACGACTGTAACAAATGTTATATTGGGGAATCTGCACAATTATTAGGTAAAAGAATTATACAACACGTAAAGAGGATTGACACACAGGAAAACGGTACCGCATTGACGGAGCATGCAATATCAAAAAAGCACTGTTTTGATTTCAAAGAAGTTAAAATACTTAACAAAGAAAGAAACACGCTGAAAAGAAAAATTAAAGAAAATATTTATATTCTAAAAAATTCAAAAACAGCTGTTAATAAAAGGACCGATCTTAGAAACGTACATCAAATTTTCCATTCTGTAATAGATTAAGACCTAATTTTTGTAACGGACGGACTTTACAAATACCACATATAGATAAAGACGCGGCCATATTGGTAGGCTTAGGACATGACTAGTATTACCCCTGCCTCCGTAGAAGGTACATGAGGAGACGAGAGGACTTCTTAGCAAGGTAGGACTTTTAAAAAATGTTTGTTAAAGTTATTTTAAAATCTGGACTTTTAAAAATTTTGTATATTTTAAATATGTTTAATATTGGGAGGTACAAAAATGGATTTGGTTGCAGAAGTGCCCCTGATGAGGTGCGAATGAATTAAGCACGAAACATGTAGGGCAGAAAAAATAAAGTGGTGTGACACAAGGAAGTACTACTTTTTCCCGACCCTAAGCCTAAAAGAACGAAACGCATTAAGAAAATATATATATATATATATATATATATATATATATATATGTGTGTGTATATTTACTACACTATACTCTGTATATATTACTACAATTTAAGTATGAATCCTATTATTACTACAATTTGTTTGATCTCCGGAAGGATTGTTTCGAACATATATAAGTATATATATATATATATATATATATATATATATATATATATATATATATACTTATATATATATATATATATACTTATATATCTTCGAAACAATCCTTCCGGAGATCAAACAAATTGTAGTAATAATAGGATTCGTACTTAAATTGTAGTAATAAGGGTCGTGGGTTCGATTCCTACTAGAGGTGGTGGCTTTTCTTTGGATAAAAGAAAAGGCATCAGCCCTATCCTGGCTAGAAAATGGTGGTGACCTATAGATAACCTGTTCTAAAATTCTGAATTGATTATAATGGACGTTAAAATTTAAATAAATAATAGTATTTAAAGTTATCTTTATTTTCCTACTTCATTTAGTCAATAACTTAAGCTTATAAGTTTGTAATTATTTACTCTCACCCATATGTTTATAGATCCTTAATTATACACTGTCACCCAAAGGTTGTTTTGAGTTTATGACAGTTATGATTTAAAGATATGTTTACTTTGTAACTTAAATTACAAGAACCCTTAAGGTTATAAATTTTCCATTATATAAAGTTATACATTATTTATTATATACTGTCACTGTTAGGTTTATGAATTTTAATTATACACTGTCCTTGAAATGTACTATAAGCCATAAAATGTACTAATGCAGTCTATTAATATTCTGAGCCGTTTTGCCCATCTCTATTTAGGCTAGGCCAAAACAGTCTTGGACTCGCAGTTTGGAGGTCACGCATTCAAACTGTGATCCCAACAATTACAGATTTGAGTCATTAGATTTTAATATCACTTATTTGGTTTCTAATTTATTTTTGCTTTTCTAGATGCAGAAAGTAGGTGTAGCATGACACGCCAGGTAACAGCTAGTGATTAATAAAATAATAGGCCATTTTAAAAATGCAAAATGACCTATAAATGGAAATGGATTCATATGCCTGAGATTTACTATTTTATTAGCTTCTGAACCAAAGTGAATTATCAAGCTCACTTGAGTTGAGTTCTAGATTTAATTGTATTTTTTTTTTTGTTTCAGGTGATATTCATGGCCAGTACTATGATCTTCTCAGGTTGTTTGAATATGGTGGTTTTCCCCCGGAATCAAACTATCTTTTTCTTGGAGATTATGTTGACCGAGGCAAACAGTCATTGGAAACGATTTGCTTGTTACTTGCCTACAAAATCAAATATCCAGAGAATTTCTTTTTACTACGAGGCAATCATGAATGTGCCAGCATTAACAGAATCTATGGCTTCTATGATGAATGTAGGTACTCAATTTTAAAGCAGTAACCTACGTAGCTTTATTGATGATTTGGTCAATATTTATTCATCTGTATGTTACTCACATATAAACTAATAACCTATATTGTGTGTGTGTATATATATATATATATATATATATATATATATATATATATACACATAAACATAAATACATACATACACACACACTGCCAGAAAAAAAAAACCGGCGGACCATGTATTTTATATGAAAACTAAAGCCGATAGGGCTTTATATATATATATATATATACACGTGTGTGTGTGTGTGTGTGTCCTAAATAAACGGCAAAACTTCGGGAATCGATGCAGGATGAAAAAAGAAAGAAAAAAGTCCTTTGGCATTTTTCTCGTTTTTGCTTCGTTTCCGAAAAAAACTACAACACAATTGAGAAAAGGCATTCTCGCATAATGCCTATATATAAATCATTAAAAGTATATGTTTTATCTTCTACCCCCGTTTCGTTGGGGACACCCTATATATATATATATATATATATATATATATATATATATATATATATATATATATATATATATATATTTCTTCTTCAACTGACCCTTTTTCTTAATCTTCTTATTTTCGTGGTAGGCGGAAGGTCAAATAATAAAAACTTCACCATACAGTTTCACTAACTTTATTACGTCCCTAAATTGGTGCCGCTTCAGGGGAAAAAGTTACAAATGTAAATCTTACAGCTTCAACCTGAGGAGGATAACCTCCCACCAGTATGGCCACGTCTAGACTGATCATGGTCTAAAAGAATTCAATATGGCAAAAAATAATCAGCTGATCGATAATCGATATGTCATACTTTTAAAATTAATTTCCAGATGAAATATAGTCTTAAAAATCAAAACCATCTTCCCACCCTCTAATTAAAAGTTACTTCGAAAACTAATTAAACAGCATGCGCAAAGTATTGATAAAGGAGAGAATAAAACAGCGTTGGCTTATCATGCTATAAAATATAAACATAGTTTTGATTTTGAAAATATTAGCACATTAGGTAAGAAAGAAATAGATTGAAAAGAAGAATAAAGGAAAATATCCATTTCATAAAAAATAGAAAGAAAGTGTTAAATAAAAAAAAACGGAAATATTACATTTGAATACTATTTTTATTAACTTATTTGACAAAAAGTTAACTTATGTTTTAATTAGAGGGTGGAAGGATGGTTTTAATTTTTAAGGCTATTTTTCTTCTGGAAATTAATTTTAAAAGTATGACGTATCGATTATAATCGATAATTATCGATCAGTTGATTATTTTTCGCCATATTGAATTCCTTCAGACCATGATCAGTCTAGACGTGGCCGTACTGGTGGAAGGTTATCCTCCTCAGGTTGAGGCTGCAAGTTTTACTTTTGTAACTTTTTCCCCTGAAGAAGCACCAATATAGGTGTGAAACATGTAGGGATGTAATAAAGTTAGTGAAACTGTATGGTGAAGTTTTTATTATTTGACCTTCCGCCTACCACGAAAATAAGAAGTATATATATATATATATGTGTGTGTGTGTGAGAGTGTGTATATATATATATATATATATATATATATATATAGTACTAAAATGTATTTCTTTTTTTTTCAGGTAAAAGAAGATACAATATCAAATTGTGGAAGACATTCACAGATTGTTTCAATTGTCTTCCGGTTTCTGCCATTGTTGACGAAAAAATATTTTGTTGTCATGGTGGATTAAGTCCAGATTTACAGAGTATGGAACAAATCAGACGTATTATGCGTCCCACGGATGTACCTGATCAGGGATTGCTATGTGATCTGCTGTGGTCAGATCCAGACAAGGTAAGGTGAAAATTAAATTTATTATTATTAATTTCATCTATTATATTTCTATTGAGCCTACTGGCACCTTCATATTTTACAGCTCTGTTCACTGGCTAAGATGTACGCATATCTAATAGACCCCCCGCGTCTAATAGACACCTTACACTTTAGTGCCCACACCTTTACTGTCCTTTAGCAATATGTGTTAACACTTAAAATTTTCCATTCTTTTTTTTTTTTTTTTTTTTTTTTTTTTTTTTTTTTTTTTTTTTAAGAAATAAAACAGCATTGTTTTTGTTTCTTAGGAAATAAAACAGCATTGTTTTTATTTCTTAGGAACTAAAACAGAATTGTTTATGTTTCTTAGGAACTAAAGCTGCATTGTTTTTATTTCTTAGGAAATAAAACAGCATTGTTTTTGTTTCTTTGGAAATAAAACAGCATTGTTTTTCTTTCTATCTGCAGAAACAGTTGTTCAGGGCACATCCTTTTCTTTGTACTAAGGATGCATTGGTAGCTTTTTTAGTGTCCTTGCCTTCATCAACTTTCCCAAAGTTTTTCAACAATCTTTCTCTGGCTGATTCACTTATTTTTTTTTTATTTTTCACGCGGAAAACCCTTTGAACCTTTAGGCAGACATCAGCACATCATCTGTCTTCTTCCTCATTAAACATTTTGTATCATCCATTTTTTTAATTACTCCCTAATAGTTTTATTCCTGCTGCTTTTTAGTTATGTGATCATTTCCTGTTCAGTCCTTGTTATTAACTTGGTGTATTGGTGAATAAGCTTGGTTGTGGATGCTCATAAATAAATAACTTCGTGTATTAGCACATACATATGCTAAGGGTTGACACATGTAATTTTTTTTCAGCTTACCAGTTGAACTATAACCTATTTACAATATTAAATTCTTACAGGAAGCAATATATTGTTTAACCATCTTTACAGCAAACTAAATTAAAATCACCGAAACAAAATATTGTTATATTGTCACCTGGAAGGTATAAGATATTTTGATATTATAGATGAAACGACTGGACGAGTCGATGGCCTTTTTAATATTATGAGTACGAAAAAACAAAATAATATTTTATAATTAATAGATATTTTGAAAGTTACTTTCTCTAATTATTTACTAAGCTCTATTGTATAATGAATGTATGGGTATGACTAGATAATATATATTAATTAATTGGGATATTATTCAAAGTTACTTCCAAAAAAAAAACAAAAAAAAAAACAAAAAAACCTTTAAAATTTCATATATATATATATATATATATATATATATATATATATATATATATATCCAAATAGGAAAACCAACAAACTCCAAGGTCTCCACCACAAATGATTTATTTTATTCACCCACAAAGCATGCTTTCGGAGTCTACAGCTCCATCCTCAGTGCTTCTACAGCATCAAATAAATCAAATAAATTTGAATTGTCAGAAACCATTTAAAAACAATCAATGCAATCATAAAAACAATTAAATCCTAAAACACAAAACACGTAATCAACCACACAAGCATTCATACTCAAATATACATTAAAAACAGCAAAATACACACTTTCTGTCCAAGCACTAGTAAGAAAAATAAATAAATAAGTACATAAATAAAAAACACACCAGTATATCACAAGTTAAAAATAAAAATAAAACCCAATGCTGAGGTACCCATCCAGTTCTTCACTGCAGGCGGTTCACCCGTAGACTGAGGTCTCTTCTTGGGAACTCTCCGAGCCGGAGCCACAGTAGAGACTTTAAAGAGCCAAGGTTTTTGAATGCCACATTTATTCCTTGGCTACCTAACTGTTGCCCAAAATATAGTTTTAAATATTAATTTTGATTTGTTTGTTCCCGCCATCTTATTTAATATCACACCTGAATTCAAAAATATATGTTATGAGATATCATTACAATATATATATATATATATATATATATATATATATATATACATATATATATATATATATATATACATATACATATACACACACACATACCTATACATATTTATATTTGTCAGTTCATGCTCTACAAGGCTCAGAAATACTTCAATTGTCTTGATATGTTATACAAAAATACTTGTTCTAAAACAAAAGGGGTAAAGTTTGGTCAAGGAGAATTCACCTTCCAGAAACTTGTTAAATCAGAAACAATTTTGCATTAAAATAATTGTATAAATAAATTTTTAATAGTTTTCCGAGTATACATTCTTTTGGTATTTTAAGCCATGTAATGGAATATACCCACATTCAAAGTGTTATATCTTAACTCATAAAAATGACGGAGAGACTTGAAAATTTCATCTGTTTCACATTCATCCCAACTTTTTTAATGGTCAATATATAAATACACACTTTCTACTGGCAATTTTGTTATATTCCTATGCATTTAAACTTTTTTCAGGATACAATGGGTTGGGGAGAAAATGATAGGGGAGTCTCTTTCACATTCGGTTCAGAAGTGGTTGCAAAGTTTCTCCGTAAACATGATTTTGACCTCATTTGCAGAGCACACCAGGTAAATTCCTTTATTAAAAAAATTATTTTCAGTTAAATGTTTTTCTACTGCTGCTTTATTTGAAACATGCTTATCTTTTAAAATAGAAATGCTATTGCTTCAATAGGAATATGCTCCTTATCAAATACATTTCACTCTCCACCAGTGTTGAGCAGAAATTGTAAATTAATAAATGATAATTAAAATTTCAATCATAAAAAATAATTTACTTCTCATAAATATTTTTTTATTTGTGGTAATTTTGAGTCAAATGAAAAATAAATTATTAATCATAATTTCAAATCTATCATGAATGAATAAAAACGTATTATTAGCAGTCACTAATGAAAAATCATTTATGTTAATGCATTACTGTAACCAGGCAAGTACCAGGAGCTGGAATGTATGTCCCTGAAGTACACTATAACAGATAAAAAACAAAAAACAAATAAAATAATTTTTCTTTTAATTTTCTTTCAACAATTTGAAACTTAAGTGATGTTTCCTGAGTTTAGGATACAGTAGAAACTCGATTATCCGGACTAATTGGGACCAAGGTCATTCCGGATAATCGAAAATCCGGATAATGGAATATTAAAAAAGTTTCAAAAACTATGAACTCTTTATTGAAAATTTAAAGCAATATAATAGTTAATAATATTTTTATGTTTGTGAATGTAATAATCTATGTTCACAGTTAAGTACAGAAACTAATTTAAAACAGTTAGGAAGGTTTAAAAAAATCGATTATTTTTGTTTGCTTCTTTGCCTTCCATTTCTTGGACGTTGCCATATCTCGAAGTCGCTGGAGTTGTAGAAGCTGCACAGCTTCTGCCTCTTCTTGTCTCTCAAGCCACTTGAACACCACGTCAATGGCCTGAAGAGCTTCTGCATGAGAAGGACCTGGTGTTACTGTGGCAGGTGGTTCCATGATCTCCTTAAGGTTTCTGATGAAACTGACTCCCACACATCCACCACCATTTACGAAGAATCCTTAAGATTAAGGTTCTTGAATGCACTATAGGCACTGTCACCGTCTTCTTCATCATGAAAAAGTAAACGACTTAAAAGTTGTTTCCTGTAGTTTCTTTTCAAAGTTTCAATCACACTCTGATCCATTAGGATCAGAGAAAAACATTAGGATGGGGGGCATTGTCCAGCACTAGTAAAACATCCTTGTCTACCTTGCCGATTTGTATTTTGAATTTTTTAACCTCCAGAATAAACGTGTTTTCGTACCAATCCAAGAATTCAGCTGATATCATCCATGCACGGGATTGATTTTTGTAGATCAGAGGGATTTTAGCATTCTTGAAACACCTCGGATTCTTCGATTTCCCAATGAGAACCATCGGAAGTCTTTGAGTGCCAGCCGCATTTGCACAGACCATCAGCGTAACTCTGTCCTTGCTGGCTTTGTATCCTGGAGCTGCTTTTTCCCTCCGGGATGATAAAGTTTTAGAGGGTAAACTTTTCCATATAAGGCCTGTTTCGTCAGCATTCTAAACTAAGTCCAAGTCATACCCTTCAGCGTGTATAAGCTCTTCAAATTTGTGGGTAAAGAG
Organism: Gonocerus acuteangulatus; assembly: GCA_946811695.1. Classification (NCBI taxonomy): domain Eukaryota; kingdom Metazoa; phylum Arthropoda; class Insecta; order Hemiptera; family Coreidae; genus Gonocerus; species Gonocerus acuteangulatus. The sequence goes on from OX328132.1 coordinate 21,575,984, forward strand.
ACTTGCATAATAATTCTGTGCTTACTAATTGCTTAAAATTATGATCATATTTGCCCTAATATATTTTTTGTATTCAGGTTGTAGAAGATGGCTATGAATTTTTTGCAAAAAGGCAGTTAGTCACATTATTTTCTGCTCCAAATTACTGTGGGGAATTCGATAATGCTGGGGCTATGATGTCTGTTGATGAAACGTTAATGTGCTCCTTTCAGATCTTGAAGGTAACGTATAATTTAAATGTATTGAAAGAGATATTCAGATGTAACATTTGCCAATTTCATATTTGTTTAAGAAGTCAACTCCCTTTCAGGATTATGTAATATTTAATTTGTGGTATATTCTTCTTATAGTATAGCTAAACAATAATGTTTGATAGATGTCGTCATAAAACACAAATAAGGCCTTTCAGAGGGACCCGAACTGTGCAAAGCTGTCACAGTGGTGGCTTTCAATCCCAAAGCAAAGAAATAGCCTTATCACAAAAGTGGCTATAAGTCCCTGTTGTAGCCCGTTGTCACAAAAGTTATCTATCTTAAATTGGTTAACTTTATCCTATTATTTATAACCATAAAATCAACAAAGTATGTAAAACAGAATTAAATAAATAAAGAAATACTAACATTTTTGTTAGTGTAATGAACCACAAATATTATGATGGTGGTTTCTGACTCCGCCCAAAGAACCGCACCGGAATAGATATTTATACCGCTGGAACCAGAGGAACATCCTTACTCTCTGAATAGACCCTGAGGAAACTAGAATGAGTTGTGAAAAGTTGGTAAAGAAGATGGTGACACAGTCAATACCCATAGACCATAATGTTTGTGATGACTTGGACCGTGGAAGTCTACAAGTTAAATTGACTTACCTCTATGGGGAGGATATTGCTCAGAGTGTGAATATAATGAATAAGAGAAGGAGAAAAAATGCTAACTTTCGATGTATGTTAGCTTTTGTGATGAGATGTTGAGACGAAATAATTGTCCCAATATGTGCCAATGCTGATAAAAGCTCATCATCAAACCAAATTAGCAAGTACTTGCTTTGATGTAAAGTTGTTGTTTACCGTGGTTCCATTGGAAGAAACATTGCAGCTAATGAAGAGATTTTTGAACGATGAAGAAAGAAAATTGGCAGAGCTCTGTTTAAAATCAACGTACTTCTTCTTTAATGAAAAATATTTTAAACAAATAGAGGGTGCAGGTATGGGTTCAACACTCAGCCCATTGGTCACAGAAATAGACATGCAGAAGTTCGAAAAGATAGCTTTAGCAACGGCATAATCGAAACCAAGTCATTGATTCAGATACTGACTCGTCCGTTGTTTTGCTTCATGGAAGATGCAGTAGACAATTTCTTTGAACACATAAATAAGATACACAAGAATATAACACATATTTTTCATTGACTTGAATAAACAATGACATTACATTTTTTTAAAAAAAATGTTACAAACAAAAAAATATTAATTAACATTTAACAAATATCTGAATTAATTACATTTATTTTGATATAAAGCTTTTTGTCACTAGCCTTTATCTATCTTCAGGTTCACCGGCTAATGAGGAATATATATAACTCATAGTCATCTAGTTTCGAGGATTTTCAAATGTGTCATTCATATTATATTGGTATGAGTCTTCTTGTTTTCTAATTAAACCAAGTTTTGTTTCATCGAAAGTTACATCTCGAGAACAAAAAAAAGGTGTTTTCCAGTGCTTCCCACAGCCGGTATCCTTCTCCTGTATAATCAACCATTATCATAGGTTTTGCTCTTGGTTCTAGTTTACTTTCTCCTGGAAATTTTATAGCCCATGCTTGAGAACCGAATACTCTTAACTTGAAGATATCGTTTTTGTCATACCATATTGTATCTGGTTTAAGTCATTAATAGCACTTGACGGAGATCTGTTTAATTCATAAGCTGATGTCCGGATAGCTTCACCCCAAAGGTGTCTTGGCAGATCACAGTCCTGACTTTGTTCATTAAAGTTAAATTCATTCTCTCTGATTTTTAATTCTGCTGAGGCGTGTAGGTTATTGTGTATTCAATAATTATTCATTTATCTCTACAATTCCTTTTAAAATTTGCAGACGTGAATTCAGTACCGTTGTCAAGTTGAATACGTTTTGTTTTGGCTCCATGTTGTCTTCACCAATTTTATAGAATTCATTAAGTTTTGTTCTGCCTCATTTTTATTTTTCAGGAGGAATACAGTGGTAAAATGAGAAAAATCATCCACAACTACCTGAAAGTAGTGTTCATTGTCCATTGTTGGAGTTCTCACTGGTCAACTGATGTCTGAATGAATTAGTTCACCGATTTCCTTTTTTGGTTTTGTTGTTCCTATGAAGGGTAGATTGGGGACACTTTTAATCATTGTATGGCAAATTTAACAACTGTAATCCACATCTATTTAGATGTCCCAGCATTTTGTGCCATAAACTTCCCTTACTGGAACTTAGCCCACTAAACTCTGCTGACATTGGCACATTTAGGTTTTATCTTTAAAAAAGTCCGACTCGCAGGAACTGCATCATCTTAGCGCGGTTCCGTACTTTTCCCTAGTCTCATTTGGAAAGATTAAAATAGAAACAGTTATTATTTTGGTTCCACTTTTCTTGAAAGGTCTTGATTTATGATCTTACCTGTATGGGTCGGCCAACCCCAGAAAGGCCTCCGCTAGCCAGTTGAATATAGTCAAGGTTTTCGAATCTCTTTTGAAAGCTATATTTGTAACAATAAATTGATTTTCTTATTTTACTGTGTAGTAAAGTCTTGAAAGGTCAAGATATACGATCTTACCTGGAAGGGTCGGCTAACACTAGGTCCCGCTAGTTACGAGGTCTTGGAATCTTGGAAATCTATATTTCTAACAATAAATTGTTTTTGTTATTTTACTTCACCAGTTTTATTGTCAAATACATTATCCAACTATAAGCAATTAAAAAATAACAAGGAATAAAAACAGACAAAAAGAACCGTTCGAATAAACGAAATCAATTACTTTAAAGTTTTAAGCACTTATTTCTCCGATTGACATCACCTAATCAAAACTTTCTTCAGAACCTTTTTTGTAGAGTATTTAGTATGCTTTCGAATGGTAACCTTCCGCTTACCAAAATTCTCAACCGTTTTCGAGATATTGAGGAAAATATACAAAGTTACCAAAACTTTTCATGTCTGTTAATGTAATATTTTATTCTAACCCTTTCTTAACTCCAAACATAACCAAAATTTCAACATATTAGTTTTGATTAAATTCGAAGATGCAGAAAATGTTCTGAACCTCATGATTCTAAGTACCCAAACCAAAAACGTTATTCAACAACTATTTTTCCAGTTTTATCGAAAACGGTTTAAGCTATCGCCTTAAAAATGGTTTCATTGGTTTTCCTAGACCAAGAAGCCTATAGAACAAGTACTTGCAAGCATATGAAGTAAGCGGAACGATTTTTTTCGCGCGAATTTCGCTCCAAAAACCATGTTCCGGTGGGCGGATTCTGCTGGTTAACGAACTTGACCTTTCAAATTAGAAGAAAGATTTTTGTACCAAATTACATCAAAATCGGACTGTTATTGTGGCCAGGAAAGCGCGAACAGACATATATATATATATATATATATATATATATATATATATATATATATATATTCGAACCACCGTTATTTTCGTTCTCTAGGGGGTCTGAAACGCAAAATTTTCTAGTCGGCACTTCCGGATTGTGTCATGAGGTCAACCTTATAAGCGGGGTTCCTCCCTATGGGGGAGGGAGGAACTGCGCTAAATGAAGAGGTTACAATGCTTATTCTTACATTTCAAATACGTATAACCTTTAAATATTACTTTATCAATGTTAAATATGACAGTTAAATTCCTCTGAATTAGTTTACTCACTGGTTATTTCATAATCCAGGAACATTAAGTGCTTCAAAAGAAATAGTTGTATTATTTGACCGTCCTTTAAACTTCCCATACTTGGTTGTTGTCATTTCACTACCATTAGCAGTTTTAATTATGACTTTATGTTTACATATTTTATATTACTCATGTATTCTTGTAAATTCTCAACCACTAAATGATTCGTAGCTTCAGAATTCAATATAAAAATGTCATTTCTGTTACTCATTTGGCAATTGAAGGCAGAAAATGTTATGTTTCCTTGATGTGCCTTAGGGGTACCAACATTATTCTTCTTAAAATTTTTCTTTGTAGATGTCCTTTTAAAGTTGTCACGTTTTTCTGTGTTCCATCAGTTTGATATTTTATGACCAACTTTCCCACACCCATGGCAGGTTATATTAACACTCTCCGTGCTGACGTCATTTTCTGGGAATACCCCGCGTACTGATGAATTTTTCTGTTGAATTTTTCATGGATACATTTTTTTTTAATCATGTCTGATGTGTTTAATAGTAATGCAACAAAGAAAACTAGCCGGAATTGAATTTTCGGAAGTGTCCTTCAGGAGGGACATCAGTACGCGAGGAATTCCAGCTGCTTTGCGGGCTAGTATCAATAGACGCCCATTAGTCAGACCCGCTACACCTACACCTAATGTTTATTTATTTTAAAAGAAAACTCAATAATTTTTGACAATTTTTATTAGAATAACAAATAACAATAACCAATCATATATAATTATTGGTTTAAACATTATTTTGTTGGACATTTTCAATTATTTTAACATTAACGTTGAACACCATTTGCAAATATAATTATTTTAATTGTTATTTTAAATTTGTGGGAATCAGCTGAATTATATTGGTATGCGATCAGTGAAAAGTGTGGATTTTCTTCAGTTGCTTCTGGCCCAAAAATTTCAGTTCTCACGTCTTCGTAGTCGAAGTCCGAGTCTGAGACAAGTTCATCGGCCGATACTTCTTCCAGCAGTTTGTAGACATCCTCAGATGTCAAATAGGAAATAAAATATTTCTCTACGCTTTCCTTGTTACCCGCAGACGTATCTGTGATATAAAAAAATAATTATTAGGGAAATGTAAAAAAAAAAAAAAAAGAAAAAGAAAACATCTGAATCTATAAATTTTCCTTTTCTTCCCACCAGCAGATAACGACGAAACGGGTGATGCCATTTTGTTTTTGTTTTTTAATCCTAAAAAATAAAGTAAAACTTTTTTTTTTGTAATTAATTAATTATTAATTATTTAACATAAATAAATATTAAATGGAGGGGATACAATAATAAATAAATGATTTAACATAATAAAACAGCGATGGCTTTTCTTTAGAAAAAAGAAAAGGCATCAGCCCTATCCTGGCTAGAAAAAGGTGGTAACCTATAGATATCCCGTCCTAAAATTCATATTAATAATAAATGAACATTAAAATTTTAAATTTAATAATAATAATTATAATTTACAACAATAAATGTGATAAATAAAAAGCAAAAATTACCCTGTAACTACCAAATTTCGATGCCAAACGATAATATTTTTAAAAATATCCTTTGTTGCCAATCAATATCTGCAACAACAATTTAACAATTTAGTGAATTGTATTTAAATATATTAAATCAGGAAGTAAATATCCATTATATAATAAATTGTACTTACTTATAAACAATTTATCGAAGAAAAAGTTTAAAAATTCATAAAAACTCTTCCGGTCAGCCAATTTGAAAACGGATAACACTGCTAGAAAGCCCCCTCCATTTGCAAGCCTTTTGAACCTCAAGTGAAAAGTAACGCAGGAGTGTCCTTCCGAAAGGACACCCGGCCGCAGGGACGGTCTCTACTGTCCTTCCCAAAGGACGTCAGCACCGAGAGTGTTAAATTCAACTTCACTTTTTGTTGATATGGTTTGTTCGCCCTCTCTCTTCATTTCCTCTTCCAGCAGTCTGCATTTAACAAATTCCATAGTTAGATCTTGATTCATGGTTTTTATTGCCGTAATGTGTTAAATTCAACTTCACTTTTTGTTGATATGGTTTGTTGTTCGCCTTTGTTGATATGGTTTGTTGTTCGCCCTCTCTCTTCATTTCCTCTTCCAGCAGTCTGCATTTAACAAATTCCATAGTTAGATCTTGTTTCACGGTTTTTATTGCCGTAATGGCAGTATTAAAATTATCACCCATTGATTAAAGGAGATGACAGATCTTGTCTGTTTCTTCCATTTCTGCTCTGGTATTATCAATATATCTAACGAGCTTGTCAAAATTTAGGAAATGTTCCTCTATTTTCTATTAGTTGGGATCATATTTAAGGGCTAATAACTTTTTTTTTTTCAGATACAACCTACTGAAAACACTTTTCCTTTCGAAAACTTCTTCTAAGGACTTCATCATATCTCTCCCATTTTTGGCATCTTTAACTAGGTCTAAATACTTATCTGATGAACACTGTACCATTACCTACTTTACTTTGGCATCCTTTATAAGAGCATCTTCTTTCTGATCGTTAGGAACTTCTTCAGGCTTTTGGTGGATAGTTCCTAACAGTTGCTTTTCTTCTAAAATCGTTTTCACATGAAACTTCCAATTCCCGAAATTATTATTGTCGGATAAGATAGGTAAACAAAACTGTATGTTAGCGGTAGCCATACTGCAGTTCACGTGGTCTCCGAAGGTTTTATTAATAACTGATCACTTTCTCGAACCGAGTTATTTTGTACATATTACACTTCTTCGTGCGATAAATTCTGGGCCCATTACCTATTAAATGAATATATGAATGGCAGAGATGGTGAATGAGAAGTAGCAGCCATAGACCGCACTTGGAAAATTTAGGACCGCACTTTGGGATTTTTTAGGTAGCACTTTTAATGAGTACCGCATATAGGAATTTCAGAACAAGACTGATTAGGGGTAGCCTCTCTAAGAGGTTACACTTATAAAAATTGATACTTACATACCAAACCTTGATAATTGTTTGTGCCCAACCTTTGCACCTAAAGACACAAATTTTACTTTTTTTTTTTTTTTTTTTTTGACTTCCTAGAAATCAAATCCTAGTCCTGAATATGTTCCATATGAAACATATAGAATTGTTTAGTGGTTTAAAAAACAATTATGTGTACTTTATTAAAAACATATCATTGTTTGTATATCCATAAGCATTAACCTCCATGCTGTTTTACAAGGCCTGTTATCATATTTGTTAAAGTGGCCAAGCATTAATTGGATTTAAATTATACCTTAAGAAGTTATTGTTTGTTAAATGAAATATTTTACATGACACATCTACTATGAAATAAATTCTCTCATATTTAGTAAAAAAAATGTTTGAATGATATTTCAAGTTATTTATATATTATTTTATTTTTTTTTAATATTTCTGGTTTTTATTTCAGCCCGCTGATAAGAGGAAATTCACCTATGGGGGTCTCAACACGGGCCGTCCAGTTACTCCCCCCCGGGGCGCTACCAATAAAAATAAAAAGAAGTAAGCTTTTTGATGAACCTTTATACTTAATGATGTATTCACGCTATTCAGCTAAATATTCTTCACACTGTGAGATGAAATAAGCTGAAAAACCTACTGTTGTTTGTTGACATCCGTTTTAATTTCAGTCAAACTTCGGTTGTGTTATTCAATTCTATGAATTTGTAGAACTAAGAAAATTATTTTGACAGGCTCATATTTATTAAAAAATTTCATGGTATATTATTAGTTTTAGGTAAAATTAAGTATAGTAACATATATGTTGTTTTAACTGTATAGTAGGTAATTTTTCATTTAATTATAAATATGTTTAAATTGTAAATGATTCGATCGAATTATTATTTTTTTAATGAAGGCCTCATATTGTTCTACATATTGTGTAAGTGTTCAATATGATTTGCCATCAATGTTTTACTTTGGAATAAACACTATCATAAATTGGCTCTATTTATTGTTATTTGTTTCATAATATATAAGTGAAAGAAAATATAAGAAATTATATGTATTAATTATAAATATAAAACTAATTCAAAATATTTCCTATAATTTAAAATGAGTAAGAGATAAAATATTTTTAATCAGGACTTGTAGGGCTCTTCTTGTTAAAACCATTCCCATTTATAAAAAATTTGTATTTGATGATTGTCTAACAAAATATGTTTTTTATTTATATTATCTTTATCCTTCTTCTTAATTTCTGTTGTTGAGAAAAATTAAATCTCCCAAGTAATGTAGTTTAGAAAGCATATGTTTATACACACTCAGGCTTATGTCCCGCGATTTGGTTTTAAAAAGGAGTGGAGCCTTCTACAATGGTCTGCTGAAATGCAGTTTGTCAAACAATGTTATTAGGGACAATTTTAGCTACATAAAGGCCTAGATTAGTAATTGTTTAGAAAGTATTTCGGGAGATTTGAATTTTCTCATTTTTCCTAAGTTATAATTTTGTATGTATTATTTACGCAGTGATATTATAAAAATATTTATTCTATATTTTCTGATTTAATTGCCATTGCTTGTATAATTTTATATCTATGAACAGTAGTTACGCAATAACAAGAAAATTGGTGTTAGATGATCCCTGTATATCTAAGTTTTTAAGCTCTTAATGTGTCCAGTCCCTAATTTTTTATTTGATTTTGCTAAGATCTTAGTATATAAATTTGTTTACGATTTTATTTTTTAATTACTTATAAGAAAATGACCATAACCTGTATAAAAATACCATTGTTGAGTTTGTTTATTAAGATATTGTTTCATCATAATCTTGAAAATATAATCAACAATTAAAACATAATTAAGCTTTATTTATTCTCTTCAAATCCTGCAATTATATTGTGAAGTTTGAGTTTATGATTCATTTAATGTTTTATGACACTTCCACGGATAAATTAATGCTTTAATTTTTTTCTTCGAAGAGAGTTTCCTTAATGGAGTCTTGCATGACTATAATTACTAATTATTTAGTAATATTATTTTACTTTATTTACTTTAAGAATTGAGAACAATATGAGCAAAATATCAAGAACACATTCTTGGGTCTCATCTTTTTTTCTGAAGGATTTTTTTCGATCTGTATTTCATAGAATATATTTTAGGCAAATATATATATATATATATATATATATATATATATATATATATATAAATTATTGTACAGGAAATTCACATTGGTCCCAAGAAAAATAATGGGTACCAACTCATTAATCATGATGTATTTATGTCCTATAATATAACCTGAAGGACGCTTGTCAAGTTAAATCTTGAAATAAAAATATCAACAATCAAAACCAAATATATTTCTGTCTCTAAGCCTTCCTGACATACTTTCATGATATTTCAAATGTTGTTTGAATGATTGGTTTAATATGTCACCTAATTTATTGAATTAAATTATTTATAAAATAATACTTCAACCACCGTCATCATACTCCATTATTTATATCTCATTAGCAGACTAGAGCTGCTTTAAACTATTGATTCATTAAAGATTTTCAAATACCATCATTTTTTTTAAATACTTAAAATATTACATTAGTCAACCCCATAACTAACCATTAATCACAATCAATTGAGGAACCTTATTAATTATAAAATGAGATTTTAATCATTGAAATCTATGATATATAAATTTATTTATGTTTTTAACAGTGACCACATTAACATACTTTGTCAGTTAGTTTTCTTTTCATTAAAGATTAGCATATCTGTTCATGAACAATAACTGTATGTGTACCGTTTGAAAGAATATTTAATCCTTTTTCATTATCAGTCTTAGTTTTCAACCTGAAGGTAAAACAACGTCTAAGAAAATTAATTTGAATTACATTTTAACTAGTACAGAAATTAGTAAACTTTTTTTTATAAATTTCACAAAGGTGTAAAAAAACATTTATGTTGTATTCAATGAAGTAAGAGTGAAAAAAAAAAAAAGAAAAAGAAAACCTTTTAGAGCCTTCCGCTCAAATTCAGGAACATAAATTTGCTTTAGCTCCACCTGACAAACCTCTGTAATTACTGTATATAAGAAAAAAATAAACTATTGTGAAAATTGTCTTTATTTTTTTATTCTTTACAATCCTCAGATGTGATAGCCAATGCAGGTCTATGATAACTGAACTAGCTGACATAATAACGTTTCTTTTCAGTTTAGTCATCGCTAAAGTATATTTATGTTCTTATATGGCCACGACGCATGCATGAAGGCCAGTGGTTTCCTATATGGCCACAGCGCATGCGCGAACACCAGCCTTGGCACGCACGTCTAATTGGAACCAAGACTCCTATTAGTACGAGAGCGAGCAACATAAAAAAAAAACAAGTATTTTATTATGGCTACATTTTTATTATGTTTTCTCTCACTCCCCCAGACATTATACAGGCGGTCCAGCTGGTGATAGATGTTGCGTTAGTGCGCATCGCATTTGTACAGGAAAATATTAATTTTTCAAATCATTTTGAGATTGTCATTATTTTTTTTATAAACCAATTTTATTTTTCGAAGCTTCAATTTATTTTTGCCAGACATTATTATTTTTGTTCACAATGTACCAGATGATGTACATTTTCGTACTATGCCACTACATTCTTTTTTTTTTTTATTTCAGTTTAAAAACATTTTTTCTTTTTCAAAATATTTTAATAGGGCTAAAATTTAGATATTTTGTTACTTAAGTATTAAAAATCCATAATTAATTTGCCAAACAATAATTCGGCTGTTAAACCACCAGCCAGACCGATTTAACCGTTAGCGGTTTCACTCTTAATTTCTTGAACTGTCCATACGGTCCTATGCCGAGCTGGGACATCCTCCGCCATTAGTCCATCCGTTTGTTTACCTCAAGCCCGGGAGGTCACAAGACCCTCGTATGGCCAGTTATTTCATACGGCTCAGAGGCTTGAGCAAAGACCACAAGAGATAAGATGAATCTGTGTGTGTTTGAGCGAGGAGTCTTCGGGAGGATCTAAGACCCAGTAAAGATGGGTCAAGTGTGGAGGGGAAGGAAAAATAGGGAACTCGGCTATCTATTTGCCAACCTCGATATTGTCACTTTATCAAACTTGGAAGACTAATATAGCATGGCATGTAGGTAGAATGGATGCCACTGAAATTCCAAAAAAGGTCATCACTGAGGTTTTGTGATAGGAAGATTTAGGAGGAGCAGGTTATCGTCCTACTGCCCCGAGTCAGTTGGAGGGTCTGCCTCCTCAGAGCCTCCTGACGAGTTGTAGACCATGAGCAAATCCTACGGCCTATTCGGAGATTTGGTTGTAGTGAGGTACATTAAAATTGGGAGACTTCGCTGGGCTGGACATGTTGTTCGTATGACAGAAGAAGGGAGTCCCAGGAAAGCCACTTGGACCGCACCTGAAGAAGAGGAAGACCAAGACTAAGATGGACTGATGCAGTAGCTGCTGATTCGAGGAGTCTTCTTGAATGAATGAATGAATAGCCTTTATTGTGCGATGATAATAGTAATAATAATAATGATAATAATAATTATTATAATACTTCTTTGATAATAATAATAATAACAACAACAATAGGGGTCTCCCGTGGTCTAGTGGCTAGCGCCTTAGATTCATAAGCAGGAGATGGTGGGTTCGATCCCCACTGGCGACAGGAATTTTCTCATCTCAGGGCTCGCTGAGAAAATTCCTGGCTGCACCCTGGATGTCGGCGTTAATGGCCGAGATTTGTCGATGCGCGGTTTAAAAAAAAAAGTGAAAAAACAATAATAATGATAATACTTCTTGGTAATAATAATACTTCTTTTGATAACAATAATAACAAGGATAAAACTTCTTTTGATAATAATAATAACAATAAAACAACACACACAGTCCACTAACCACTTACATTGACATAAGGTCGCCTACAGTACACACCCCAGGGTCACCTTCCTACCTGGCAGTAGGTATAAAATGCACAACCCATTAACAATGGTGAAAAGGAAACAAAAAGCCTCGGACGAATCTGGAGTGAGGGCTGCTCCGGAGGGAATTGATTGTCAGCCCTCAACATCGGCAGGCAGTGCGAGCGGTGCCCCGATGCCGTATTGGCCCATAAGACCAAGGCCAACAAAAACGGTTATGTTGAGCAAGGAATCAGATTCTGACTTGAGCTTGGAGGAGAGTGATTCTTCTCCCGCTCCTGTGGGACAAAGGCACACGCAGAAACGCATGAAATGGACAAAAGAAATGCATATTGCAGTCATGCGAGCGTACCACAAAATGCGAACTTGAAAAAACGGGATATACCTGGCGAATTGAGCAGTATTGGAAGGAACTATACCCTAACGTAATATTGACATCTCAGAACCTTTCAGACCGTGTAAGACGTATATTGCGCAGCGGCAAAATTCTGAACAGTTCTGAGCTTGAATGAATAAAGAACGAAGTCCGAGAATGCTCAGGTATTATTAGTAATGAAGTAGCTAGTGAAAATGCTTTGATTGAAGCCGAAATAAATAATGATGTAGAAGCTGAAAAGGCACTGCATAATGAAAATGACACTAGAAACAAAGATGAGGAACTTTTTGCCACACTTCAGGACCAGCTGATGTGTGAATATATTCGATATAAAGGAATACCCTTCCAGTGCAGACCATCTCTTCCGCGAGTCACTTATAATAGAATTACTCGGAATACAGTACTGACGATGGATAAAGTACTAGAGACGCAAGCTGAGTCGATAGAAGATATTGACGACGTCCGTCACTTAATTTACTCAGCTGCAAAAGCAGTTTGCTACTATTTGGACTTTGGGCACGACAATATACTTACTCCTGGCGATAGAAAAGAAAAATCAAATGCTACCCCACCATTGCGGAGAAGATTAGATAATAAGATTACAGAAATTCGTCGGAGAATTGGTGTTGTAACGAACTATTTACATTGTCCGGAATCTGCTAGTAGTAAACTGAAAGCTAAAATAGATAAGATTCTAGTACTCCATACAGGAATGGTGGAGGAGGATTGCCTAATTGAAACTTTATCTATGTATTTAGATAAGCAGAAACAGAAGCTGGCTGTTTACGGAAATAGATTACATAGATACAGTGAGGCATATCTTCGAAGAAAGCAAAAATCTCTTTTTAGCACAAGGGTAAAAGACTTTTATTGTTCGCTAGTCAAAAGTAAAAATAAAGAAATAAGTGACACCAATATGGACGAATTGGTCAACTACTGGGCTAATATCTGGGAAATTCCAGTAAGCCACAGTAAATCCGGAACTTGGCTACCGAATATATACGAAAGAATGGAAAACATTCCTAACATGAAAGACTGTGTAATTAGGAAAGAGGATGTGACGCAGGCGGTTAAGAAATTTTACAATTGGAAAGCTCCTGGACGCGATGGCATTCAAAATTACTGGCTGAAGTATTTTAGTAGTCTTCATGAAGCCATTGCAAGATGCTACCAAGAAATTCTTGTAGATAATTTGCCAATACCAAAAGATTTCGCTGAGGGAATTACGTTTATGATTCCAAAGAAACAAGGTAAAAGCCTTGAACCAAAAGATTACAGGCCTATAAAGTGCTAAAATGGTATCTATAAACTATTTACATCCATTGTTGCAATAAAGATTCGAGACCACCTTACTCTGAATGAGCTACTGGCTCCTGAACAGCTCGGTTGTAAAAGAGGGTCTAAAGGATGTAAAGAGTTGTTAGTTACAGATTAATTTATTGCATCTCAGGTGTCTACGAAACAGCGAAATCTTTCGATGGCCTACTAAAAGAAAGCATTTGATTCAGTTCCTCACTCCTGGTTGATCGAGTTGTTATGATTGAATAAAGTCGCTCACAGTGTGACGGACCTCCTATCACGATTGATGGCTAATTGGGAAACAAAGCTTAGCTTTGGAAAGGGAAGATACGCGATCGAAAGTGAAACAATAAAAATACAAAGGGGAATATATCAAGGCGATAGCCTTAGTCCTTTGTGGTTTTGTTTATCCCTTAACCCAATGAGCCAGTTACTTCGTGATAGTGGGTACGGCTAGCAGCTGACTATCAATGACCCAACTACCAGGATAAGTCACAGTTTGTATATGGACGATCTGAAACTGTACGCAAAGAACCCTGTTCAGCTGCTGAGTATGACAGACATAATGCGAAGTTTCAGTGACACCATTGGCATGTCGTTTGGTGTTGATAAATGTGCCGTATTACATGTAGCAAGAGGACATTCAGTATAAACTGAAAATATAATTTTGTCCGATGGTGGGCATATAAGTGAACTTGAGGAATATGAATCGTATAAATATCTTGGGTTAAACCAGCGTCTTAAAATATCCAGAAAAGATATCAAAGATGAGCTGAAAGCATTGTTTCGGAAGCGCTTGCGTTTAATCCTGAAAAGTTACTTGCACAGTCGTAAAAATATCAAAGCTATAAACACATGGGCAATACCCTCATTATTATATAGCTTCGGAGTCATTAAATGGTCGAATACATCATTAGAGGAACTGAATCGACTCGTACGAACAGAGATGACCAAAGCACGCTTGCACCATCCTACTTCTTCAATTGAAAGGCTGCATTTACCAAGAATAAAAGGAGGACGAGGTCTTCTGAACATTCGGAACTTATGTAGCTCCATGGGCGTATATAAGGGGGGGGGGCTGCAGCCCCTCCCGAAATTTTGATTTGATGGTAAAAACTTGTCGTAAAACCCTTAAAAATAAATTAAATAAGATCACGTTTTGTTGCAGATTGTGCAACAAAACGTGTGAGTCGATTCAGCATATTACAGCGGGCCTTGAGATCCTTGCGGGATCTGATTATCTTCAACAAGCACTCGCAGAAAAATTCGGGGTGTTGGATAAGAAGGTCCCTTATTATCGCTACGTTCCACAAAGACTTTTAGAGAAAGGTACGATGTCCCAAAATGTATTGGGACGAAGAGATGTTGACGGACCGAACTGTCCATCACAATAAACCGGATATTTTTATCATTGACAAAGGGAATAAGAGAGCTGATATTATTGATATCGGTGTCTCGAATGATGAGAATATTCGGAAATCTTATGCCGAGGAGCTACGAAAATACCAGGACTTGGCAAAAGAGTTGAAAGATTTGTATAAACTAGATTCTGCAAGGATAACAGCTATTTTTATATCGGCTAATGGTTAGAAAATTCTTGAACGAACGCCCGTGACAAGATACATGAAAAAAAAAATAATAAAAACAACAATTCTTTCGGTTGGCAATAGCCCCCGAAAGAATTTACCCCAGGAAACTGAGGAGAACACACAACAATAAAACTTCTTATAATAATAATAATAACAACAATGATAATGCTTTTTTTGATAATAATAATAATAATAATGGGAAGTTTCTGATGCCCATAGTAATATTGAAACATGGATGCCTGACATATCGGGAACTCTGCAGAACATCAGTCAAATGGAGGATTGCAGCATAACTATTAATGACATTGCAAAATCCGTTAAAAAGCTTCATAATTGGAAGGCTCCTGGTCGCGATGGTATTCACAATTATTGGCTAAAATGTTTAGACAATTTACATGAACCATTCGCTCGCTGTTACCAAGAAATTCTTGTAGGTACGAAGCCAACGTCCCACAAAGACTTCTAGAAAATGATAGAATTCAAATCTACTGGGACAAAGCTATAATTACGGACCGAACTGTTCACCATAATAAACCAGATATTCTCATCATCGACAAGCATAATAAGACTGCTGATATAATTGATATCTCAGTGCCAAATGATGAGAATATCCGGAAAGCATATGCCGAAAAGCTGCGAAAATATCAAGACTTGGCCATCGAGTTAAAAGATCTCTATAAATTAGACTCTGCTAGAGTTACTGCAGTTATTATTTCGACCAATGGTTTGATACCGAATACTACAGTAAGTGCCACCAAATACCTGAAATTGTCAGAGGAACACTTAATATTATCCCAGCAAGCAGTTCTCCTCGACACAGCTCGAATCGTAAGAAAATTTCTTAATGCCTATAATTAGTGCCTAAATAAAAAAATATTTAAAAAAATTAAAATAATTCTTTTTACTGGTTGGAACTATCCCCCAGTAAAAATATTCTCCAGTAATCTGAGAGACCCCACCCCCAATAATAATAAAAACAACAATAATGATACTTCTTTGTGGAAAATAAATAAATGTTTCCGCACAGGCCTACCTTTTCGGGGTAATGGTCTACGCTTTCCATGAGTGACCAGTTCTACTGGAAAGCGGGGTGTGTAAAGGTATCCTTCAGTAACTTCTTTTATACTGTCCTATCCTTTGCTTGTCTCCACCAATGAGGGCCAACCCATTTCCGGAACATATCCCTCCACCTCATCTTTTGCCATCATTGGTTCCTCTTACTCCCATATGGTGTCCACTCCGATATCTCTGAGGTCCATCTTCCATCCCTCTGTCTTAGCACATGTCCAGCCCACTTCCTAGTCTGTTGCAATGGAGTACCACGTCCGTCAACCCAGTCCTTGCCCTTAGCTCTGTACTTCTTAGACAGTCGCTCCAAACCAATAATTTATTTTCGTCCGTTTTCTTCAACGACCACGACTGGGCACCATAAGTAACCACTGGGAGGATACAAGTATCAAAGATTTTCTTTTTTGCTTCTATACCGAAGTTGCCTTTCATGATATCCTTCAGTGCCCAAAATTTCTTCCATCCCAAAGATGTTCTCCGGTCCAATTCCATCTTTGTTCGGTCGAAGATTCGAGGATTCTTCTTAATACCCCTAACTGGAAGGCGACAGCGAGTGATCGAGCTGGATGGCAGAAGCTCTTGGAGGAGGCCAAGACCCAACTTGGATTGTAGTGCCATTTATGTAAGTAAGTTATCACCGAGGGACCGCACTACACAAGATGAGTAGCAAGGTCGAGAATCAGATGCTGGGACAGTGTAGCCAATGATGCCAGAGCTCTGCTTGGCGGCTCTTAGAAGAGGCCACCACCAGAATTTTTCTCGGTTCAAACCATTTTATCCCATGTTAATGACCAATAATTTCAATCAACCACATTTTCACCTAGAACACCAAAACCTTCAAGCTCTAATTGGAGGTATTGACACTCTGTGCTTTGGAAAAACTTGTGATGTTATAGAAATATACCAAGATTGTACAGTTTCTATCAAACTTTTATAACTTGGTAGTGCACAAACCAACTGTTTTTAGCACATTTTCCGAAGAAATTTAGTCAGTGAGGTTAAAGATTCACAAAAAAAAATTTTGAAAATTTTCTTTAAATCTTCATTGATCATACCAGAAATGACACTAATCAAGTCATATACATGATTGAAACCACAATTTATGTACTTTCACAACAAACCTCAGCATATGAAATTCCCATAACAAAAGAAAGCATGAGTTAGTAAATGTACAAAATCAAGCCATTATGAGAGCCGGTTTACTTAATCTCATTTAACTGGAGAGATCAGACCAACTTATTAATTACGGCCACTGTCAGCCATAATTTCTGTTTTATTGGGGGAAAAAAAAGAAAACTTATAGCACCACACCCAGAACTAATGACAGAGATGTATCATGAGAATAAGCAAACTTGGTCCAATAGGACTAAAATACAAATATTACTCAAGTGGCTCTAAAACATTCATAAGAAATGAGAAGGATATATTCTGAGAACAAGAAAAATTGTGTAAACCCAGAATAGATATTTACCTGAAAGCTTTTTTACTTTAATGATTGAGTTAGCTTTTACTATAAAAGATCATTTTTTTTTTTTTTTTATATTTATTATAGTTAATATATTTTAATATTTTATTTCACTAAAAATAAAAATGTGATTTTTATTTTACTATTAGAAGGTGAAAAATCAATTTTTGTTTAATAATTATAAGTAATTATTAGTCATAAGTTTCTGTTTTTTAGTAGAGTTGATAGTTTTTCATATGAATAGGATGTGTACCCTTACCTGTACACTAAAATTTCTCTTATGGGAAAGAACCACCTTTTGACCCACTAAAAGATTTTCCTGAGTATCTCTTATGGATTAAAAGAAATTATATCAACACTTGTTAGGTTGGGGGAAGAGAGAGGGACGAGGATGAGGTAAGTAAAGGGAAAAAAATTATAAATAATTTAAACAAAATTTCACTTTCAATGTTTTATAATATAAATAAAAACACGAGGGAAAGGTAGTTAACAGAAAACGTATAAAAGATATAAATAAAAAGAGAAACAACAGGTATATTACCTTAGCATTGCTGCTACAAATTTAAATCAATAAATTTCCATAAAAGAACAAATATTTACAAAACTCATATCAATGAGTAATAATAAAAATAAAAATATTATTTTTCTCAAATTTTTTATAAAGCAATTTTTTTAAATATTTATTTTGCCAACAAATGACATAAACCATATATAAACATGATAACATGACATTGATCCTAAAACTATGACTTTCAACCTCCTTCACCATACGCTGATTCTCTAAGCAGTATAAATAATATCATAAACAAGAATGATATTAAATGTATTTACAGTCATGACGAGGAAAAAATAAAATTAAATAATATCCATATGTACATATAAAACATTCACACAACATTTACATACATACATAAGACTTACACATATATACATCTATGCGTTAGCATCCATTCACTCCAAAACTGCAGATAAATAACAGCGTCAATATACTTTAAGTAATATGAACACTTAAGAGTGAGTCAAGATGAACCATGAATTAGAAAATTATTGTTGAAAATGAGTTTTTGTAATAGTATTTGGCACAAAATTAAAATGTATAAATGAACATGAAACATACGTACATATTCATATTTCATGTCATGTCCTGTTGTTATATTCTAAAGAATATACCATATATGGAACATACAAAGAACTAGCCCTATATAAAATTTGATATTTAAAAAATGGCATAAAAGATTGCACACTGCAACAACAAATAATATTTGTACATTTTTGTGTACTTTAATTTTATTTTTTAAAGTATAAATAACAACTTTTCTGAGGACTAGCAGCAAAGAACTTCTCTCCCATTAAATAATTATCTTTATTAGCAGTCACCATCCAATCCAATTTTAAAAAATTGCTTTATAGAAAAATCATAGTACTATTATTATTAGTATACAAATGTAGGTAAAAAATGTATTTTTTATATGGCAAGTCCATTTTAATGAAAAAATTATTTACAAATACAAATTATAACAATTCTAACTTTAAGGTATTTATTAAAACCAACAGTGCCAGGAAGACAACAGAAGAGAGTGTATAATAACATAATAATACTGACAAATCAATAATCTTTCAACAAAGCTTTTCCCACATTATTAGTTTACTTTTAAATGTCTCAAGCATATATGTGTAATCTGTGCATATATGTACACCTGCCAGGGTTGTGACGAACAAAATTGACTAGTGGCTGTTAATATCTATAATTACCGCATATATATATATATATATATATATATATATATATATATATATATATATATATAAATGTATGAATATAGGTACACATATTTATTTTAGAATATTTAAATATATATATATATATATTTGTGTATACATATATTGTTATCTACATGAATTATCAATGATTAAAGTACTATTAACAAATAACATGTTTAACATGAAACTGGTAAAGAATATAAATATAATGACAATAATAATATGATTATACATATAGTAGCAACAATTAATTATATTAAAACTGTGTGTTTAAATAAATACATAAATATTGATATTTATACACACATACTCACATAATATATGAATAGTAACAGTTCAATGTGTATTCTATAGCACAAACTATTGTGGAGAAATCTGAAGTAAACACGGGTCAGTATCATCATTCCAATTATTTATATTCTAGCATGGCATAAGTGAATAAAAATTCTGAAATGTGAACATGAAAAGCCAACATTTTTGGAATGTACATAAATCTTTTCTAATAAAATAAATACAACTTTGTTCCCGTGGTAACTTGTCATAATACAATTAATAACCTGTTTTATAATATCCAATATACTTCACGGATATTTTTTGAGTTACTAATACAAGTTTGGCTAAACCCATGAATCTCCCCCTGGAGTAGAAGCAGGATCAACAACTAACCCTTTAGTGCTGTCATCGTACCCCCAGCCTTCTGCAGAGCCTAATCCTACACTTCTGTTGCTTTTCTTCTTCTCTCTATTCACTTGAGCATATAATGGCTCACCAGGCTTCACCTTAAAAGGGGAAATATATAATGAAACTATGATTGACAAATAAATCCACCTTTCACTAAAATTAGAATAATATAACTTAAATTAAGACATTAAAGGAAATTTGAATAAAGGACCCTGTTTGTGTACTAATCGTTAACTCTTTAACGGGCACATTTCGCTTGCTATGTTAGAATTTTTTTAATTTACATTTGGGGGTCTGGAGGGCAACCATTTACTAAATATGAACCCAGGATATTAAAAAAAATTGTATTCATGAATAGGAGGCAGGCCGCATATTCGGCCCTTGCTCATTCAAGGCATCGGGAATCCCCTGATGGGCAATGCCCCCGATACACATTGCCAAGCTGATTCCGAGTCACAAAGAACCCAAAAATGAAAAGGGTTCATTTGATAGCGTTAATGCCCCTAAGGTTGGCACGAATCCATGAATAACATGCATGCGATATACTTATTTAAATTAAAATTAATTAATTCCTAATCTAGAATGTGTAAAAGAATTATTATTTACTTTGAAAAGATTTCAAGAGAAGATGAGTAATCTAGAGAACCAATAATGCACAGCCAACACTGACCGGTCGAGGTGCAGGGACGGGCAAGGGCCGAATATTCGGTGACCTCCAGCATATCACGGCTCCTCGGGCCTTAGAGTAATCGGCCCTTGCCCGTTAAGGGGTTAAAAGCAAATTCTCAATAGGTTTGGTAACATTTTAACAAATGCATTTGCACTTAAAATTTACAAGATTAAGAACTAACCCAAGTCATTTAGAATCATAAATAAAGACATGCATACAAAGAGTTGGGTTTTGCAAAGAAAAGAGGACACCTCAATTTAGAATGGGGAAGACTTAACTTTCAACATTGAAGTTAGCAAGTATCAAGAAATAAAAATATCCTGTCCAACTCGCAGGAACTGCATCATCTTAGCACGGTTGCGTTCATATCCCTAGTGTCATTAGCAAAGGAGTAGAAGCAGTTATTGGTAGGTTTTGATCTTTCGTGAAAAATATAATATGATATATCAAAGAGAAGGAAGATTTAAGGCACCACAACAGGAAATTGATAGTATTCTAAGCTGAAATGACACCCCCCAACCTTCTCGATGAGAAACACTATTACCAATACATTTCTGATTTTCATACCTTATTTTATTAAAATACTAATTTTACTATTACTTGAAATTAAAAAAAACAAAAAAAAAAAAAAAAAAAAAACAATAACCAATTAAAACATTAGGTAAACAGTGACAAAACCCCTTTAAAAAGAAGAAAACAAACAATTTTGAAATTTTATTAAAAAATATGTATTCTTTATTTCCGACTTCTTTCTCGGGTTGACATTGCCCTATTGAAAATTACAACTAAACCTTTTTTGTAGGGAATTTAGCAAGCTTTCAAATGGTCGCCTTCCACTTACCACAATTTCCCCTCCGTTTTTTGAGATATTTTAGAAAATATACGAAAATCCCAAAACTTTTCATGCCTGTTAATGAAATATTTTATTTCTAGTACTTCCCTTAACGCCAAAAGGAACCAAAATTTATCTATCTTAGATTAGATGAATATCAAACGTCCAGAACAAGTTTTAATTGAATTAATCATTTTCTGAATACGCAAACTGAAAATGAGTTTTGAAAAGTAGGTTTTTCAATGTTTCTCGAAAACGGTTACAGATATCGCTTTAAAAATGTTATCATTCGTTTTTCTACTTTAAGAAACCTGCAAAAATAGTACCAGCATGCATATGAATGAAAAGGTAAGCGTCCGATTTTGTTCCAAAAGTCATGTTCCGGTGAACGGATTATGCTGGTTTTGTCTAAACGCTAGTTTTTGACCATTTTTGCGTTATTTCTCGTTCATGCCATAGAGAACATTTATTTTTGATGATGTTTTCAAAATCTGCATTAAATTTCCTATAAGATCTCATGCACCTTGTGCAAAAATTTCTCAAACCAATTTCACAGCAGCCACCCTAACAAATAACTCATTACGAAATAAAGGTTTTTCATTTTTATAGTTCCACGGACCGCATGAACATTTTTTTTTGTTAGGCAGATGGGGCTTTCGAAAAAATTGTGTTATTTCATTACCTTTCAAAAGGTACAACCATATCTTAGATAATTACATGACTGATTTGGTAGTAAGTGTCAAAGGTTTATCTTAGTTATCTCTTGTGGAATTAAAATCAGCAACTTGTTTCTTTTATCTTTTTTCACCAGTATTTTGCCGTTCTCCAAATGAATACAATACTGTTTCAGTACAGTAATATTCAATCTGCTGACATGCTTTTCATGTATGGTGTCACCCAAGGTAAAAGTCATGAGGCGAATTTCAACGTCAATTTCCTACTCAAGGAAGGGTCATCATCAAAAAGCTGAAGTACATCATCAGCCCTTCTTAGACGATTTCATTACGGCCATGCGTAGGAGTACGACCTGTATTTCTTATGCTTTGGTAGATGTTCGCAATAGTGTGTCTATACTGAGCACGACGATTAGGAAATTGGTGTTGATATTCGCGAACCGCCTCACGACTGTTACCTTGGGCGACACCATATCAGTCATGTAATTTTTTAAGATGGGGTTGCATCTTTTGAAAGGCAATCATATAACACATTTTTTTCGAGAGCCCCATGAACCTAACCAAAAAAATGATTGTCCGATCCTTGGATCATTAAAAATGAAAAACCTTTATTTTGTGATAAGTTATTTCTTTGGGTGGCTGCTGTGAATTTGGTTTGAGAAATGTTTGCACAAGGTACATGAGATCTTATAGGAAATTTAATGCAGAATTAAAAAATATCATCAGAAATAAATTTTCCCTATGGCGTGAACAACAAATAACCCAAAAATGGTCAAAAACTAGTGTTTAGACAAAAAACACGGAAACGCCTATATCTAGGGAAATAATGCAAGTAAAAATTTTTCCTTGGTGGCATTCAACTACACTTCAGTCGGAGTACACACCCCTCAAGTATGGCGATTTCCTTCTGGACCACCCTGTATATAGGGGAAGGTGCTGTACAGGGTGTCCCAAAAATAATGGTCATCCTTTGGCCAGAACATTCTCCAATGCGAGATCGGAAAAAATAACCCCCATATTAACCCCCGCAAAATTGACCTTGAAATGTTATTCAAGGTCAACTTTTTTTATTGCATATTTCGAATCTACTAGTCATGAGGAAGAAAAAAGTCAACGGCACCATGGGTCAGAAACGACTCCTTATGCTCAAAATGACCATTAACAGCGTTTAATTGGGCCATTCCATTCCAACCGACAAATGGTGGCGATTTTGATCATTTTTCTTTTTTACATGTTCTACTAGCATTGCCTTACCCAAAAATACCTTGTTTGACTTTTTTTAATGCCTTTAGTGCCATGAATGCCTTCATGTAGTTATTCTAGAAGCTAATCAAGAGCTCTTTGCCTTAAGGTTTCAATCGCTGAAATTACTCATTAGGGATTTTACAGGTTAAGTAGGAATTTTTAATTTAATAATTTTTTAGTGTGTGATACTGTTTGAAACAAGGAAAAGGACTGTCTGTTTTATTTTTTACAACAGATTTTCTATATTCTTCATGTTCATCCGGCGAGTGGGTATTTGATGACATTTTAACAGGCATATCCAGCCTTTTGCCTCCTCCATTCCAACCTCTTGTAGGCTTATGTTTTTCAATAATTTCATGTATTAATTGAAGGGCACAGTGCTAAAGGTGACTAACCCACAATTAGAAATAACTTGGAAAATTGGACTTAAAGTTAAGAAGAATGTGAAAAAAATTATTGTTAATGGCAGAAATGGTTTTACTTGGTCCAATTAAAATAATTTCTGTCACCAACAATTTTTTTCACATTCTTCTGAACTTTAACTCCAATTTTCTCAGCTATTTCTAAATGTGGGTTAGTCACCGTTGGCACTGAGCCCTTCAATTCTAAATGAATGTCTTTAAATTTAATTTTTTTAATTTATTGTGCAAGCACAAAGAATCGAATTTCTTATGCTTTCTAAAGTCTTTAGCATCATATTATATCAATCTCTAAATCACATGTGATTATACTGATCGACAAAGGCTTTCGGTTTCCCTTCGTTTCATCTTTCAGTCAATATAATTTACCTCTATTATCTCTGAATTATGGAAATCAAAAATCAAAAAGGTTTTTATTCCAAAAGGACTTCACTTTTTATTTAGTCAACCCTTGAATTATAAAAGGAATATATAGTCAACAGTAAAACTTGTTAATTTACAAGGACTGCTGGAGAAGCCAACAGACCCATGGGCACGTCTCACTCCCAACTTCAGAAGAAGAAGCCATCCCCACGGGATCTCCCTTAACTTCTTCAGCAGCCATTTGCACTTAGAGGGTTAAAAATGAAATTATGTAATTTTTTTTATAATACCAACCAAGGTGAGGAATAACCCTTCAAAGCTCAAAAAAATACTTTTATTATATCATCACAACGTTTCGGACTATTCGTCCATCTTCAGGAGATCTAAAATAGTATGTTAATTACTAAATACTGCAGAAAATACGCTTTAAACAACACTTTATAAATTACCATTAACCAAAATATTTTATCATCTTCAAACAATTAATAAATATTATTTTCTTAATTTTAAACTCACCATGTCCAGTCAATAAATAATGTTGCATTTAAATGTCATAAATTCAATAAAAATGATTCCTAAAAGGAACCAAGTCAATCAAAACAAATTAAAACATTATCTCACAGCCATATTAGAAGACCTTATCAACATACTTAGGCCTATTATATTTTTGTATAACTAAATTTACATTAAAATATTAAATTTCAATTGATTAACATGTATGATAATTTATGTATGACTTATAACAGATATTTTGATTAATCATTACTTAACATTATTTTAATTAAAATATTTAATATAAAATACACTGAGGTATGTAACCAAGGTATTTAAACTATGAAAGGAATCTATTACAATGTCATCAGAAACTAATTTTATTAAGTATGTCAACATAATGTTGTCCAATTCCTTTAACATCTGTTTTGAAATTAATGGATCTATTGATATTTTTTGTTATATAAATGGATTCAGTTAATTTTATAGATTTATTATCATTTACTGTTTTTAAAATTTTTACATTATCATACTCAAAACTATGCTGTTTGGTGAAGGCATTATTTATCATTAGCTTTGAAGGGTTATTCCTCACCTTGGTTGGTATTATAAATTAATACCCTTCACCTATTCATCAAAGTAATTTTTTTTGTTAAAAACAAAAAAAAAAAAAATCCTGAAATTCAACCTATGTTGTTTTTAAACTTAATTGGAATTTGTAAGGACTTGATGGCTAGTATAAGGAGGAAAACCAATACATAAATTATAAAGAAAATGAAGAAAACTATTAAGCAGCATTTAATGAAATGAAGAAAAGAAATAAGTCAATATAATGCATTTGGCAGTTGAAAAGGTGATTCTCTTCTGGATGGTAAAGTGGCATTTGTGATATTATATTATGATTAGTTCATGAAATAATGCCGATGGGTACTTACTGCTTGAAAATTTGGTGACGTGGCAGCCCTCACATCAGAAGGTAGGCACTGCATTGTTTTATCTTCATATCTGGTCCCACCTTGACTTGCCATTGGCCTATTAAGTGTACTATTGGCATTACTAGGTGAGTTTGGTCCAGCATTTCTTGCTGCAACCGTCTTTGTGACAAAATCTTGTTCTTTCCACCCATGCTTTTTATAAACTTCCCTTAATTCTTGATGTTGCCACATAGTAAAAAGTACTTGTCCAGCGAATTTGAGCACACGCGGAGTATATTTTTGGCGTTGGCGAGTTATATTCATAAGTCTTTCAACACCACCTGACTCAAGAAGAGATCTGCAAAGAGAAAGAAGCACAAAAATAATTTTAAGGAAACTGGTTTGAATAATTTATTAAAGAAATGCAAAACAAAAACATTATAGACTATAAAAGGACTAGGATGAAAAAAAAAACATGCGTGAACGCCAGCGGGACATTTTATTGTGACACATACAGTCTTCTTTTACGTACATGGCCACCGCGCATGCACGGACGCCACTGTGCATGTGCGAACACCAGCATACACTTTCACTTTCTTGTAACGGTTTTTACCAGTTTAGTCTCCGCTATAGCATATTTATGCTAAAATAAATAAGGATGGTTGGCTTTTACAGTTCTTTTAGACTATTAGTGAGATTTAAATAATAATACTTTCATCTCCGGAAGAGCCTCTAGTATCTCTCGGTATTGGAGGTAAAAAGTATTTCTTATTGTTTTTGTTGATATTTACCTCATTGGGGTTTCTTGGGGGCTGATTTTAAATCTGCTATTATTTCTGGTGTAAAAAAAAATGTATAATGCTAGTTTACTTCAAATCTAAGCATATTTTTGAATTTATTTGACGATATATAAATTATTGTTCAACGATTGTATTTTTCCATTAATCTACTCTATAAAATAAAGTAATTGGTGAAAGAAGCATGTCGATATCATTTTCTAAACTCGATATATAAAAGAAAGCATTTTCAACATATTTTATTTTATTTCTCAGCTCCTAAGACGTATTGGACATTACGCTCGGACACGTGTCGACTATTTTTCGATTTAGAATCACCAGAAAAAAATAACCCAAATCGGAGACCCCACCACTGTATACTCCCCTTGTTAGAATATTTGAAGTGTACTTTAGAAGGGTGCTTTCACCCCTTAAATGTGTGATTGGGCCAATATAAAAAAAATATGTATCGATTATATTCACAAGTTTAATAAATATACCAAGTTTCATCAAAATCGGATCCGGTCACTTGGGGATGTTCCCTTGTGAGCTAACCTCACCCCTTAAAGGACTAGAATACATAAGCTATACTTTTTTTGAGTGAACTGAATTTAATTAAACTTTATTTTACGTTAAACCAAAATGTTCTCTTTCATTACTAATTAAATAAATAAATTCTACCATGGATGATGAAGAGCTAAGGATTCTCAAATAGATCACATAAAAACTGGGAAAAATTACAAACTAACTTGATTTTAACCATTTTTTAATCATTTATTCCACAAAAATTAGAACGAAAAAATTGATATTCAATAAGTATCTTGGATTTCATGTAAAGCATCATGAGGTGGCTCTTCCCTATCGCAACAAGACTTCTTGACTTTAATCATTTATTGTTGAATTGTATAATATAATTAATTTTTCACTTTCTTTTTAGAGACCAACGTTATAATTTATATATATATATATATATATATATATATATATATATATATATATATATATATATATATATATTGTAATGATATAAAAGGGGGTGCTCTAGAAAGGGTCAGTTTCTGGCATAGCAAAGAGTAGCATTCCTATTCAAAATAAAGGCTAACTTATATTTCATAAGTCCATCACAAATATTCTCCTTTGTCAATCAATTAAATAATTAAAAGAGTAATAAAAGAGATAGCCATTGGCAGTGCTTAGTTTGGCAGTATTTATTTTTTTTTTTTTAAAAAGGCAGTGTGAAATAAAAAAGTCCAAATGTCTCGGCTAGGAGCGATAAGGCGTCGAGAGATACAAGTTCCCAGGAAGATAACAATAGAGGTGTTTCCAAGAATGAACATGAAAATCCAGGGAACGATGCTGAAGACAGACACCCTTGGTGTGGTGGGAGTAACGCCTCTATAAAAAGGGCCTTCCCCCACCACTCGCTCTCATTCGAGCACCAGAGGCAGAACCAACACAGTCTCGCTGCAGAGCCAGCTGGCCAGCCGACACCAAGCACTTCACCTGGACATGATGGCCAAATACAACTCCAAGATCTAGCAGCCGACCATCAATCTCCTCAATACAACTACAAGCAGCCTGCCTCTTCACTTCCAGAACATCATCCGTAAAATAAGCTGAGTATAACTCACTCACTGCCAATTTTTAAATAAATTCTAAAAGCTATCTAAAATTTCATAATGGCCAATATTTATATTTTAATATATAAGATAATATTTTAAATATGTTCTAACTTTTCTAAGATAACCCAACATTGGTACAAATATGTGAGTCAAGCAAAATTTCTTTCTTTTTTATAATTTTTATCACAGCCATGCCAAATCTTAAATTATATATTCTTTATTCAATATAAGTTAATTATTTCCAACTCTATTTTATTTATAATGAACCTTTCTCCTGGTATATAATATGGTCTCAACACATAAAAGGACAGATGGTAAGAAGTGGTTCCAATAAAATATTTCTCATGCTTTTCTTTCAGGAAATTTATTAAATTAATTAATTATTCAAATGGTTTTATTCATAAATCCGTATGTGGTGAGTTTGGTAAATTTAAATGAACCCTGAGATATAAGGAAATTATACTAAAAACATTTCTAAATCAACTTTTTCTATATTAATTTTTAAAATATATTCCAATTTTCTTTTTCTTCCCAAACCAAAACACCACAATATATATATATATATATATATATATATATATATATATATATATATATATATATATATATAGAGAGAGAGAGAGAGAGAGAGAGAGTGAAAGAGGGAGTGAAGACCATTGTGGGCCACAGACTCATGAACTATTTTTTTATTTTAGGTGTGCATTTATATCATTAATAACTAATTTACAGAATAATTGGAATCAATATTTTTTTTAGCAATGTTTTTCCTTCAAATAAACTTGAACGGGATATGTACATTTCTCCTTTATCTAACAGTATAAATTCTACCATATGTATTCAGTGTAGAATTTTGTCTAGTTTATTTAAGTGCAAATTGTTTTAGTCTGAAAAGTTTTAGTGTAATAATGCCCAAAAAATGTTTTGTAAAACAAGAGGAATATCCACAACTGAACAACTTCAGACCAATCCTAGTGAAGATAAATATAGTGATATACCTTTGATTCTAGAAGAAAATTAGGAGACCGTTTCAAAAGACAGTGTAAAGGATTGTTCATCTGATTCAGAGAGCCTAAACAAACGCCAAAGTGATAGGCAGAATATTATTGCTCGAGATGGGATTATAAGGAAAGATTTTACATGTTCATAGAATTTTGTATTGAAATAATTAAAATAAGCAATAATAGTGAGAAAATTGAAATAAAAGAGTATTAAAGTTTGTAAAATAATGAATTAGTCCACAGACCCATCGTGCCTGTTCTATAAAAATAAAATTCTGGACCTTTTAGTGTTAAACAGTAATACCAAATTCTCATAAAAAAAAGTCCGACTCGCAGTAACTGCATCATCTTAGCACGGTTCCGTTCATATCCCTATTGTCATTTGAAAAGCTTAGAATAGAAACAGATAATATTTTGTTCAGCCTTTGTTCAAAGGGATTTATGACTTTACCTGGTCGGGTCCGCCAGACCCCAGAATCCTCTTCTAGAATACCTATTTAGTACATTTCAATGTATTGAAAAATATCAAAAATTTTCACATTTTCTTGTGTTCTTCTACTACAGTAATAATTCTACAAATAAAATCAATTAAAAAATAAAATAAAAAACCAACAGCATAAAGGCAATTGAAAATATTCAAAAGACGTCATTGAATCTCTTTCTCTTGGCAAGCTATATTTCTAACAATGAATTGTTTTTCTTATTTTACTTAATCTGTTTTATTGTCAAACACATTATCCAACTATAAGCAATTAAAAAATAAAAAGGTATAAAACAGACAAAAAGAACCATTTGAATAAACGAAATCAATTACTTTAATGTTTTAAGCACTTATTTCTCCGATTGACATCGCCTAATTAAAACTTTCTTCAGAACCTTTTTTGTAGAGCATTTAGTAAGCTTTCGAATGGTAACCTTCCGCTTCACAAGATTGTTAACCGTTTTCGAGATATTAACAAAAGTATACAAAGTTACCAAAATTTTTCATGTCTGTTAATAAAATATTTTATTCTAACCCTTCCTTAACTCCAAACGTAACCAAAATTTCAACATATTCGTTTTGATGAAATTCGAACATGCAGAAAATGTTTCAACTGAATCCGATGTTTCTAAGTACCCAAACCAAAAACGTTAATCAACAAATATTCTTCCAATTTTCTCGAAAACGGTTAAAGCTATCGCCTTAAAAATGGTTTCATTTGTTTTCTGATGCCAAGAAGCCTATAAAACGAGTACTTTCAAGCATATGAAGTAAGCGGAACGATTTTTTTCGCACGACATGTGCTCCAAAAACCATGTTTCGGTGGGCGGATTCTGCTGGTCAACGAACTTGACTTTTCAAATTAGACAAAAGATTTTTGTACCAAATTTCATCAAAATCGGACCATTCGTCTGGTCGCTAGAGAGCGAACAGACAAATATATATGTATATATATATATATGTTTTCTGCAACTCGGCTTATCCTTCTTGGTCGGAGACTATGCGAGCCAATGAACTGGGGAGGCTCTGGGCCAATCGGGTTTCGTCTGTCTATGTTAGGTTCCTCTGTCGTCCGTTCGGGGCGCTGGTGGTCCTGTATGAGTGTGTTATCTCCAGTCTTCTACAGGATGGCCCGCCAGGTGCTGGAGAGGATGAGTCCTTCTTCTCTATTGAAGTTGGCTGGATTTTTGTGGATCTCAATCACCTCTCTGATGAGTCTCCTGTTCAGCGTGTCTTCCTTAGCCAGGGTCTTGGCTTGATCAAACAGGACTTGTCTGGGGCACTCTTCTCCATGTGTTGCCACAGCAGAAGTTTTGGTGCGTCCCAGCCTGTAGTCTGCAGCGTGTTGCGCGATCCGAGTGGCTACCTTCTTCCCTGTCTGTCCTATGTACACTTTCCCGCAGTCACATGGTAGAAGATATACACCCTGGTCTTGCAACCGCTGCTTGTCCTTGCTTTTGCTCAGCCAATCCCCGATTTTGTTCAGCGGCTTGTAGGTGACCTCAATATCCTGTTTCCTAAATAGTCTGCCTAGCTTCTCGCTGACCCCGCTGACATACGGTAGGGTAATTCTGCTTCTGGTTTGTGTTTCCCTCCGGTTGCTCTCATCCTTATTGTTCGGGCCAACTTCTTCCTGTCGTATCCATTCCCGGCTAAGTCATCCGCCAGTTGACTGAGTTCTGATCTTAGGAGTGATTGGTTACTGCACAGAGTTATAGCTCTGTGTGCCAGTGTCTTAACCACTCCCATTTTTTGTGCTGTGTGGTGGTTAGAATCAGCGTGGAGGTATCTTCATGTGGACGTGGGTTTTCTGTATACAGTGTGCTCCAGTTCACCGTTGGTTCCTTTCATGATCAGGAGGTCCAGGAAAGGCAATCTGGCGTCCTTCTCTTCTTTGACAGTAAATCTGATGTTCGGGTGCAAATTGTTCATGAGATGGAGGAATTTTTTGAGTTCCTCTGCACCATGCTGCCAGATTGCGAAGACATCGTCCACGTATCGGAGCCAAAGCTTCGGTTTGTGTTCGCTGCCCTCGATCAGTCGCCTTTCGAAGTCCTCCATGAAAATGTCAGCCACAACTGGTGATAGGGGGCTGCCCATGGCCACTCCATCCTTCTGCCTGTAGATAATGTCTTTATACTGGAAATAGCACGATGTTAGGACCAGCTCAGCTAGTTCCATCATCCCACCTACCAAATATTTGTTGTCCTTTATAAGCTGGATTGCATCTTTGGCTGGAAGGTTGGTGAAGAGGGACTCCACGTCAAAACTGACCAATAAATCTCCATCCTCAAGTTTCGTATTCTTTAATATCTCCACTAGATGCTTCGAATTTTTGACGGCCGAGAAGGACTCGCCTGTGTATTGCTTTAGAGCTCGTGCTAGCACCTTGCTGGCTCTATAGGTCGGCGCTCCAATCATCGAGACAATTGGTCTTAGGGGTGCTCCTTCTTTGTGGATTTTGGGTAATCCATAAATCCTTGGAACTCGAGGATTCCAAGGATTTATGATCCCTATGAAGGGAGGGAGGAACCGCGCTAAAACTCTGAATCCTTTATCCTATAATGTAAGAGTCCATGGTTATGCAGATTTCTCTGTCCCAAACAACATGTTAGAAAACTCATTTTATTAATTTTTCATTTTTTTAATATATTTTTAATGTATGTGTCAGTGTTGACTTGATACAGTCAGTAAGTAATGATGAATATGATGGGGTTATATGGGAAGAGGAAGTTGACTATGCCCTGGAGATGCTAAAGATAGGTAAGGCTGCTGGAAGAGACAATGTAAGCCCAGAATTCATAAAATTTGGAGGCATAGGACTTACAAAAGTATTATAAGAACTATTTCAGAAGGTTTGGGACGAGAAGAGGATTCCATCTGAATGGTAATACAATATAATAGTCCCTATTCATAAAAAAGGTAGCCAAAGCATCTGTGAGAATTATCGGCCAATATGTCTCTCGCCAGTAGTTTATAAGCTCTATACTACAATTCTGGAGAGAAAGTTACGGTCATTTATAGAGCCAGAATTGGAAGAAGAACAAGCCGGATTCTGACCAGGACGTCAAACCCAAGACCACATCTTCTCTATCAAGAATATTATGGAAAAGAACTAGGACAGAAACGGAAGTTTATACCTTGCCTTTCTAAATCTCAAAGCGGCTTTTGACTCTGTTCCAAGAGAAGCATTATGGAATGCCCTAGCTGCAAAAAATGTTCCTCAAAGCCTAATGGATGCCATAATATCTACATACCAAGCACTATTGTATGCAGATGACATAGTTCTGATCGCGGACACCCAACATAAACTACAGCAGGAAATTATTGAATGGCAGGTGGAAATAAATGCTACCAAGAGCAAGATACTCTACTCTAGGCAGAGAGGAACAAGATGTGAACGTTGCCTGTAATGGAGGGACTTTAGAGGTTGTAAAAGAGTGGACATATTTGGGGACGGTAATAAACAGGAATGGCACTATCAATAGTGAGATATCTAATAGAATTAAGAAGGCCAACCAAATATATTACCAAATCTGCAACTCTATAGACGGAAAGAGAGAGGTTGGACGGGATGTAAAACTACATGTATTTAAAGCAATCTATCTCCCAACCCTGCTCTATGGAAGTGAAAGCTGGATATCTCAGGACAAGCAAATGAGCAGAATCACAGCAACTGAAATGAGGTATCTCAGGAGAGTAGTCGGCAAAACAAGAAGGGACTGCATACTAAATGAAAGAATAAGAGAGAACTTGAAAATCACACCTCTGAAGAGTACTCTTGAGAAACGGCAGCTGAAGTGGTTCGGCCATGTCTGCAGAATGGAGGGAGACTGAGGACCCAGAAGCATCATGGAGTCAAGGCCAACTGGGAAAAGACCAAGAGGATAACTCCGCCTGTCATATGATGACTACATTTCCAGACTTGGACAGGCCCAAGGAAAAACATTACCAAGCATGAAGGCACTCGCTAGGGACCGAGATGGATGCGTCCAATCCACGCTGAAAGGCACATGAGGGAAGGGAAAGAAGAAGGACAAGTGTCAGTATTCAAAGAACACTCAAAAAAATATTTTTATCCTATTATTTACGTTACAAATATTTATCTTGTTATGTGTGTACATCAAATTAGAAAAAAAAAAAAAATTGTTCCTCAAAATCTGATCTGTTTTCATACAAATTTATCTCACACCTTTAATTGTAAAGTAACATCTAAAAGAAAATAAATTTTATATTATAGATGGTATTGTCAGAGATTAGATAAAACTTACACTTAAATACTTTACAGTTGTCATCTGATTAAGTACTAAGGGTGCAATTATTTAACCAATAAAATTGAATGGCCTTGCGGCGACACATTTTCGACACGGGTTCGAATTCTCTATTTAAGAAGTTTGTACTTAATCATTGATATTAAGCTAATTAATTTAAAAAATAATATGTAACCATTGTCAAAAATGATACTATTCTCTTTATCGTTATTAGATAACACATCACAATAATTATTTATATTGCACAGAGGACAACAGTAGTCGTAACCAACATATTAACATGTGCATAACCAATATAGCAGGTTAATTCACTTTAATTTACTTAAGCTATAATAAATAAAACTCTTTAAAATACAGATTATATTATATTACATTTAGATTAATTTTATTTTTATAAAATTTTAACCTGGAAAATTCTGCGTTTTTCTTAATGACTTCATTTAAAGTAGCCAAGACAGCTGCAATTGTATCATCTGATGTCCCTTGATCATGTTGTGGATTTCCTGAAGGTAATTTTTGAACGAGATCTCGCATAGCGTATTTTCCTTAAAATAATAAAAAATTAGAGTCAAGCCAACATGAATATTTTTTTTTTAAATTTAATTACTATAATTTATTTTAATTTAAATGTTTAATCCAAAAGTCGGTTCCAATATAACCACTCTTTTACCCCTAACTGATGAGTGTTAAATTTTACTAAAGTCAGGAATCATTTCAGAAATTGAACAACGGTATTTTGAAATATAATTTACACACGCAAGGTTAGATAAGTATCTAACTACATACTCATGTGGTCAAGATACTGAACTTTACTGAATTATTAGTCAACACCGAAATTAGATCACTCCAAACCCAATTAAAGATCAAGAAATAAACTTTTGGGGGATTTTAATGATGTAAGTGTTTATTTTAAGAAATGTATGAGTATATGTTTACATATATTCATAAAACACACACACTCACACATTTATAAAAAAAATTATTTAATTAAAATTCCAACTATAACTGTGTATGTAAGCACAGTTAAAATTATATATTAAAATACTAACCAATCAATTCTTTGTTTCTTTGGTCTATTGCTAAATTTCTTAAAGCTGTTGCAACTGCACAGACAACTCTGTCAACTTCCATCCGAAGAAGTTCAACAAGAATTGGTAACCCCTTTTCTTTCCGTACAGCTGCTCTTATTTCAATACTTGGTTGCCAGTAACACGCTGCAAGATTCTGAAGAGCACCTGCAGCCGCTTCAAGAGTTTCAGGATTTGAGCAGCTTTGTAATAAACATAAGTATGCTTGGACAACCTTAAAAAAAAAAATATAATGTAAACATGAAAAGTCAATTCTTAAGTTTAGAATATTTATGAAGGGATAAAGAGCAATTAAAAAACACTTACTTCTGGTTGCCATAAAAGTTCCATGCCACTTAATGGTTCATTACGCTGATTTTGAGATCGATTTGAGTTGGCTTCTTTCTGTAAAACTAATTCAGTTTCCTTTTTCTTCTTACTTGCACCAAAGCAGCCAAGATTTTCGCCTGAAATAATAGTGTTTGTAGTATAGTTCAGACAAGGCTTGTCTTTTTTTTTTTTTTTTTTTTTTTTTTTTTTTTTTTTTTTTTTTTTTTTTTTTTTGTAAAAATGTGTACTATAAAACACAGTTTGAATCTGAGAACTAGACTCATTAAATTAAGATGGTTTCTCGATAAAGTACTCACAAGAGTAGTATGTAGTGAAGGGGTCACCAATTTGGCCCATTTTTTTGGGGGGGTGATTCTGCATTGAAAAATAGTCGACACGTGTCCGAGTGTTCCGTCCAATGCAAAACGGATCATGTTAAAAAACAGACATCAGATTTGTTTTTAGCACATTAAAAACACCTATATTCAAACTTTGGTAAAAATTTAAAAAAATATATTTGAAATTTTGCTAAGGGAGGACACGTAAAATGTTGCTAAAGGTTCAACAATCCTGCTATATTTCAAAGAACATTTAAGCAATTCCAACTAAACTTGGAGAGTCGATGAAGGGTCTAATGTGACACATTTTCTTCCAATCGGAGTGTTTCTAAGTGTTCTGGAATCGACGTTATATGCAAAAACGTTTACATTTTATTTTTATTTTGAAAACCATGTTTTACAATTACCTTCTGAGATAATACAATAATCATTTATATGGTTAGAAAAAAGAGTATTTTTTCTTTTGAAAGAGCTCAAGGATGCCAAAATCGGATTATAGCAAAGCGGGGTATCGAATTTCAAAACGTCACGTTACTTTTCGCTTACAAATTTTTAGGCCATTCCTGACTGGGAAAAATTATTATTTTTTGTTTTCGATGATATTTACCACATTAGGGTTTCTTGGGGTGCTGATTTTAAATCTGCTATTATTTTTGGAGTGAAAAAATGTATAATACTAGTTTATTTGAAAAAGTGAGCATATTTTGGAATTTATTTGACAAAATATAAATTATTGTTGACCGATTGTATTTTTCCTTTAATCTACTCTCTAAACCAAATAAATTAGTGAAAGACTAATGTCGATAACATTTTCTAAACTCAAGAAATAAAATAAAGCATTTTATACCTATTTTATTTTATTTCTCGGCTCCTAAGAGCCATTGGACGGAACGTTCGGAAAAGTGTCGACTACTTTTCCAATCCAGAATCACCAGAAAAAAAAAATAGGCCAAATAGGTGACCCCACCACTGTATAATCCCCTTGTCAGTCTTTTAGGTGGATTTATGTAAATTTTCAAAGCTTAAGATGGTTAAGAATTTAATGTAATTGACATTTTATTTTAACAAGAATCAAAGAAGTGAAGTAACTTGTCCCAGATTAAAAACAAATTTTATCAAAAAATTGTTTAAAAATATGTTTATTAATTTTTCTTTCTTAATCTTTCTATGTAGACAATTATTATTACAGTATTAACTCAGTCTACCCTTGTTTACCTTGGCAAAAATTCAACACAATTTTAAATTTAAAAAATGTAGCTTTATCAACCAGACAATCGATTTTCGACAATATTTAACATCTCAATCTCAATGGTCAACGATCTCTCAAGAAGTTAAAATATATATTTTTTATCACTCAAACCGGAACTATTTTCCAGAACATAGTGTAAGAGATGTTTGAAAACTAATTCTTCTTATCTTTCTCAAATATTTCCATTACTACTGAATTTTTTAATGAATGTAGTTAGTACTATTTTGCCGAACATCTCAAGATTATATCATAATAATCATATTATTTTTTTTTATATTTCATAAATATCTAAAGATGTTTTATACATAAGAAAATTGGGTTAGTTTTATAAGATAATTTTCACAACAAAGGTTTTTGGGAGGGCTGTGATGGGCTATGAGTAGAGATAATTTATTTTTAAGTATCTATGAACACCAAATAACTGAAAGTATTTCAAGTAAAAAAAAGGAGCCACTTTGGTTTATAACATTTAATACTTTTAAAATATAAATTAATAATCACATATTAACTCAAAAATAATTTTACATAAAATTAATTCAATATAAATTAAAAATCTATTAGAAACGACAATTATTTTTTGAAATAATTAAATTTATAATGCCTAAGCATGTAAGTTTCTTAACATTTAAAGTCATGACTATAACCAAGTACATTTGTTTTTAAGTTTCAGAAAAATATAATTTAAAAGGGTAAGAAGGAGAAGACTTATCCAAAAATTACTAACGGCAAAAGTAAGGTATAACCAAGCTATGTATGCAATAAAAACTAAAAGTAGACTTTCAAAAACATATTCACCTTTTTGATGTGGTGACGCCTTTGCAGTCTGCATAGGAAGTGGATTTTTATCATAGTTAGGATCTTCCACTTCTTGACAACGATATGACAAGTTCCGAAGGATGCATACACAATTTTCAACGCTTTTGTTCCCAATATTTGATTTTTCAATAGCCAAACGGACAACATAAAGGACAGAATCAACTAAACCTTCACATTCTCGTAACTTTTTTCTAGCATATTCTCCAGCTGAACTAACATTCCTATTTAAAAATGAAGAGAAAGTCATATGCAATTCATTTTGCACATTATTATTGAATAACAACAGAAATGAAATAAAATAAAATGTTAATGAGAATAAAAGCTTATGTTACCTTAGAACACCAGAAGTGTTTCTAAAAACAGTAGACCAGCATGTATCTCCTAAGGAATTAGGGCCCCATCCAGAATGTGGAATAATAATTTGGTTGACAATAACAACAAGCCCATCATCGATAATGGCTCTTTTCAGATCCTAAAAAACAATACAGTAAAGCAACATTTAACATTAATAATAATACAAAAAAATTGACCGAAAATTAAAGATCAAATATAACTATAAAAATTGAGACTGAGCCGTCAGGGATAATATTTCTATTCTGATTTAATGAATTTCTAGGATGTTTATAGTTGTACACAGAAATAGTAAATTTAGGGAACAGATTTCTTAGATATTTCTAGAATGGAAAGAAGGAATATTTACTTAATAAATCATAAAGGAAATCAAATTTAAAAAGTTGAATACATGAAATAATAATGCTTTAGTAATGATCCTCACAATCAAGGTCCCTACAAATTATGATAACAATAAGGAGATAACTTTAATAAATATAATTTTAATAATATATTGAGGATATAGAATGGGGTGGATCCACTAAATTACATAATGTAAGTTTAAAAAGAAATGTTTTAATTATTGTAATAATGAAAAGAAGGAACAAATTAAACTCAAACAATAAATATAAAGAAGGCAAAAGAAAAAATTGTATTATTATTATTATTGCTTGTTAAATAGAAATAAAAACTGCTAAAGTAAAATAAATATAATGGAATAAAACCATGGTGAATATGAGGGGAATAAATGAAAACAAACTATATTAATAAGTAAATAGTGAACATACAGAAAATAGTGAACATAGGGAGAAAATATTCTCTACACTTATATTTGATTTTTTGTGTACGAGGGATGACATTTTCAAAAATAAAAATATAAATTCTCTTAAATGAGGTGGAAGGTCAATAATAAAACACACAGTTACATCAGGTCCAAATCATTTATTTCTTGCTCAACATGGGACTAGAAATAGTTTAGTTATAAGCTCTTAAAGAGAAACCAGAAGGGTATGAAGCATCTAGATCATCACAATAAACATTATGATAATTATAAAAATTAGTGCCTTAACAGGCTGTGAGGACCAATAGAGATATACACTACAGGATTCTTTTTCTTAACCATGGAATACACTAGGAAGATATTATGTTTAGCATTATGCTTCTTGCTTGTTGGTTCATGGGATTTTTGTAAATTCCCATTAATCCTTTCTGAACAGTAAGTTATCTTGCGAGGAGGAAACAGTCCCTCCAAGCTCTGGATGAATTATCTCTTGTTTTTGTACCTGTTCTCTCCAAGATTCTACGCCTTTTCCTCCTCAATCACTAAGCAAATTATTTTGTTACAACTTCTTGT
This sequence comes from Gonocerus acuteangulatus, assembly GCA_946811695.1. Lineage (NCBI taxonomy): Eukaryota > Metazoa > Arthropoda > Insecta > Hemiptera > Coreidae > Gonocerus > Gonocerus acuteangulatus. The sequence goes on from OX328132.1 coordinate 21,615,242, forward strand.
TTTATCTATGAGGTTCCTGGAGAGTTAGTAACAACGTTTAGCCTTTTACATGTAGTGTTGGCACCTCTGTTCTGAAGACATAAGCTCAAAACTGATTTCCTACGAATAATGCTTCTCTCCCCGTGACTACAGAGGAGAGTACGATTTGGGTTTTGACCCCTTAGCTTGGGGAGTGTAGCTGGCCAGCCAACACTTCGCAACTTAGGCACACTCAGCCACCCAGTGTAGCACCCCCTTGAATGTGTTAACTAATAACAAATTTTGAAGCTAAGATAGTCAAAACAAAAATGCATTAGAATATTTAGTTTCACTTGAGCATCTATTATTGGCATTTAGTAATCATATTTGAAATGTCTCTGTATTTCTGGATTCTTTTCGGCTAAGTTGAAAAATGTTCAAATCTTATTGGATACAACCTCTCTTTTATTATTGAGTATGGAATCAAAGCTTTTTGAAGAACATGAATATACCCCTGAAAAGAAGCCTTTTCTTTATCTGACGAGTAGTTTATATTTAGGGAGGAGCCTTATTTCTTCATACATTATCAGCCTTTTATTGAGGATGTCGGGGAAGATGGTCTAGAGTTATTTAAGTCATTCTTAGTCCTTACTATTTCGAAAGGGAGACGGGGAGACGGGGGGGGGGGGGGGGGGGGGGGGGGGGGGGGGAGAGAGAGAGAGAGAGAGAGAGAGAGAGAGAGAGAGAGAGAGAGAGAGAGAGAGAGAGAGAGAGGGGGGGGGAGAGAATATAGATGATAAGTTTTTAGATGCTTGTCTCAGTAATCTTTAAATTTATTATTTATGGTCGCAAGGATATTTTTGATTTCATTCCTACTTTAAGAGTTAATTGTCGTTAAAAGAGTAAGTATTTAGTTAGTATTTGAAGGAAATACCTTTTAATTTGAAACTATTGGACTAAATTTTCCATCAATAAATTTATCATTTTGGTGAATATACTATATGTAGCATAGTTCAAACAAAGCTGTAAGCAACAATTTTGCTATTTTAAATTTATATTGCCAATTGTAACAATGAGCTGGGATAGACTTCAACTATGCGAACTTATTATAAATCTATCATTTTCAGAACATGATGTGCAGACCAATCACTGCAACTACAAACTACTTTTTAACATTTATTTTATTCAAATGCGTTAGCATCCTTCATTCTTTTCCATTTTGTTGTGTATCATGATGAATATTTCAATATCTGTTTCTAAGAAGAATTATCAATTATCGAATTGGCATCCAAAGGAAAGACAAATATTTCATTGTTTAATAGTTGAATGCTATCTAATTTTTAAACTATTGTCAATATACGTACGTTAAAAACTAAAAAAAGAAAAACTCCACATCATTGGAATTAGTAATAATGTCGATGCACCAAAAAAATAAAAAATTAAAAAAAATATATAGTGATGTATTTAGTGAGTGTTGTTAAAAATATATATTTAACAACACTCACTAAATTAATTATTTTTTTTTTAAATTTTAACGTCTATTTATTACTGATATCGAATTTTAGGACAGGCTATCTATAGATTAACAGCCTTTTTTAGTCAGGATAGGGCCGTTGCCTTTTCTTTTTTTGAAAGGAAATCCACCGCCCCTAGAGGGAATCGAACCCACGACCTTAGGCATAGAGCATACGCCTTAGCACTCACGGCCACCGGGCCACTAAAATTAACTATTAAAGATACATCATTGGATATAGTGGTTCCAAACATGTTTTCTTTAGGACTTAAAAAAAAAAATGAACATAGGTGTTTAGTATAGGAAGAAGACATTATGATATTTCCTAATGCTTAAACCTAAGGTTTGTAAAATATTAATTGAATGCAAAATATTGATATTAACCCTTTAACGGGCACATTTCGCTAGCTATGTTGGAATTTTTTTAATTTATATTTAGGAGTCTGGGGGGTATCCATTTACTAAATATGAACCCAGGATGTTAAAAAAAAATTGTATTCATGAATACGGGGTAGGCCGCTTAAGCGGCCCTAGCCCATTCGAGGCATCGGGAATCCCCGATATACAATGCCGCGATACGTCGTAAAGCCGATTCCAAGTCGCAAAAAAAAAAAAAAAAAATAAAATTGCTGAATAATTTATAATAATAGTATAATGCCACAATATCATTTCAGACTAAATTGAGAAAGACATTTCATTAGGAATGCCAAAAAAAGTATTTGTTCCTTCCTGTCTCACGAGAGTAAGGTACTTATGAGACGAATCAATGAATAACATATAAGCGATATACTCATTTCAATTAAAATCAATTAATTCCTAATCTAGAATGTATAAAAGAATTATTACATACTTTGAATCGATTTCCGGATAAGATGAGTGATCCAGAGAGCCAATAATGCACGGCCAACACTAAAACAAGACGGCTCCGGGAATGGGCTAGGACCGCTTAATTGGTCAACTTCGTCTTATCTCGGCTCCACGGGCCCAAGACCTCCAAATACTATTTTTAGGCATACCCCGGCATCTAGCAGGAAACATTGGAACCAATTCCGCCTCACTTGTGTCATTTTTTAATTTCAGCGAGCAGAGGCCGCTTAATCGGCCCTTGCCCGTTAAGGGGTTTTTTAAGCCTCCTTTTTTAAAAATATATTGAAATTTTAACATTTTGAGCTTTTGCTTGTTTATTTTGTAGATAATAGAGTCGGCAAAAATGCCATTTTTGGGTTGCACAATCCTATATCCCATATATCATACTGCAAACATTCATGGGGGACATTGGCTACATCCTTAATGATATTAAATGCTTTTATGCTACACACCAGTTTCCTACAACCAGTACCCGGTCTAGCTTTATTAGCAGTATTTATGTTTTAAACTATGCCCCATTTTCAAATAATATGTAGGCTTCACTATATGTTTAGTCTCACCAGATGTATCAATGTGGCACTTGCTGGTTATCAGATACTTAGCAGTATAGGGGTAGCAGCACTGCCTAAAAATTCTTCAGTATTCTTTACCCAGAGACCCCTTTGCTGTAAAAACTAACAACTCTGGATGAAAAAACATAAATAAATTGAATATATACTTCATCTGTTATATATAAAAACTTCTTTATATAAAACACATTTAATACTTTTGTCATTAACTCTTTCAATGCGACGCCGAGAATACTTGCAGGAGAATGCCATGCCTCAGAGGCGACGCACGAGTATTCTCGTCACAGCAGTATCTCTTGATTGTGAGCCCTGAGCGTGTACGCCTTGAGCATGCACAGAGTGCTCTAGGAGGAATGGGGGATAATTTCTGGTTTAACCCTTGTCTGGTAACATACAAATTTTGAATGTTACATGTAACATGCGTCTGTGAGACGTGAGCATGGTAAAAATGTTTTTGGGAGTATTTTTTGTATTAGTGAAACTGTAAATAATAAAGAAATAGCTTGTTATAATAATTAAATAAAAACAACAATTTTCATTTCTAGATCTAAAAATCACGTCCAAAAAAACAAAACAACAGAAATTGTAAATAAGGATCAGAAACTGATACACCACTCTAGAAGGGGTATCCCGTGGTCTACTGGCTAGCACGCTAGATTCATAAGCGGGAGATGGTGGGTTTGATCCCCACCGGTGGCAGGAATTTTCTCATCTCAGGGCTCGCTGAGAAAATTCCTGGCTGCGCCCTGGATGTCGGCGCTAATGGCCAAGATTTGTCGGTGCGCCGTAAAAAAAGAAAGAATATATATATATATATATATATATATATATATATATCCAGGGTGTTCAAAACTCGATTGACACCCCACTTTTTTCCCACAATTTTTGAAATTTAAAAACGAAACTTGGTGAGGCTAAACGTGGTCGAATGAACATTCGTTGGACCTAATGCACGACCCCTCGACTTTCTCCAGAGACCCTAACTCTGGAATTTCCAATGGAAAGGGGTTATTTTTATGACGGATTATTGTAGAGAATTGAATTTTATGTCGATTTTATATCTGCAATTTTTTCGCTAAAGCGCACCAATGAGTAACAAATTGCCAAAAACCGATAAAACCCTTGTTTCTTGTCACTTTTCTGCCTATAACGTAGAAAGTATGCCCGTAATGAAAAAAGTAGTTAATATAAACGTTGTAGAGGATTAACTCTACTTTCCAAAAAGTACCTTTAAATGCCTAAAATGTTAATAGGAATGGAGCAAAATACACTTTTCTTTTTGAAGTTTTCAGAAAAGTTTATTATCAACGTGATCTACGGTTCATTAAAAATTAATAAACATTTCCTAAACTATTTTTGCTCCACCTATTTTGGGATTTAAGAACCTTTAAAGACACAAAAAAAATCAAATTTAACTACTTTATAAAGGGATTAAAAAATGAAATATTAAATTTAAAGGAATAGAACTCACCTAATGATTAGAATTTTGTAGTAATTATTATTGTGTTGGACGATTTTTTTTTTAAATTTTACGGCGCCTCGACATTTATGCCATTAGTACCGACATCCAGGGTGCAGCGAGGAATTCCCAACGAGCCGTGAGATAAGAAAATTCCTGCCACCGATGGGGATCGAACCCACCATCTGCATGTGAATGTGAGGCTCTAGCCAATAGACCACGGGGAGACCCCTCTATTCCTTTAAATTTAATATTTTATTTTTTAATCCCTTTTTAAAGTAATTAGTACTTTATTTATGAAAATACAAAAAATAGCTGTGGTTTTGTCAACATTTTTATTCAATTTAGTCTTCAAGCTTTCTTACTCCTAAGAAGGTGGAGCAAAAATAGTTTAGGACATTTTTATTAAGTTTTAACAGTAACTGTAGTCGGGCATTATCCCGCCAAGTTTCCTGCACCTCACCCCTTCGCGCACCGAAACGAGTAAACTCCTAAACTATTTTGCTCCAACTTGCTAAAATCGTCCAACACAAAAATAATTACTACAGAATTCTAATCATTAGGTGAGTTCTATTCCTTTAAATTTAATATTTTATTTTTTAATGCCTTTATAAAGTAGTTGAATTTTATTTTATTTTTCTTCAAACGTTCTTAAATCCCAAACTAGATGGAGCAAAAATAGTTTAGGAAATGTTCATTAAGTTTCAATGAAGCGTAGATCACGTTGATAATAGGTTTCCTGACAACTTCAAAAACGAAAGTGTGTTTTGCTCCATTCATGTTAACATTTTAGGCATTTAAAGGTACTTTTTGGGAAGTACATTTAATCCTCTACAACGTTCATATCAACTACTTTTTTCATTACACGCATACTTTCTATGTTATTGGCAGAAAAATGACAAAAAATAAGGGTTTTCCCGGTTTTAGGCAATTTGCTACTCATTGGTGAGCTTTAGCGAAAAAGTGACAGATATAAAATCGACATAAAATTCAATGCTCTACAATAATCCGTCATAAAAATAACACCTTTCCATTGGAGATTCCAGAGTTAGGGTCTCTGGAGAAGAACTGAAGAAAGTTAAGAGGTCGTGCATTAGGTCCAACGAATGTTCATTTGACCACGTTAAAACCCACCAAGTTTCGTTTTTAAATTTCAAAAATTGTGGGAAAAAAGTGGGGTGTCAATCGAGTTTTGAACACCCTGTGTGTGTGTGTGTGTGTATATATATATATATATATATATATATATATATATATATATATATATAGTTTTAACTCCACCATTGAAGTTCCAAAGGAGGCTGTCAAAAGGCTTGTAATTAAAGTCTATGTAAAAAAAAGAAGAAAAGACAAGTGCATATGACCGCTCTGAGAGAGAGTTTGATCCGCCTGTGGAAGGAGTAGGTAGCGGGCGCACCCCGCCTTCAAGAACATTACTCTCCCAAGCCTGCATCGCATCGATAAGGTTAAGTTAATTTTCTCAATTCTTCATACTTATGAATTTAAAGTTCTTTAAAACCTAACTATTCTTTGCTTTTATGCTCCAGTAACAACATTCATTTGTTATAGTTCACAAAAGAAATGTTTGCATTGCAAAAATTTAACTGAAATTAACAGCGGCACAATTATTCCTGTACAAGATGAGATAATTAGAGAGTAAGGAAAGACCCTATGGTTCAGCAGATTGGAAGGAAGGAGATAAAGTATTTTATATATCACCCCGACTGCTATAGGGATATTTAAAATATTGCATAATAACCTTCAAATAAATAATTAGTTCAACAACTAGGATCAAAAAAGAGTGAAATAGGGATAGGTAAGTTGGTTCTAAGTAAATAATGATTAGATAAGGGAATGTAGTTTTTGGAAAACAACTTCAAGTACGAAGACATTTTGAAAGCAACAAATCAGGCTATTGTGCAACAATTAATAAACACAAGAAAAAGAGAAAGAGCTGTATTGCTTAAAATAGAATAAGAGTTACTTACTTCACATGAAGATAAATTCCACAGAACTCCAGTTACTAACTCTTTGACTTCCCCATCAGAAGATTTTCTTAACAAATTTATTAATAAAGGAATACCACCAGCATTTTTTATGGCTCTTTTATTTTCGTCATTTTGTCTACCATAAGAAAGATTCCTAAAAATATGTATGTGACAATCAACAACATGCACACAATCTACATATTTTTCAAATCTTTATACCAAATAATGTTTGGCTAACTTAAATGAGCTAAGGCTTAGTCATGCCTGATTCCTTATCAGACTATTTCTTTTACTATCACACACTTTTATTTTGTTTTAATTATACTAAAGAAAACAACAAAAAAATAAGTGTCTAAAACTGAAAAAAAAAACAATCTATTTCATTAAAATAGAAGTTAAATGCATACATACTACTAAAGGATCTATCAAGTTTTAATGTACACTAGAGGAACTCTTTTTACAAAAATCATTGGCAGAGCCCGAAAACGTTTCAACAAAAATAAAAGGAGTGGTAAATTAATTGAATACATACAGGCTCAGAAGGAACAAGCTTATAAGGAAAGCAAGGCGTAACTTCTGGAGGTAGTTTTGAAAAAAATGTCACTAATGCATGTTCATGCATGAACAGGATGATTTACAAGAATAAAAATTGTAATACCCTCATAGGCAAAAAAGTCCTTTCGGTTTTTCTATTTATTTTTATGTCACTATGATACACTTCTTATCTAATGACTTAATCCCTAAGGTGGGTCGTTTATCCTGTTTGTAATATTTTAACAACTATATCTGTTAACTCTTGTTGAAACTGGCTTAGAATTGTATTTGCTATTGCACTATGAGTATGGAAAAACTGCCTATTTTGTTTTATTATTTTAAAAAAGGTAAGCAAGCTGCAGAAGCTCATAGAAAACTTTGCAGTGTTTATAGGGATGATGCCTTAACCTTTCACACTTGTCAAAATTGGTTTGCCAAATTTCATTCAGGAAATGTTGACATGAAGGATGCTCAATGGTCTGGTCACACAAAGAAATTGAAACGAGCAATGTTAAGGCCATGGTTGATCAAAATCCCACCCAATCAGTGTGAGAGATTGCTATAGCCCTAAATGTATCGCACACAAGTGTAGAAAACAATTTGCACAAGCTCGGCTATGTTTCCAGGCTTAATGTTTGGATACCTAACTCCCTAACCAAAGTAAACTTGACATTTCTATGAAAACGGCAACAAAACAACCACCCAGTTTTGAAAAGGAGGGTAACAGGAGATGAAAAATGGATGTTTTATGATATTGTAGTCCATAGAAAATCATGGATTACATCAAGAGAAGATAATGCTTTACACATGGTGGGATTTAAATGGCGTTATTTTCTGTGAGCTATTGGTATCAGGACAAACAATTGATTCAACTATATACTGCACACAATTAACAAATCTGTACCAATCAATTAAAAATAAAGGCCCTGGAACTGTCAAATCGGAAGGGTGTTGTGTTCCACCAAGACAACGCTAGGCCCCACATGTCATTTGTCACTCGCAATAAATTATTGAGCCTTGGATGAGACCTTTTTCCCCCTCTTCACTTGACCTAGGTCTAAATGACTACCACTTATTCTGGTCTCTGCAAGATTCCATGAATGAAAAGAAATTCCAAAAGGAAGAGGAGATAAAAAAACACGTGGATCAGTTGCTAACAATAAACTCCAGACATTCTATGAACATGGCATTATGCAGTTAGAGGGAAAATGGGGAAAGTCATATTAAATAATGGTCAATATATTGTAGATTAAACTAAATTTGATGTCCATAATACACTGAGTTTTATTTCACCTTGAAACCCAAAAGGACTTATTTTCCAACCCTATAGTTAAATTGTAGTGTTATTTAGAAGACCCTGGTCCTACAATGGTGCTCATCATTACCCAGCAAAGAAAGGGGTTGGACAGATAAGGCCAAAAATATTTTAATTCACAAAAGAAGGTAATAATTTCTCTAATTGAAAAGGTGATATAGGTACCTTAATGCACCACATGCATTTCTATAAACATCTGGAGCATCATGATTTAACAAATTGACAAGTGGCGGTATACCACCTAAGATTCGGGTCTTCTGTTTATTTGGATCATCCATGTAACATAAGTGTTGAAGGTATGCTGCTGCATTAGCCTTAATGACATTGTTAGGATTACTAAGGAAACTAATAACTTCTGTGAGATTTGGGTCACGCCACCGAACTCCTAAAATTAAATTATAATTATAGTATTCCAGTGTATTTGATTATTAAGCTCATACAAAATTAATGAAATACATGCCATGCTGAGAAGATTCACTTTTTTCACTTGGACTAGGGGGAGTCGGAGGTCTATCTACATAATCATGAGGTTCCACGTATCGTGAAGTAGTATATGTCGGATAAGTAGGCATGGCAGGATATGGATAATGTTCATAATCGTGATATCCAACATAATGCCTTGCTGAAAAATAGATATACATATAACAAATAAATGGTGTTTATTAAGTCATGATATAGCACAAGCTTGTGATAATTTAAAAATAAATTAATCAAATAGTGAAAACATCTATTCCAAAAATCAAAATGGATTTCAGCTATAATAAAGCTATCAATGACAGTTCCCTGATGTTAAATCAGAGATGTTTTATTTTATTTTTTCTCACAAATTATTCTGTTTACATGACCCTTCTTAATTCAGGTGTAGTTTTAAACATCTCATTTTATTACAGAAGTTTATTTTAGACAGCATATTAATGTAACTCATTCAAGACTGAGAGCCATAATTCGTGACAATAGTATTTCTTCCTTTCAGGACTGAAAGCCACTGCTGTGACAGCTTTTTGCAATATTTAGCGGTAAGTTTTGTAAGCTCTAGTCACTTTTATATCTGCTAGAGTTCATTAAAAATGCAATTTGTGCCTGGTCCTTTTTCATAGTTGAGTCCCTCTGAATGAATTCATTTGTGTTTTACCAGTTGATATGAACATAAAGATCATGTTCCGTAGATATTATATCAACACCGAGATATTTGACTTAATATTATTTAAACAAAAAAAGAATTTCAAAACTTTATTTTAAAAAAAAAGAAAAAAAAAAGTGCCGCAGACTGGTACAAAGCTCAGAATTGGAAAATGACAATGAAAACGTTTTAAAAAGAGGAATAATGAAACTGTTTTAGGAGAAAACCTAAAGGGATAGGCACAGGAGGCTCATCTATTTTAATGCCGTTCATTGAATCAAGGAGGGTGAAACGGGCTCTGCTCCATGGGCATCTCAAGTCATGCAGGATACCATCTTGTAGAGGTTATGTACTCAGAGATGGCTTTAATACATTTTAGAATTCTCGGTAGTTTAAAGGACAATAGAGACATCCACTTTTCTATGAAATTTATTTTTAAATGAAGTCGGAATATAGCACTTTGAGCTATATCTGAGACCTCAAAAGCACTTAAAAATAAAGTTAATGAGAAAAGTGGAACTACTATTCATTTAACTCCTCAACATGGAACTATCCACCACATGAGAAAATCCAGACAATAATATATAATCTTGATTCTATAAAAAAATTTGGAACAATTAACACCAATCATTATATTATTTAAGAAAGGATTGCACTTAACAAGAGTGAGTGTTACAAGAGATAGCATTTCTTACCTTGTTCCGAAGCATAAGGTTGTTCAGGAGGTTGAGCGAGTTCATAAGGATAGGCTGGGTGAGGAGGAAGACCAGAAAAAGCCATACTGGGAACTGTTACATAATCAACACCTGATCCACCATCTAAACTCAACTGATGAACATCACATGTTACTTTCGCAACTGATGGAACCTGAAGAAAATTGAAATATATAATTAACAATGCAGGATCGGAAATAGATAAAAATTTAATATTATGATCAGATTGCACCTTCCTAACTTCTGTATGGTCAACTCTATGCAGAAGTACTTTATAATAATGAGAAGATATTTAATTTTTTAAGTAATACTTGATTTTTATTATCACATTATATATAATCAAAATTTTGTACACATTTTTCCAGAAAGGAGCAAGGGTGAAAAATAAATAATAGCCAAAAAAAAAAAAAAAAAAAAAACGAAGATAGCAAACGAATATTTAATTTAAGGGGCATGACAAAAGGGCTTCTCTCCCCTTCCAGGTGGAAAGTCAAGTAAAATAATGCGCAACAGACTTTAGCCTTTTGGCTCTCCTTATAGACTGTCTACTAACTATTTTTTCTTGTGCTTGTTCAAATACGGCTTGATCAAATCTGCCATCAGATTCCCACACTTTCCAATCTTGTAAATTGCGTAAGTGAAACCTGTGCAAGGACAGGTACTTACAGGTAGCAAGGACGAACAAATCCAAAAAGTAATCTAGTTTGTAGTCACAACAGAAGAAATGTTATCCCAAAACAGACACATTTTGAAGGGATAAATTGTTAAAAAAAAAAAAAAAAAAATCGCTTCTAAAATAATAAAAGTCTTTCACCTATACACAGATTTTTAAGAGAGTATAATGCCTCAAAAAAAATGATTTTTTAATGGTTCACTGGCATCCTTTAGAAGAAACAGAATCTTCTCCAACTCAACTTTCACCACTCAGACATGTAAGCTCTTAAGAGAAAATGTCTTCATCCTTCTAAATTCGTTTTCTGTCTGGCTATAAAAAATAACACTAGAAGTCTGTTGAGCAACAATAAAGTCAGAAGATACTGAATAACTAAAGGGACTGTTGACATAAGTTCAGCAAGGGGCTGCATTAGAGATAATTTGCTATAGTACTTTTATGATCTCTCATCTTCCGAATTAATTGATCCATAAGTGAAAACCGATAGTTTAGTTAAAGGTTATAGTTATTATAATTCCCCAGAAGCCCTTTAATTAACTAACTTTTATCTAATGGATGTTTAATATTAAAAATTTATATGAAGGGAAGAATAGTATCTTGCTGTTTTCATTCAGGACATAAGGCATGAAGTATATAACAAGGATGTTCTGCATGCAGTTCTTGAAAAAGATTGTTGTCACGGTGTCAAATCTAGTGCAATTACTTTAAAAAAATAGATGCCATTTAAAAAATAAACAGATCACAGCAAAATTCTCTTGAAAGGAGAGGAAGAATTAATATACTCTGTCTTATTTAGTGAATTTTAAGTTTATTTTTTGGAGATACTGTTTAACCCTTTCTGGACAGTGGGCTTCTCCAGCAGCCACCCCACTCTATATCACTCCTTATGTACAGGGTCTGTCCAGAAAGTAATAGGACTGATTTTTTTCCACCGCGACTGTACTTCGGAGCGCTCGTGCGCCAACTGGATTCGGTAGTATGGGTCCCTATCTAACGAACGAGGGGTTGGTCAGGGGGTCTCTGAGCATCCAGAGAGTCAAGACAGGCTTTTTCGTGCGACGAGTTTTTGTGAGTGGTACAAGCAGAAAATGCACAGTTCGTTAGAGCAGAGGTCGGCAATTAAATACTGTGGGAAACTCGGTAAATCTGCGGCAGAGACATTTGATATGATCAAGCAGGCTTATCTAGATAATACTTTAGCAAGAAGAGGAAACACACCACTTCTTGCTAAATAAGTGGTGGCACAAGGCCTTTTCGGAGTGCCGGGAAGGTCGCCGATGAAGACCGTGCTGGAAGACCTTCGACTTCAACAAACACCATCAATGTGACTCCTGGACAAACCGTCAACTCCAAGTTCTACGTGGAAGTGCTCAAGAGACTCAAATGAAGGGTCAATGGGGCCCGAAAAGACATCGCAGCCGACTGGAAGTTGCACCACGACAATGCCTCGGCTCACGCCTCCTTTCTTGTGACCAGCTACCAAGCCTGGCAGGCATTCCAATGCGTCCCCAGTTCCCTACAGCCCAGATGTGCCTCCTCGGACTTCTTTTTGTTTCCTCGCTTGAAAAGATCGATGAAAGGAAAGCATTTTGAGATGACAGAGGGGATCCAAGTAGCTTGTACTGCAGCTCTAAAGGCTATTCCAGAGACTCTCTACCGTGACGCCTTCAATGCTTGGAAATCGTGCTGGCAGCGCTGTATCGATGCAGGAAGAGCCTATTTTGAAAGTTTGTAAAAAATTGTAACGGTTAGATCAATAATTTTTTTTTAATCGACTCAGTCCTATTACTTTCCGGACAGACCCTGTATAAGGACGGTGGGCTTCTCCAGCTCTTTTAGACTGTTAGTGAGACTTCTCGGGCTTTTTCCGAAGCGTAAACAATGTAATTTGCTGTGGAAGCATCGCAGTTTCAAGGGAAATAAGTTTTCATTACAAAGGTGTTAAGTGTAAAGGGTTTTGCACTAATTTAAGGAATATATACATATATATATATATACATATATATATATTGTAATGATATAAAAGGGGGGTGCTCTAGAAAGGTCAGTTTCTGACATAGCAAAGAGTAGCATTCCTATTCAAAATAAAGGCTAGCTTATATTTCATAAGTCCATCACGAATATTATCATTTGTCAATCAATAAAATAAATAAAAGAATAATAAAAGAGATAGCATTTGGCAGTGTTTAGTTTGGCAGTATTTATTTTTTTTTAAAAAAGGCAGTGTTAAGTAGATAGAAGAGTCCAAATATCTCGGCTAGGAGCGATAAGGTATGCAAGTTCCCACAAAGATAACGATAAAGGTGTTTTACAAGTATGGACAAGAAAATCCAGGGAAGGACGCAGAATTCAGACACCCTTGGTGTGGAGGGGGTACGCCTCTATAAGTAGGGCCTTCCCCCACCACTCACTCTCACTTCAACGCCAGCCAAGGGCGAGAGAGCACCCTTTGCGCCACCACAGCCTGACACCGAGCACTTCAACTGGACATGATGGGAAGACAGAACTCCAAGATCTAGCAGCCGACCATCCATCTCCTCAACACGACTACCAGCAGCCTGCCTCTTCACTTCAAGAACATCATCCGTAAAACGATGAGTATAACTCACTCACTGCCAATCTTTAATTAAATTCTTAAAGCTATCTAAAGTTTCATAATGGCCAATAGTTATATTTTAATATATAAGATAATATTTTAAATATGTTCTAAACATTTCATAATAAACCAACATTGATACAAATATGTGAGTCACGCAAATTTTCTTTTTTATATTCTTTTTATATCACAGCCATGCAAAATCTAAAATTATATCTTTTATTCAATATAAGTCAATTATTTCCAACTCTTTTTTATTTATAATGAACCTATCTCCTGGTATATAATATGGTCTCAACACATAAAATGACAAATGGTAAGAAATGATTCTAATCATATATTTCTCATGCTTTTCTTTCAGAATTTTATTAAATTAATTTAATTATTCAAATGGTTATTCATAAGTCAATATGTGGTGAGTTTGGTAATAGATTAAATGAACCCTGAGATTTAATGAAAATATAATATAAACTTTTTTATTCTTTTCTTTTTCTATATTAACTTTCAAATATATTCCAATTTTCTTTTTCTTACCCCACAAAAACACCACATATTGGTGACCCAACGTGGGGCAATCCACAAAATCACCACATATTGGTGACCCAACGTGGGGCGATCCACTAAATCACCACATATTGGCGCCTCACGTGGGGCAATCCACTAAACCTGTCGCCGAAATCCTGAACAGGTTGAGTCGCGTAATCTTTCCCGTAGCTTTGTATTGCAGCCCGGCAGCCTAGAGACGAGTTGCAGTAGGCGCGCGCGTGTTTTAAAACCAGAATTAAAATTTTTATTTTTTGTTTTTATGTTTTCAGATTTTAAAATTGAGACCATATATTTAAAAAAGTGTGTTTTAAGGTTCAAAACTTGAATTTTTATGAAAAATACAATTTTTTGAGTGATATTAAATTTTTAGCAAATATTTTATTTTTGGCTGTGATATTTGTTAAATCATTTTTATTTAAGTTTTTATATATTTGTTTTGTCAGCTTGACAATTTTGCTACGACTACATAATTGGATCAATGTTGGGAAATGTGATGGCAATTTTGAAAGATGCGCTAATGATAGATATAATTATTTATATTTATTTCTGTATCTTTTTATATTTTGTTTATTAATTTTTGGATCGTATTTGTATTTTTTTTTTATATATTAAAATTACTTATTTTAACAAAATGGAACATAACGAAGGTAATAGACCTTTCACCCAGGAGGAAATAATAATAATAAATTCGGGGTTCGCGAAGATGCAGTTAATGATGAAACAAATGATGGCCCAAATGTTAAGTGATAAAAACGAATTAATAGAAAACCAAAAATTAATATCAGAAAATATAAAAACAGAAGCACAAAAGACCAGAACCGAATTGGGGGAAAAACTTCAATCACTCGGGACCATAATGACGCTCCGTGAAATCAAACCAACTCCTCTTGTAATCCATAAAATCAAACCTGTTTCTTTAATGATAAATGATCAAAGTAGTCCTAAAATAACTTCCGTGTCCAACGATCTATTTAATTCCGATGAAACTTATATTTTCAATAATTTATTCAAAATAAATAAAATTACAACAAAATTAAACAATAACTTATTCACTTCCGCCGAAAATTATATTTTAAACAAATTATTTAACAAAAATGACACAACAAAATTTAACATAGATTGTTTAACAAAAGATGAGAATTTTATTTTAAACCATTTGTTTAAGGGAAATATCTTGGAAGAAGAAACAGCAAAATTAAACCTAAAATTGACCATTAAATGTCCCATTATTAACATCAACCAGGGAGAAACACCCTGTAAAAAATATTCTTTCATTTTATCGAATAAAAATGGAATTATTCGGGGAATGTTCCATTCGATTCTCCTCAAATATTATCATGAACCGACCAAAGATGATGAAATAAAAAATTTAACCAGTAAAGTATAACGATAAAACCTCTCTGTTTTGGAGCTCCTCCGGCGTTGGGTACCGGATTTGAGTGGATAGGGACAAATAAATAATGAATTTATTAATATTTAAATTATATTACCTATCAAAATTCTATGGTTTATTGATAAAAACCAATGTTTATACATTTTTAACACCATTTTCAAAATTACGAGAGGCAAAACCCATATTTTAATTCATTTTTATTTTATTTTTAAAATCGTGTGCACAACCGTACACTAAAAACGAAAAATGTTACGAAAAAGGTCATTATATTATCCCTTTTTAGTCGTAGATTCAGTAAAATGATAACCGGTTTTATCCGTTAAAAGCAGTAAAATTATTAATAAAAGTAAAAATTTTGCACCCATATAAAATTCTAATGTCATTATTAGTATTAATATCAAAGAAAAATTAACAAGAAGACATAAAAAATTATTTCATTATCGGTCGTGATAAAATTTTTAGACACGCAAGTGTAAGACAAAGAGAATCGATAAAAAAAATCAGGAAATCTCCAGTTTATGTTAAAATCCTATTCCCATCTAGGGAAGGCAGAAAGTAGGATTAGTAACTCCCAAAATTACAAATCCCCTAAGCGCCAAATAATACCTAACAATAAATGTCAGGAAATATCCAGTAGAGGTTAAAATCCTATTCCTATCTTAGGAATGCAGATAATAGGATGATTAACTTCCAAAAGCTCTTATCTACCTCGAAAGCAGGAAGCTTTGACAATCCCTAGCATAAACAAAGCAGGCTCATGCTAGTTCAAGTTTTCAACACGCGCACCGCGCTAGTAGTCAAGAAGTTCCTATAATTGCCACAGCCCCGAGCAGCGCTCGCATCACTCTCTTTTGAATATAACTAGAACCCGCCAACAAGAGGATGTTTTTAAATGAGAAATATATTTATGAAGCCAATAAGGCTATAAGGAATTAATGAGTAAAATAACTAATGGTTAAACGACGTTTTAAATAAAGAATAAAATAAATAAAACTTAGTAATTGTTTAAATAAAGATAAAGACAGACTTTGACAAGGACAGTTAATAAATATTTAAAGGGAAAAAACCTTTTCAAAAGTTAATAATAAATAAAGAAGAAGTAGGAGTAAATAATTAATTGAAGTAAAGGGTAGGAGAAATAAATAAATCTAATTGAATTTATTTATGGGAAATATTGTTTGAAATAATTGAATAATTATTTTATATTGAGGGCTCACGGACCCATGAAGAGGCCGGAGTACCTATTATTTGTTGTGTATTAAAGGCTCACGGACCCATGAAGAGGCCGGAGTACCTTATCTACGTAGTGGGAAATATAATATTATATTATAATAAAGGGGGGAAACTTATTAATAATAATTATTGATGTGGAAGGAGTTTGATACTTAATAATTAATGAGAAATGGAAGGAGTTTAATAATAATAATGAGAAGTAAGGAGAAGTTTTTAAATGAAATGTAGTAAGAAGGAGTGACTGACAAACAAGTTGACACCGACAAGGACTGATAGACTATTGACAAATTATTTTATTACATTAAAATTTCAATTTTTTAAAAAAATGGGCTAGTGAGGGAACAAACTTTCTTGAACAATTATTGGAGCCATGTCAAATGCATTGGGTAAAATAATTAAATATGAATAAAAACCGCAATGAACTTAAAAAGAAAATTGTTGTACATAAAATATAATTAAAGAATAAATAAATAATAATAAAACTTAAGATTAAATGAGCCAGGAGGCTCAGCTTTGAGCTATACTTATATTTTTTCTTTTGTTGTCGTAGTAGATATTTTTAATTATATTATATTGTTCATTTGAAATTAAACTTATTAATTATTGAAATAAGGGTAATATTAAAAATAAAAAAAAAATAAAAAAAAAAAATGTATATATAAATAGATAAAAATAATTTTTTTATTTATTTGAAAAAAAAAATGTTTTGATAAGTGACTTTGTATTGGAATAAGAAGTATACAGACATACAACATGTGTTGTAAATGTAAATGTTATTATTGTATGTAATTTTTTTTTTGTTATAAAACATAATTTATAATTTTTATTAAGACTTTGGAATGTTTATAATTTAATGTAGAGCATCTAAAAAACAAATTTAAATTTTTTAAAAATGAAACTTGTTAATAGTATCCAGTATTTGAATAGAAATGCTACCCTGAGCCGGAAAACAAAATCTTTAGACCAAATAAAATTTAAAAAAAAAAAAAAAAAAAAAAAAAAAAAATTTAAAACTTGCTAAGCAGTTTTTTAATTTTTTTTTACACCGGAGCCCACCCGAAATGTAATGATATAAAAGGGGGGTGCTCTAGAAAGGTCAGTTTCTGACATAGCAAAGAGTAGCATTCCTATTCAAAATAAAGGCTAGCTTATATTTCATAAGTCCATCACGAATATTATCATTTGTCAATCAATAAAATAAATAAAAGAATAATAAAAGAGATAGCATTTGGCAGTGTTTAGTTTGGCAGTATTTATTTTTTTTTAAAAAAGGCAGTGTTAAGTAGATAGAAGAGTCCAAATATCTCGGCTAGGAGCGATAAGGTATGCAAGTTCCCACAAAGATAACGATAAAGGTGTTTTACAAGTATGGACAAGAAAATCCAGGGAAGGACGCAGAATTCAGACACCCTTGGTGTGGAGGGGGTACGCCTCTATAAGTAGGGCCTTCCCCCACCACTCACTCTCACTTCAACGCCAGCCAAGGGCGAGAGAGCACCCTTTGCGCCACCACAGCCTGACACCGAGCACTTCAACTGGACATGATGGGAAGACAGAACTCCAAGATCTAGCAGCCGACCATCCATCTCCTCAACACGACTACCAGCAGCCTGCCTCTTCACTTCAAGAACATCATCCGTAAAACGATGAGTATAACTCACTCACTGCCAATCTTTAATTAAATTCTTAAAGCTATCTAAAGTTTCATAATGGCCAATAGTTATATTTTAATATATAAGATAATATTTTAAATATGTTCTAAACATTTCATAATAAACCAACATTGATACAAATATGTGAGTCACGCAAATTTTCTTTTTTATATTCTTTTTATATCACAGCCATGCAAAATCTAAAATTATATCTTTTATTCAATATAAGTCAATTATTTCCAACTCTTTTTTATTTATAATGAACCTATCTCCTGGTATATAATATGGTCTCAACACATAAAATGACAAATGGTAAGAAATGATTCTAATCATATATTTCTCATGCTTTTCTTTCAGAATTTTATTAAATTAATTTAATTATTCAAATGGTTATTCATAAGTCAATATGTGGTGAGTTTGGTAATAGATTAAATGAACCCTGAGATTTAATGAAAATATAATATAAACTTTTTTATTCTTTTCTTTTTCTATATTAACTTTCAAATATATTCCAATTTTCTTTTTCTTACCCCACAAAAACACCACAATATATATATATATATATATATATATATATATATATATATATATATATATATATGCTATTTTTCAAGCTACTTCGCTGGGAATTTAATGTGTTGTTTATTCGGCATCTGTCTCCAGCGGTCTTGCTCCTCCTGTCATCGCAATATTTCGCCGGATTCCTCTCCGGCTTCTTCAGGCAATCATTCATCCTTGCTGGCCCAAACCACTGACGAGCTCATTCCCTTACCAAGAAGGATAAGAAGGGCCCAAACCACTGACGAGCTCATTCCCTTACCAACCAGCAAGGATGAATGATTGCCTGAAGAAGCTGGAGAGGAATCCGGCGAAATATTGCGATGACAGGAGGAGCAAGACCGCTGGAGACAGATGCCGAATAAACAACACATATATATATATATATATATATATATATATATATATATATTACTAATAAGAGAACATAAAAATGTAAAAAAAAAAACTTATATTATGAAATTAATAAGAGAACACAAAAATCTAAAAAAAAAACTTATTTTATGAAATTAATAATTTTAGTTTAAATTATTTGGAATTAATCTTTTATTATTGGTAATGTAATAATTAGGGAACGGATGTTCATGTATTTACATTTTTTTTTTTTTTATTCTTAAATCGGAATTCTTGATGAAATTCTGCATGTTTTAAGTGATTTTAAAGCATTTAAACAGGTGTTTATTTTACATATTTTGTCAAAAATCCATATTTTTTACATATTCTGTCATAAATACATATTTTGATATTCTTTTTATTTTTTAATTGGAAAAAATAAAGGGGGAAACAGAGAAATAAAATAATACTTTACCTATTGAACCTAGAACACGAAGGTATTGTTATTTTTGAATGATGTGGCTCCATACATGATCAAAGCAGGTAATGTCTTGAAAGTTTACCCGAAAATGATTCATCTAACCTGTTTGGCCCATGCTATGCACCGTATTGCTGAAACCGTAAGGGCCAGTTTTTTGATGTGGATGAATT
Organism: Gonocerus acuteangulatus; assembly: GCA_946811695.1. Taxonomy (NCBI): domain Eukaryota; kingdom Metazoa; phylum Arthropoda; class Insecta; order Hemiptera; family Coreidae; genus Gonocerus; species Gonocerus acuteangulatus. Next base: position 21,634,913 of record OX328132.1, read on the forward strand.
GATAACGACAATTAAAAAATTATTTCTTAAATCTCCTAGCCGGGTAAGTATTTTAAAGGAGAACTATCCCGAAATGCCTTTACCTCCCCAACCAGTAATTACTCGTTGAGCACTTGGCTGGACGCAGCACAATACTACAGTGAGAACTTCGATAAAATAAAAAATGGTGTTTCCCAGTTTGATCCAGAGTCAGCCGTAGATAAAGCTATGTTATTGATGGAAAAATCTAGCTTGAAGGACGACCTTGCCTACATCTCTTCAAATATGTATTTTATATCTCTTACTATATCAAGACTACAGCAAAAGGCATGTTGTTAACGGATAGCATTGCAATCATACAGGGAGTAATGGAGAAAATCCAGGTTTTAAAAGGAGATACTGGGAATAAATTTTAAAAAAAGTTAAAAGACTTTCTTAGAAAAAGCCCTGGATGGAAAGATATCCAGATTATTGAGGACATCCACTGAGGCAAAATAGCAAGTAGATGTTTAACAGTTGAGTTGAATCCCATGGAGATTGCAGCCGCTTCAAAAATATTCTCAGATCTGAACGACACCATTTCACGTTTGACCATTTAAAAATGCATGTTGTTGCAAACAATTTTACAAAATAATGCACATCTGTTAAAATGTTCAACTTCCTTTTTCCCCTTTTATAAGTTCCTAATTTTAATTTATACTTTATTTTTGTATATGTTATAGAGTTTAAGTCATTTTGTTCTATCCATTCATAATAACAGAGTTCCTAGTTATTATTTTTGCTTTTCTTTTTAATATTTTATAGTGTTTTAGGTATTTTTTACTACATATTTTCAATTTTTTATTGCATATTTCATTATAAATAGTTCATATATATGTACATATTTTGAATTTTATTTTACATAAACATCCGTTCCCTAGTAATAATTATAATTTCATTTAAAAAAAAAAAAAAAAAAGTAACCGGGCAATTTGTAAACAATGTTTACAACAAGGTTTATGTCTTTTGCCATCTCTAGTAAAAATGACACCAGTTCATTTAAAAACATTTATTTTAAAGGAATAGTATGGTTATAGGTAACATTTTTATTATATTATGCTTATGAAACTCACATGCATGAAATATTTGTTTATGTTTGACGTATTTAAGAATTTTATTTGTGAACAGAGGGACGCTTATTAAACCGACATAAGCAGATACACTGGCTTGTTCGAGATAAGCTGGAGGAAGGAAACATACATTATAAACATTATTGCCCTAGGCACTCTAACTGCTACTCTTTCTTACGCTTCTCCACCTCAAGACTATTTATTTAAAAATAGTTATTTTCTACTGTAAAACTACGCTTCGTCCAATATTGTTTCATCCCATAGGTTTTAACTACATACTAATCTATACTCTCTAAGAAAAAATGTACATTAATAAATATTCCAATATTATGAGCATTTTACAAATTATTTAAAGATGAAGCAACTCCTGGACCTAAATTTAAAAAATGTTCCAAGACTCATGTAACACAAACATTATGGTCTTTGGTATTGACCGTGTCACCACTTCTTTACTGACATTTTGCTCAAAACATGATCGGAGAAACATCGGTGAAGAAGATGGTGACCAGTTCGACTATGGAAGTCTAGAATTTAAAATCCTATAATACCCTTCATTTAGTAATCGTAATTAAAATCCTATAATAACTTACTTGTTGTGCTGTTTGAGATTTTGGAACATGAGAAACAAGAGAATCAATTGCCATATGGGATGATGCTGGAGAATGGTTGTCAACATGTCCATTACTAGGATGAAATCCAACGTCTACAGAATATGAACTTGTTTGCTCTATATCTGGCTGGCCCCTGAATAGGATTACAAAATACTGCATAAAATGTATAAAACATTTCAAGAATGATACTTGAATGGAAAATGTATAATTTCCGTTAATTCTCCACAATTAACATATTTGTTTAATACTCACAAGTACTGGGGCATGTCTTGCTGCTTTTCCTGCAACACCCTCCTGAAAATAAAATAAAGATGAAAATATTCAAGATTAATTATAATTTTCCAATTACTGTGTCCCAATCATTGAAGCAGAAAACTGCACGAAATGTTGCTACATTGTCTGTAGCAATTAGGATTATTGGCAATAGAGTAATTCTGCTATTTTAAATAATAATAATAAAAAAATAAAAAATGATATTTCATAGAACTGGCTTAAATAATAATTAAAAGTGATGGATTTAGATTCCAATAATGTCTTGTGCTAGACCATTATGAGATAATATCCTTAAGGAGTACTACCTTGTGTGATCAAAATCAAAGTAATTTTCTTGAATTAATAGATAACAAATCAATAATTTTCAATTCTTTATATTAAACATTTTATGATTTTTTATTTAAAGAAGGATTTTATTACTGTCCATGACAAATCCTTTAAAGAAACAATATGTGGGCAAATTTTTGACACAAATGGAACATTATTTTTATACATTGGTGGAAAATTTATATTTTATTATTTTTAAAGGGGCGAGGTTAGCTCAGTGGAAGAGCACTGGACTAATAAGCTGGAGGCCTGAGTTCAAATCCCGAGCAAGCACTAAAGATTTTTTCTTCTAGTGTCTTCGTTCATGGGTTGAATTCGGCCTCCCTGACCGTCCCTAGGCCGACCCAGCCTTTAATTAATTTAATAATGGGTACCTTGGGTGCTAATGACTCTAGCAGTCGAAGCGGCCAAGGGGAAAATCAGGCGGCCGGAGCATAGTACTGACCACACTATCTCCCTAGTGTGCCGTATGGTCATGAATCAGATACCTCTATAGTATCTGCCCCTCAGGCCCCTTGTGGCCTGTTATGGGACTGATTTTTTTTTTTTTAAGATTATTTTTAAAACCCTTCCTTTAATGAAATACCGTTACAACTAAATAACAGAAAACATTCGGAATTTGGTTACAGCTAAGTTCTTTGTGAGTTATTTTGCCTTCTTCAAGGCAGGTTCTTCTTCTGATGCCTTAGCAGATCAGCACTCCTTGTCCCATTTAAATAATTTGGGATAAAAGAATTATGATATTCTTTAAACTTCAGGAGCCAAATGTCAAAAGTTAGAATAAAACAATTCATTCAGTAAGTTAATAAATATAATGGGAATTCTTTTTCTTTTGACTCTCAAAACCTTGTAATTATAAATGATATACTTACAGACAGGAATCAACAAGCTGGCTGTTAGACATGGCAATTAAGATGTGCACACTTGTATAAAGGAACTTTCAAATCTGTGAAAAAAATATAATAGAAAAAATTAGCTCTTGGAAAGTTCAAGAGTAAGATAAAAAACATTTTTTGAGAACATATTAAATTGTAAATTATTAAGTAAAAATAACTTCATATGTATAAAATAATTAAAGCTACTTTTAATTTTACTGCAATAGATAATAATAATGCCCAATAATAACACAATGTAATATTTTTTATTTATTTTTACCAAAGCTCATGTAAGGGTAATAAATAATTTAAGGAGGACAGACCACTGCCATGGAGAGAATTGCATAATTAAGATAAGGAAAGTGATAGTGGATTTCACAAATAAATTATCCACTTTTAGGAGAGCTTTTTATTATTATATATAGATCATAAGTTCTAAACGATGCTACAAAATAGGGGGGGGGGTTAAAGGATACTCCAAAAGGGCAGCTGCCTGCCCTTTTAGCGCGGTTCCTCCCTCCCCCATAGGGAGGAACCCCGCTTATAAGGTTGATACAATGAAACAATCCGGAAGTGCCGACTAGAAAATTTTGCGTTTCAGAACCCCTAGAGACCGAAAATGATGGTGGTTCAAATTTGTATATATATATATATGTATATATTTATATATATATATATATATATATATATATATATATATATATATATATATATATTTGTCTGTTCGCTCTCTAGCTCGAAGACGAATGGTCCGATTTTGATGAAATTTGGTACAAAAATCCGTCGTCCAATTTGAAAGGTCAAGTTCGTTAACCAGCGAAATCCGCCTACCGGAAGATGGCGTTTGGGGCGAAATTCGCGCAAAAAAAATCGTAACGCTTACGTTTTTGAGTTCATAAGCTTCTAAGTACTCGTTTTATATGATTCCTGGGCTAGGAAAACGAATGAAACCATTTTCAAGGCGATAGCTTTAACCGTTTTTGAGAAAATTGGAAAAATATTTTTTGAATACCGTTTTTGGTTTGGGTACTTAGAATCATGGGATTCAGTTGAAACTTTATCTGCATGTTCTACTTTCATTAAAACTAATATGTTGAAAGTTTTGTTACGTTTGGAGTTAAGGAAGGGTTAGAATAAAATATTTTATGAACAGACATGAAAAGTTTTGGGAAGTTCGTATACTTTCATTAATATCTCGAACACGGTTGCGAAATCGTGGTAAGTGGATAGAAACTATTTGAAAGCTTACTAAATTCTCTACAAAAAAGATTCTAAAACTATTTTTGATTAGGTTATGTCAATCGGAGAAATAAGTGCTTAAAACTTCAAATACGTCTGTTTTGTTCTTATGAACGGGTTTTTGTCGTTCTTGTTGTAATTTTTGTCTCTTTCCCTTCGTTTTTTATTGCTTTTTATTTTTGTAATTTATTATGTTGCGAAAATTTTGTGTGTAAAACAGGATATGAAAAATGAGGCCAATTTTCTGTTGTTAGAAATAATATAAATTTTGGGAACTTTCTTTAATATCTCGAAAACTGTTGAGAATTTTGGTAAACGGAAGAATACCATTAGAAAGCTTATTAAATGCTCTACATAAAAGGTTCTAATGAAAGTTTTGATCAGGCGATGTCAATCGGAGAAATAAGAGCTTAAAGCTTTAAAGTAATTGATTTCGCTTATTCGAAGTGTTCTTTTTGCCTGTATTTTATTCCTTGTTATTTTTTAATTGCTTATAGTTGGATAATGTATTCGAAAATAAAACAGGTTAAGTAAAATAACAAAAACAATTTATTGTTAGAAATATAGATTTCCAAGATTCCAAGACCTTGCAACTAGCGGGACGGTTTCTTGTGTTGCCGACCCTTCCAGGTCAGATTGTAAATCCTACCTTTCAAGACTGGTGGAACCAAAATATAACTGTCAGGGTTCGGTCACTGCTACTTAATAAAACTACATTTTATCGTAAAAATGGTTTTATTGTGCCGACGTTTCGGCTTGAACTTCAAGCCTTCATCAGGGCTGTAAATACAAGTAGGACATATTTAACACTAATATATGCACATATCTATGTAAATATATATATATATATATATATACATATATAATATATATATATTTATATATATGCATATACACATACACATATACACGCACACATATGTACATATATATGCCCACATACCTACACATATGGGGTATGTATTATTAAGTAGCAGTGACCTAACCCGGACAATCCCTACCTTGCATCATCAACGGTCAACGATCTCCTCTCAACAAAATAATAACTGCTTCTATTTTAATCTTTCGAAATTAGACTAGGGATAAGAACGGAACCGCGCTAAGATGAGGCAGTTCCTGCGAGTCGGACTTTTTTTTATTAGTTAAGATGAACAATGAAGAGAAAACACTCACACAATTAAGATCTTATAAGTTGAATATTAAATTACTTTTCTGATAGGAAACATAAATAGTGTTTCTGTTAGTGTATAACTTAAAGATAAATATTTCAAAAATTTAAACTTAACTTTCAAACATATTAAAAGTATTCACTAATTAAAATAACAACATAACATAAAATCATCAAAAAAGTAAATGCATAGAATAATTTTAGTGTGCATAAACTGTTTGACTACACGAGAGAATATAAAACAATATGTTTCTATTATTCTATTTGTCTTTTCAAAAGACAGAATTTATCTCTTGTGGCTTGCTTCTTGACAGCAAAACACTGAGGACGCTCGTTAATTGAAGTTGCTGCCGCCTGGCATCCTGGAGGGCAATCTAAAAAGATGGAGGATATAATCAAGTTTCTTTTTCTAATAGAAGGAGCCATAACACTGAATCTCTCATAGTCAAAGGAACATCTATAAAAATTATAGGCGAAAATGTATAGCAAGCAAATTATGGGTGAAATAATTTATCTCAGGATTATCCTGGATGTAAGTAGTAGGTAGAAGTCCATTATGAACAGAGAGAACTTTCTGTTCTTACAAACGCAAGATAAGGATTTGATATGGATCCTGCAAAAGGCCCTGTTGAAAGGCACAAAGAATGGACTCAAGGATGCTTTACTTGCTTAATACTGTTGGATACGTCCGATAATAATGTATGCTTGACTGGTTGTGGGTTAACACCTCTGTCAGGTTATTTCAGGAATTTTGAGCCCTTCACAAGAGGAAGAAGGAGATGAAGGAAAACCTCTGGATTTTGGAAAAATGAAAAGGAAGTGAACTTTATCTCAGTTGGCTGGACAAGGATAACTAAACACACGTCTTCGACAAAAATTCAGGATGGACTTACCGAGCCGATAGTGTTTGGGAAAAAAATTGCAAGAGGCTTGCTTGAATGGTGTACAGGTGCCACTCTTACATTACAGGGATATATGGCCCCAAAACACAAATCATTAAAACTCTTCGATCACACAGCACTGTTTTTCAGTTGGAAATACATGTGATTGAAATGGGAGTCCATGAAACCTCAAAAAAAGGCATAAAAAGGCAAAAAAAGTATATAAATAATGACGGTCTGTGTGAATGTGCTGAAGGCACAAAAATCTCATTCTGAATTCTGGAATGCCACAATGCCTAAAGCCCAAGGAAGAGACCAAAAAAGTTACACAAAAGGCGGATAAACTCGTCTAGAAGGGATAATAAATATAATAGCTCACCTTTAGAGAGTTTTATGTGAACTCATTTAAATTTGAAGAGGTCCTTGATGAAGTATTCCTCCATTTTTAATTCTACAACTGTCCTTCAAACTGTTTATCTACAAATTGAACAGGATTGTAATGTATAAAAATTTGTTATACACATAGCAGTTCTGAGAAATAACATGGTAAATAGCATGCTAACTAGCCAGAAATTATATGTTAAATATAAAAAGAAAGTGCATCCATACTTTGATGTACACCAAAGAAAAATTTCTGATTCAACTTTCTCATTTAGCAGAAAAATGTAGTTGATTCATTTTTTATATATATATTTTTTAACAAAACGTTTTTAGAATGTTGCTGCAGAAAATCCATTACAAATCTTTTGTTCAAGGATTAGAGGAACTATTAAATGGTTAAATCATATTAATCTAACACTATTATATTATCAATAAAAATTATTGGCTATATAATGGCTATAACTATTACTCTTATTTGGCTATGATAGCCCAGCCAAAAATTATTACAGTAGAACTTGGATAATTCGAACCCCTAGGGACCGATAAAAAAGTTCGAATTATCCAAAATTCGAATTACAAAAGTTTTCGAAAATAAAGGGGGAAAAATCAAACTTCATATTTTCACATTTTTTAATTTAAAAAAAAAAATACGTTTTATTTAAAGGACAACAAACATTTCATGAATTGATGAGTACGTACATAAGTAATAAATAATTTATCAAAAAAATAAAAATAAACATCTATTGTTTAGAAAAAAAGTCATTTTCATAGTAAAGAATTTTTTCTTTATTTTTCAGGTAAGTTGGTAAAGTGTTAGGAGGAATTCCAAAGTCCTTGGCAATTTCAGATTTTTTTGAAATCCTGTTTTAACTTCTTTAATCGCAGCTATTTTCTCTGACAACGATAACATTTTATAACTTCTAGGCTTCGACATCTTAAATCAACAACTCACAGAACTGCACTGTAAACCAGAAATTCAAGGCACAAACAACAACAACAAAATACAACAGATCTAGACGCTGACTGATTTTTAACTGAATAAGAAATGAAGATTGGAGGGATATTGGGAGGGAATTCTAGGATAAAACGACAGGATGAAACTATAACAACCCCTGGAAGAGAGGAAGCGCGACCCACCACTTTGCAGAACTCCTAGAGTCCAAGAACTAGAGTATGAGACCATCGCTATTCTTGTCCCGGAACCCCTACATCCGTATCTTATTATCCGCTTTTCCTGATGTGAGAATATTTTCACAAGATTTAAGATCGACCGCCTCTCTGTCCACTTCCCATTCGAGGTACAGACTCGTCAAAAATTCGAATTATCGAAAATTTTATTCGAATTAACCAAGATTTTTTTACATTGTTTATGCCCAAAATTCTAGGGACCGAGAGAAATATTCGAATTAAAGACGATTTCGAATTATCCATGTTCCACTGTATTAACATACATAGTGTCTACTACTTTTGTAAAAGCCAATTTCGGGACTTTTTAGTGACATTTTTGATGATTTGAAATGCAAATTTCATGCCCATTAGAAAGAAAATAATATCAATCAAGATCTAAGAGCATAAATTATTTGTAATCATACACGGATTACCATGATATCTATAAGCTTACAATTATTACATACATATATTTAAACAATTAATGAGACTGCATAAAATGTACATCTTATGTTATATTAACTTTAGAAGTGAAGAAATGATTATACTAAAAAATTTAGAATGACTATGGAATTAGCAGCCTCAAAAATATCGAACAATGATAACAGAATTTAACATTCCTAAAAATAATACTAACTAAATATTTATTGTCAAAGTACACAATTTAGGTTATTAATGTGTACAGAATTTCAATATTTAAGTCTGCATATATTTAAAAAATGGATAATTGATGTGTAAATGTTACAACAAAGGAATCTAACAGAGAAAGGGGGTGGGAGAGGCGTATAAAATTGTGTCGTCATACAAAATGGCAACAATTACCTATGCGCCCAAGTAGAGGCCCTTACGTTAGACTCCGGTAGAAACTGAAATTTCGTGACATGGGTTCAAAATTCATGACTTTTTCGTGATTTTCGTGCCTTATTTTCAATTTTGTGACATTTTCATGACATTCGTGACTTTTTCGTGCAGTAGACACCCTGACGTAACATATTTTAGCAGATAGAAAGTCCTTATTTACAGGTCATGATAGCATTTTAGCAGTCAAAGAATCTATAGTGTAAATTCCATAAATTAGAAATTTTGAAGGGAAAAGTACTTTCATCATCTGAGACTCCACCTCGTAAAATTGGCCTTCCTAAACTGAAATGGTAATTATTCAATCTTAATAAAAAACTTACACACTGCATAAGTTTTTCAAAAAGAGTTGCTTATAAATGTCTGGGAATACTGAATAAATTGTTTAGATGCATGTATTAAATCAAAAAGAATTTACGACAATTTTTTTTTTTTTTATTGCCTAACTTTCCTCTCTCAATAATATGACTTAAAGTAAAAAAAAAAAAAAAATAACAATTTACGGTAAAACTGAAGGATAGCTTCCTCAGCACCGATTTTTATCAAATTTTGCACTATAACGGATTATACGGAGTAGAATCCGTTAAAAAAAAAGTTGCACTCAACTAAGAAAGAAGTTATTAAGCACTAAAGTTCACTGTTATGGAGGTTATAAAAATTGGCGTAAACAGCGTATTAATAAACATGTGTATTAAGAAGAATGTCTAGACCGACTTTTGGGCAGACGTGCTATGCGTTTCCGCTCGCTACGCTTGCTCAAGAGGATATCAAAACTCTAGTCTATCCAACTCTCTGTTATGGATAGAATTCCGATGTTATGGAGGTTATAAATAGTTTATCAAAATTTCAAATGAGAGCTCTTTGTTTTCCAATGTTAGACGTCTGCGCATGCACATGTTTACAAATACGCTGTTTATGCCAACTTTAACCTCAATAACAGTGAACTTTAGTGCTTAATAACTTCTTTCCTAGTTGAGAGCAACTTTTTTTTTTAAAGGATTTGTGTTCAGTACATCAAAATACGTTATAGTGCAAAATTTGAAAAAAAATCGGTGCTGAGGACACTCTCCTTCAGTTTTACCCAATTTACATATCTTTGAAGAATCTGAATGAGTATACATAATTATTTTTAATATTTTAATGAGAGGTAACTATTTTAACTATAGCGAAATGTGTACTGTTATAAGGATATGAGTTAAAAACTACTAAGAAAACAGACAAATAAAACTTACCTTTTACCAATATATAAGAAATAACAGCATTTATTTCATGGATTAGACAAACATACAGTGGCTCCATTTTTATTCATCAAAAACCGTGTTAGTCATATTTAGTTTTTAAAAAGATATTATGCCCTGCAAATAAATCAATTACTAAATAGAACTGATAACAAGGAAGCAATTTATACACTATTTAGAAACCAAGTGATTGAACTGGTTCCAAAAACTCTATAAACCACAAAGTTATGACTTATCTGGTTCCTTCAGATGTAAATTAAAAATGAAATATTTTTGAGGTAAGCCACTTCCATACTTATGATATTTCAATTAATATATATTAATATATGTATATATTAATATATATATATATATATATATATATATATATATATATATACACACACACACACAAAATATCTATAAATAATAAAATACATCTTAAACCCTTAACATATCTCATGCAAGTGTCCCAAATCATTTGGGGGCTGCAGGATATGTTTCTCAAACTGATATATGGGTTCCTCACAATTTGAAATGAAAAAGTTTTATTCTTATTCCGGGACACAAGTCCCATAGGAATAATTTTGAAATTACAAAATAATAATGAATTTAATATATAAACTTATAAGTACTACCAGTATATAATGTACAGCTTCAATATAAACTAGGGATTGGGTAAAACTTGCAGGGATGGAAGGTGGTGGAAGTCGGGATTTAAAGGTTTCTAGGTTGGTAGAATGGCGGACAAACAGAGGTAAGGAATTCCATAGCGAGGTGGCACGGGTGACGAATGATTTTTCGAATATTGCTGTTCGGTGGGAAGGAATATAAAGATCGGAAGGACGAGATCGGGTGTTACGGGAGTGAACAGAGGACTTAAATTTAAGGAGTTGAAAAATATAAGGAGGTCTACGGGATTGAATTACTTGGTAAAGGACTGAGCCGAGGAGGTAATGCCGACAATAAAGAGGGAATAGCCAATTTAGCTCCTGGTAGAAATGTGATATGTGGGAGTCTCTGGGGATCCCGAGGATAAAACGAATGAAACAGTTCATTAGGCGTTTGAGTTTTGTCTCGAGATCGCCAGAAAGTCCACCGTACACCAAATAGGTCAAACTGGGGGAATAATAGAGAGGTTATGAGGAGTTGACGGGCTTTTGTTGGCAGGAGAGGTTGAGCTGTCTCAGGATAAATATGGATCGACGGGAAATTTGGGAAAAATGATTTTTCCAGGAAAGGTTCTGATCAAATATGATTCCAAGATTTTTAACTGATTTTCAATATTTTATAGGGATGCTGTTGAGGTAAAGGGCTGGAAAAGGGGAAGTGGAACTTATGAGAGATTGGGAGCATGTAACAATGGCTTTGGATTTATCTGGATTCAGGGAAATCTTATTAGCTGCGGCCCAAGCATTGATGTTTGATGGAAAAGAATTTATTGGACCTCATTTCCATTAGCGATTCCCTCCTGAAAAGCAATGTTAATGATCCATTTTTAAAGAGGTTGATAACTGGGGATGAAAAGTGGGTCCTGTACAATAATATTGTGGGAAAAAAGTCCTGGGAAAAATAAAGTGTGGAAAAGAAAGGTTATGCAGTGCATTTAGTGGGATTGGAAAGGTGTCTTTTATTTTAAGCTCATCCCACCCAACTAGACCTTTAATTCTGCAGTATACTGTGCAGTTGGAACAATTAAAGGCAGCAGTTGAGCAAAAGCATCCAGCATTGGCTAATCGAAAAGGCATAGTTTTCTATCACGATAAGTTTTTCCCACGTGTCTTTTTAGACCCGGCAGAAATTATTCGAGTTCGGCTGGGATGTGAGCATCCACCCACTCTGTTCACCAAACCTTTCCCACACAGATTTTCACTTATTTCGGGGCCCTTCAAACCCCTCAAAATGGGAAACACTAATTAAACAGTGATTACTTTTCTTGTTCTGGTCGATGACTCATGGTTCGGCCAAGCAGCACTTCATTTAATACAATGAAGGCAAAAATCACCTCCATATGAGAAATTCTTTAAATGAGGAATCCATATGCTACCTGAATCACTACACTTCTGAAAAAATGCAACCTGCTGAATCTCACAAAAGTTGTAAAATTTAATTACATTTTAACTAATAAATAAAACTGATAACTGAAAATAACTAATAAATAAAACTGCTATCATATTTATTTTTGTGAACTTACCAGAAATAAATTATTCTTGATGAAATTGACATTGAATGATTTAAGTAAGTTTTACATTGTAGTTGAAGTAAAAAAAATAAGTATATTTTATGGACTTAAAAGTTTCATCTTTAAAAAAAAAGACACTGAAAGTTGCAAGTTTTTGAGATTACCTTTCTGTTGGAAATGTCCCTTGGTTTATAATAGTATTGTTAATTTTTGTTTTGATTTTTGAAATTATTTCTCCCATTAAGTGTTCAATTTAAATGGAGGGAAATTTCTTTTAACAAGAGAAGATATATACTTTAGTATTGTTGATCACACAAGAGCCCGAACTCAATTGCACTTGTTGTGTATTCTCCCATCCAGTAATCTCCTCATAATGCATTGCCTTAACTATGTTAAATATAATCTAGTCTAATAAAGGGGAGGAAGAGCTTCACAGCAATATGTAAGATCTCATAAAGTTTTTGAGGATTGTGTAAAATTCACAAGCCAAGGTTAGTTATTCCCTGCTGGGCAAGAAGGATATAATCTGGTAAAACTGATCAATACAGCCAGAGCCATTTACAATGGAAAACACTTAAATTGAAATATGAGACAAACTTTCAGAATTGTCAACCCTAACAGAACCCCATATCAAAACAAGACACCAAATCTTCAAGTTGCTAGGACTTCTACCAGTGCCCAGTGTTTTGCTTGGCTCTGGGCTCTATTTGTTCCTAAATTACACTGCACAAATCACGGGACATTCTTTAGTGAGTAGTTCTACTATCTCCTTTTATTGAGAGTTTACCAAATTAGAAACACATTTGACAAGAAAAACATACTATGCATTGAGCTAAAAGCAGTAGGCATAATGCCTCCATCTAACAAGGGAACATCCCCAAGTGTCTGGAGATGATTTCTATGAAACTTTGTATATTTACTAAACAAGTGAATATATATATATATATATATATATATATATATATATATATATATGATATATTTTTTTATATCGGCCTAATCGCACGTTTAAAGAGTGAAACCATCCTTCCAAATTACACCTCAAATATTCTTACGTTGAAACTAACGTAGATAGAAAAAAATGATATAAAGAAACATTTTATGGCATTTTACATACAAAACAATTATGTAAACAAATTGTTCAAATAATAATTTATTTATAATAAAAGAAATTGTTGTGCCTTTTTTTACTCGATATCAACATTTTGTTTCGAAACAAAAGATTAGGAATTATTGCTGAATTCAACGATATGTTTAGCAAACAAGTTTGGTGTATTTGTTTATAATAAAAGTAAGATGACTGCATTGCTCGTCATGTACCACACCATGTTGCTGATTGTGCGCACCTATCATACTGATATACACCAAAATCTCAGGTGGAAATTAAAAATATCAGACATTGTTGAATTCAGCAATGTTTTCTTAGGGTAAGTGACCCAATAGTTGACACTTTAAGGAGAGGTTATTTTACTTAAAATAATTCTTCGCTTAGTTTTTGAAAATAATAAACTTTGAATATATCAAATTATTCGTCAGCTCATTCTCTATGAAATTCACATAAACCAATTTTAGATACATTAAGTGTTTCAAGTAAAATAAATCATTAAATGCTGCCTTACTCTGGTCCTAATGTTACACGTCTGCAGTAGTTTGGTGCCTAAGTTTGACTTTTCTGTTCCTAAGGATGACAGTGAGGGAAAATGAAAATAATACAACTTCATTCTTTAAACAAACAATCAAATTGGATTGAAATCGTGCTGTTTTTCCTTCAACTTGAACTATACACTAATCACCTACTCTAATAACGTTAACTTTGTTTATAACTTGCTTATTACAGCCATTTTCGTCTTTCATCCCTTGGTCATTTTTGAACAATCGCTCTTCTTCTTTAACTATTTGTGTAAACTTTGATCTGCATTCTTCTCATATTCGTTATTTGTGGTTTTATCTACCTGACGTGCTGTCATTGATGATGGTTTACTTACACCTGTTGATTCTACAAAGCTCATGTTAGTGACGTCCTTTCTTCTTCAAGCTGATTGGAGGAGTCACCATCTTCATCAGTCATGGTCATAGAAAGTTATTTCTTGTAAGGGATTTTTCTTTTTTTTTTGTTCAATCTACCCTTCGCTCTTTCTTTCTTGGCGATTTCAGCTGTGTTTTTTTTTAATGCAGGACTTGCCATATGGTTGACGCTCCATTCATGAACTTTTAGCTTCCAACCTTCTTTAAATGTTCGGAAACCTGATACATTCGTAGGTTGGTTGATGTGAGAAGCATTTGGAGGTACCGCCTGTTATAACCATTGTACCACAAATTGATTAAGAAGTTGTGTGACATTTCAAATTGCAGAAAACTACTATAAAAAGTTGTCTGTCAACATTAGGAACAGAATGTCAAAATTAGGAAAACATGTTGTCAACTTAAGGTTCCAGTCATAAGAAATTAATAAAATCAGGATACATGAATTTCTAATGAAAATCTCAACTAAATGCTTTAGTATGCATCACTGACAACCATTTTCTTAAAGTTGATATTAGTGTCAAGAAAAGGAGCCCTGGATGTTTATTGGGTTCCCAATGTTGACACTACCATAATCTCAAGATTTTTTTTGGTTTTACTTAAGTCGAACCTTTTACAGTCCCTAATTTAAGTAACATAGAGTTCATAAAAATCACAAAAGTATAATTTAATGCACGCATTACAAAAAAAAAATCTTAAGAAATATTCTTAATCTCTTATCAAATTCACTAAGCGAAGAGAGCAGCAGGAGTTGACACGAGGATTTTTCATACTAAAATGGCTGCAGATGTTATTAACGGAGTTGCATAGTTGATCGGGTTAGTCGACATTATTCTTCAACAACTGTTCTTTCATTTGGATGCAAACTTATTGAATTCTCTTGAATCTAACTGTTATTTTTTAAATTTAAATTTGAAGTGTCAACTTAAAGAGCAGTGTCAACGATCGGGTCATTTACCCTACATGTATGTTACATAACAAAAATGTTGATATCGAGTAGAAAAAAAGGTGCAAAGAATGTTTTTGTAATAAATAAATTATATATAGACAACCAGATTACATATTTGTTTTGTAAGTAAAATACCATACATTTTTTTCTATCTACAAAAGTTTAAAAGTTCAAATATTTGAGGTGTTCTTTGGAAGAGTGGTTACACCCCTTAAACGTGCGATTGGGCTGATATAAAAAAAAATGTATCAATTATTTTCATGAATTTAATAAATATACAAAATTTCATAAAAATCAGCTCCGGACACTTGGGGATGTTGTATAAGTGATCTATAAGCTTATAATCAATAGAAAACTATAAAAGTCCTTTCTGATTGTTAAACAGTCAGTGAAAAGTACAAAGACCCAATACATTTCACTTCAATTGCTATTAAATCTTACTAAACCTGCCTGTATGAGCAAATGTAGAGGAATTATTGCATTAAGTCCAATTTTCGCTTAAAGAAAAAAGATTAACAATGTAATTAAACCGAAGATTAAGTTATACATTATTCTAATCCCTAATTAATATAATGATAAGTTTAATCTCATTAATATTATTAATTATTTGTTATAATAGGTTACACAAACACAGTAAAGAACAACAATCATTAATAACCATATCTGAAGATATGTTCTCACGTAAACGTTTATAAAGCACAGATCATTACAATTGTCATCTTCTTCATATAGAATAGATTTAATTCATAACTATAAGGGGAAATAATAAACCATAGTTTATATTTAGACAACTAAAGAAGATGGGAGGTCACCAAAATTAAGCAAACAATCCTTCAAAGAGGAAACATACTAAATCAAAATTAATATTTAATACATAATATAACCCACTGATAATATTATTCAGGAGAGTATTCTGAAAATTCAATGCTTTAAGAGATTGCATGAAAATAAAAATAGGGTAATATGTACAAGTAAAAAAAAAAAAAAAAAGTTTTCCTGATTATGATCCTCATCATATTCATTTAAGGAGGTAATTAAAATAAGTAATAAATCACAAATTAGAGTCAAATAAAATTAAATCAACTAGTAGAAAATTAAGGAAATGAAACCACGTAAGGACTAAATAATCTACTTGAACAAAATTAAAAATAATTGAATAAGAAATTATTGAAAGCATTACACGTCAAACTTGATTGAAATAAAAGAACAGAAAATTTAAAATATTTTTATCATTCCACTAAAAATCTATTCACATTGTTAACAGATCTCCTTTATAGTCTTGTAAAGGAGATCTGTTAATGTATAAAGGATACATATAAAATTTATATTCGAATATGTAACATATATAATATTACTACTGCAAGTTTTGTCATTCCAATACTATAAAATGCATTCATTCATGACAGTTAAACATAAGAAGAAATCTATACATTTGTCATGCAAACTGAAAAATGTGAAGACATTGTTAACATACATAGATAAGAAATAACACACTTATGGGCGTGATGGTGGTTAAACATAAAGGAATAGAAAAAATACAGTTTAATCATATGATCAATTACCTTTCGATTTAATCCAAAATACAGAATAAACAGCACTTTCTGAACCAAGCACAGTATATAGGATAAAAATTAACCTGTTGTGCTAATTAATTAAAAATTTCACTTCTTTAATCAATGATAAGAACTGCATAATCACTATTTCATTCACCGAAGTATTCATTTTCATTCACAATATAATTTATATTAGAAACTTTGTAACACAAAAAAAAATTAACTTTAGCTGAATGTGTAAACGCTAAGATAAACACTTTTACAATAATATGTCTTCGGCAACGGAATAAAAATAAATTACTGGTGTTAAAACACACATGTCAGAAATCGTTGGACAACCCCTTTTTCAATTTTAAATGTAAAACAATAAATCACAACTATAGGACCAGTGTTTAATCCAGTAATTTCGGTGACCCTTCACAATGAGCATCAAACCTACTCAATGTTGCCACTTTTTCAGAAATAAGGTTGATACACTCATTCGTCATTTTAGACAGAATATTTTTAGTGCTAAATATCAAAAAGAGAAACTATAATTTTAACCGTAATTAGTTAATTTTTTTAAGAAATGTATAAATTGTTTACTCGGAAGAAAATTCGACAATTGAAATTCCTATAAATGTAATGTTTTATTGAGTGAAAAGAAGGGGGGGGGGGTCAAAGATATTATCGCATTAAGGTTGAATGGTTTCTTTCTCTTTCAAATTTAATTGAAATGTAAAATGATTAATACACTTGACATCAGACGGGAACGAATTCGGAAGTTTGTCAAAGCTCTTAAATGTATTATATTGAGAGGAGATCGATGACTGTTGATGATGGGAAGGTAGGAATTGTCAGGGTTCGGTCGTTATTTCTTAAAAAAAAAACTACATTTTACATCTGAAAATGGTTTTATTGTTTGCCAACGTTACTGATTAGCAAATGGTTTGAAATCCCAGACATTTTCTTATCCTATATGCCTCTTGATTCATGGGCATATATATAAGGGGGGGGGGGTCTGAGGAGGCCGCAGCCCTCCCCCAAAATCGGTAAAATGTGTCACAAAAACCTTAAAAATAAATTAAATAAGATCACTAAGTTTAAAAAAAAAATGTTGGGTGTAATACCGTTTTAATTGGCTCACTATTCCAAGTTATAGATTGGTAGTATTCCATACCCCCAAATGCTCTAACCCCCCCCCCCCCCGTAATTCTTCCAGACCCTTCCATTTTTTATGTACGCCAATGTTCTGATTAGAGGTATTTCAGGATTATATTTATGCAATTATAATAATAGCATAATTACGACATTATTTTATGTCTGTGTTCACACATATGTATGTATGTGTGTGTGAGAGAGTGTTGTGTGTGTATATATATGTATGTACACATATAAAAAAATAGTTTTTCGGACCATTTTTCATTTGATTGTAAATTGTTTAGAATATAATATTACTTTCTGTCTACGATATTAATACATAATAAATATTGCAATTAAAACATGTTGGCATTCTCAAAACGATATCAATATTAGTGATTTTTAATAATATATCAATACATTAGGCTTGCGGTAATGAAATTGAGTTTAGAATTTCTTATTAATACTATTAAATTGACAACAAAAATAAAAAGTTGACAGTACATGTAACAATTTGAGAGGCTGTTACTCATATCAGCTGGATGGTGATTAGAGTTCATTTTTTTTTTCGTTTGCAACCGGAGAATGTTTTGGAAAAATTCGGTTTCTTGAGTCCAAGCAGCCATACACGTAAGTTTAGTTTGCCCTTAGGTGATTTGAAGTTGTCGGTTCAAATCCACAATCCTTTTTCTTGAAAAATTATGTTTATAATTATCGTTTAGAGATACTTTGGAGTATGGGTAGGGGGCGCTGATGTTAACCTCGTGGGAATCCTAGTCGCCATTTTGTAGTGTTGCACATTTAAATCTGCAGAGACAATTAATTTTACTTATTTCCAGATTTCATTATGACAACTACGCAATATGGGATTGGGGTGACAAAGAACAGATTTGAACTATTTGACATTGACGACGAGGATCCACTAGAAGTTCTGAAAATACGGGAATTGGAAAAAGAGGCTAGAAAGAAGACCAAACTGTCGGAGAAGGAAAATAAAGGAAAAGAACCGGCTCCTAAACCAAAGGCAACGCTTCCAAGGAAAGGAATTAAGGAGACACAGAACTTAAAGCCATTGGAAGGACAAAAACCGAAGGAAGGTCAGTTGAAATACTCAAATTTGATTTGTGCGAATTGTGATTTGCATGTGAATGCCGGGATTCTCTTGATGACAATTGTTTTTCTCTTTGATTTTAAATCCGATACTCT
Source organism: Gonocerus acuteangulatus (assembly GCA_946811695.1). NCBI lineage: Eukaryota > Metazoa > Arthropoda > Insecta > Hemiptera > Coreidae > Gonocerus > Gonocerus acuteangulatus. The sequence continues at coordinate 21,654,029 of OX328132.1, forward strand.
TTCCTTTATGAAAATCTCGATTCAATTTTTGATTATTTTCTGTATTCTAATTGTATCCAAGTCATTTGATTTCCTTTGGAAATTTTTTGTCGTTATTAAGTCAGTTATCATCTGTTGATTACTCCATTACTATGACTCCATTTCTTCTTTATTGATGTTAACATAATCACTTTGATTATTTAAGCGTCTTAACTAATTATTTGTTTATTTATTACAAGAATATATGTAAGAAATACTGAAGTTTACTAATTTCAAAGTGTCTGTTAGGTTTATGTTACTATTTTTGATAATCTAATCAGAAATTTTTGTTACCTCATTGTTTGAGTAACTTTTTGTTCTCAATAGTCTGCCTTGCTCATTGCATGTTTAATATATGATTAGTAAGTGCTTCATGGTCTTTAATTCTTGAATGCTAAATTTCTAGTCCCTATAGTTTATTTTGTAATACTGAATCTTCCGATCATTTTAAATTTAGTACAGCTGTTCTGAATTGTTTTCAGTTTCTAAAGACTGCAATTTCTTTTGAGTTGTGGAATGTTTTTATTGTTAGTTACGTTTGACTTTTTTAATATTATTTTGGTCAACCTGTTAGTCCATATACATTTTCCTGCTTATATTAATTTAACTGTTATTTCTGGGAAGAACAAAATTCCATCGAGTATTTATTGTTAAGAGATTTTATATCATACAGAAACGTTTGCCCAAAATGTAACGTAATTCTGAGCAATTTCTGGCCCAAATCTGATTTTTGTAAAACTTTACATACTGATTCATTTCAACCTAAATAAGAATAAAAACCTGGGTAAATGTCAAGGAGCGTGGTCTCCACGCCGATCCTTTTGAAACTTTGCACTATAACGTATTTTGATGCACTAAACACGAATCCGTTAAAAAAAAAGCTCGCTTTTCACTAGGAAAGAAGTTATGAAACACTAAAGTTCACTGTTATGGGGGTTATAAAAGACGGGGTAACGGCGAATTTGTAAACACGAGCATGCGCAATAGTCCTTAATGACGAAGTGTAATTGAAATTTAGACTCACCTTGTGGTACCTGACTTGGTCGTAAGTTGTTGCTTTTGGGCATACGTGCTATGCGTTTCCGCTCGCTCAAGAAAATATCAAAACCCCTAGCCAATCCAACTCGCTAAAATTAATAAAATTCTATTATGTAAGATTAGCAAGCAAATAAATGTTATTTGAAAAATTTGAGCGTCCTCACCTGTCGTAACATGTCGCTTATCAACATACGTGCTATGTCGTATCATGTCGCTTATGGCGTATCCAACTCGCTAAAATTAATAGAATTCTATTAATTTTAGCGAGTTAGATTGACTAGGGGTTTTGATATCTTCTTGAGCGAGCGGAAACGCATAGCATGTATGCCCAAAAGCGACAATTTATGCAATCATATTAATGCTATTTAATTTTAACACCTCCCCACATTTATCACATTTCTTTTCATTACTTATTACATTATTGTTAATTAAAAAATTGATTAAATCTATTCTATTGTGAATTAAAACAATAAATTCATGCAGCTTCATTATAAAGACCACTCGAACTATTCTAAGTAATTAAATGGCGCAAATTAGAACGCATGAATCATAAAGGCATTAGCGAATTATGAAGGGATTTCTGTTATATAATATTTGTCAACAGCAAAAAAAAAAAATTTTTAAAGAATGGTTTATTATTTAAAAAAAATATTTTTAAAATAAATAAGTGGTGATAAATTGAAATAATTGATGGTAAATTTCAATTAGACATCCTTATTACGAACTTTTCCATACCCGCGCATGCGCATGTTGACAAACATAGTAGGTTACATTACCTTTTAGAACCCGCACTACAGTGTACTTAAATGTTTCATAACTTCTTTCCTAGTGAAAAGCGAGCTTTTAACGGATTCGTGTTTAGTGCATCAAAATACGTTATAGTGCAAAGTTTCAAAAGGATCGGCGTGGAGACCACGCTCCTTGACATTTACCAAAACCTGAAAATATATGTCACAAAGCACTTTAACAGTATTTTTTCCCATGTTTCATTGATACAACTCGTAAAAACTACAATTTATACTTAAAAAATTACATTTCAAAACGCTACAAATTTCGCTGACATTAGAAAAATTCTCGGTAAATGTGAAGGTGAGGGTCCTAGGCACCGATTATTTTTATATGTTGCACTATAACGTATTTTGATGCACTAAACACGAATCCGTTTAATAAAAACCTCGCTCTCAACTAGGAAAGCAGTTATGAAGCACTAAAGTTCACTGTTATGCGGGTTCTGAAAGCTGATGCAAACAATGTATTTGTAAGCATGCGCAAGCAGGAGGATGTAAGATTGGCAAACAAAGAACTGTTATTTGAAATGTTTATAAACTATTTATTCACAAATCATTGTAAATTTGGGCGCCCTCACCTGACGGAACATGTTGCTTATGTGCTATGCATTTCTGGTCGCTACGCTCGCTCAGGAAGATATCAAAACTCTAGTCAATCCAACTCGCTAAAATTAGTAGAATTCTATTAATTTTAGCGAGTTTGATTGACTAGAGTTTTGAAATTTTCTTGAGCGAGCAGAAACGCATAAGCTTACTCCGTTCTTGATAAATTTAAATAATTTATGGTAAATTTCAATTAGACTTCTTTATTACGGACTTTTCCATACCCGTGCATGTTGACAAATATAGTTGTTTACATTAGCTTTCATAACCCGCATGACAGTAAACTTTAGTGCTTAATAACTTCTTTCCTAGTTGAGAGTTTTTTTTTTTTTTTTTTTTTTTTTTTTTATAAACAAATTCGTGTTTAGTGCATCAAAATACGATATAGTGCAAAATTTCAAAATAATAGGTGCCTAGGACCCTCGTCTTCACATTTACCAAATTGTCAATTTATTAAAAAAGAAAAAAAAATGTTATTACTTAGAAAGAATAAATAATAGCCCTCTTAACATGAATATATTTTTATTTTCAACGATTTAATTAGTACCCCAACTCCGATTTTTGTAAAACTTCACTTACTGACTATATATTGTGGTGTTTTGGTTTTGGCAAGAAAAAGAAAATTTAATTATATTTAAAAGTTATTATAGAAAAAGTTGACTTGAAATGTTTTTATTATATTTTCATTATATCTCAGGGTTCATTTAATATTACCAAACTCACCACATACGGATTTATGAATAAAACTATTTGAATAATTAAATTAATTTAATAAATTTCCTGAAAGAAAAGCATGAGAAATATTAAATTAGAACCACTTCTTACCATCTGTCCTTTTATGTGTTGAGACCATATTAAATACCAGGAGAAATGTTCATAGTAAATAAAATAGAGTTGGAAACAAATGACTTATATTGAAATAAAAATTATATTTTATGATTTGGCATGGCTGTGATATAAAATGTAAAAAAGAAAAGGTGCTTGACTCACATAATTGTATCAAATGTTGGGGTTTTAAAGAAAAATTAGCACATAATTAAAATATTAAACTTATATACTAAAATATAAATATTGACCATTATTGAATTTTTTGCTAGCTTTTATTGAATTTAATTGAGTATTGGCAGTTATTTAGTCATACTCAGCTTATGATGCAGATTGTGTTCAGGAAGCGAAGAGGCAGACTGGTAGTAGTTATGTCGGCATATTGAGGAGAATGATGGTCGGCTGCTAGATCATAGAGTGGTGTCTGGCCATCAAGTGAAGATGAAGTGAGAGCTTGGTGTCGGCCGACCACTGGTGCATCAATGAGATCGTGTGCCCTCCGTCTCTGGTGCTCGAATGAGTGTGCTCTGGCCCTTCGCTGGCGCTGGAATGAGATTGAGTGGTGGGGGGAGGCCCTTTTTATTGGTGTTACTCCCACCATACCAAGGGCGTTTGGCTTCAGCGATCGCCACTTGGATGTTCAAAGGGCATTTTTTGGAAGCACCTCTATTCTTATCTTCCTGGGAAACTTGTATCTCTCTATGTCTTATCGCTCCTAGCCGAGACGTTTGGAATCTTCTTTTATTTCACACTGCCTTTAAAAAAAAAAAAATACTGCCAAGCTAAGCACTGCCAATTGCTATCCCTTTTATTACTCTTCTATTTATTTAATTGGTTGACAAAAGATAATATTTGTGATGGACTTATGGAATATAACTTAGCCTTTATTTTGAATAGGAATACTACTCTTTGTTATGCCAGATACTGATTCTTTCTAGAGCACCCCCTTTTAGATCATTACAATATATTGACAATTTCTCATATATCAGAACAAGTTGTAACCAGTCGCATTATGGGCATACATGCTATGCATTTGCGCTCGCTTCAATCCATCAAGAGGTTAACTGATGTCAATTTAACTCGCTAAAATTAATACAATTCTACCGTGTAATTTGATTACGTTATAATTTTTCCATTAAAAAAAATTCGCTCTCAAATACGAAAAAAGTTATTATGCACTAAAGTTGACTGTTATACAGGTTACGACTTGTATTTTTAACGGATATGAATCAATTCACTTACCAAAAAATAAATCAAATTACATGGTAAAATTATATTAATTTTAGTGAGTTGAATTGACTAGTTACACAAGAAGAGTGCACGATGTGCCCCTCACCGATCCCAACAAGAATTTTTATATATGTAGGACCTAATTAGAAAAAGCTTCTGTTAAAGCGAGAAAACACACTTCTCAAGCATTCACTTGAAAAAAACGTTTGTGCCCCACGATTGGAAGCTCAGTAGGTAATAATCCACTTTTATTCTCACAACTATCAACTCTTGGACATAGGATTTATAGCATTCTATATAGAATTTTCGGTAAATTTGCAGTTTAACCTCCTCCGAACATATTATTTTCAAATTTCACTCTATAACGTAATTTGATGCACTGAACACGAATCCGTTAAAAAAAAAAAAGAAAAAAGTCACTCTCAACTAGGAAAGAAGTTATTAAGCATTAAAGTTCACTGTTATACGGCCTAAGAAAGCTAACATAAACAACTATACTCGTCAACTAACGATGCGTGGTTATGGAAAAATCCGTAAAATTAACTCTATTAATTTTAGTGAGCTGGATTGACTAGAGTTTCAATGCCTTCTTTGAGCGGAAACACATAGGACGTTTGTCCATAATGCAAACTAAATATATATTTTAAAAAATATTTATTTAAAAATAATTGTAAATTTTAAGGGCCTCCTCACCCGTTGTAACCTGTCGTTTATGCATTTCCGCTGGCTACGCTCGCTCAAGATTATATTAAAACTCCAATTTAATCCAACTCGGTAAAATTAACAGAATTCTATTAATTTTAGTGAGGTGGATTGACTAGAGTTTTGATATCGTCTTGAGCGAGCGGAAACGCATAGCACATATGCCCATCTGCGACAGGTTACGACGGGTGAAGAGGCCCTTAAAATTTCCAATTATTTTTGAATAAATAATTTATAAACATTTCAAATGAGTGTCCTTTGTTTGTTTCCCAATTTTACATGCATGTGCATGTTTAGAAATACGTTGTTTACGCCAGCTTTGTTAACCCGCATAACAGTGAACTTCAGTGCTTAATAACTTCTTCCTAGTTGAGAGTGACTTTTTTTTTTTTTTTTAACGGATTCATGTTTAAGTGCACCAAAATACGTTATAGTGCAAAATTTAAAAACAATCGGTTCGGAGGAGGCTAAACTGCAAATTTACCGAATTTTCTTTTATTGTACCGAACAAAATGTTAAAAATTAGATGTCGATCATTAAAAGAACTGTAATATGTATTTATCCATTTTTAAATGTTCTTAAGAAGAAAAATAATATATATATATATATATATATATATATATATATATATATATATATATTCAAATAGTAAAGAAGAAATATATTTATACGTGGCAAGATTCGATCCAGCGATCTCGGAGTTTTAAAATGTGATCGCTACCGGGGCAGTTCAACAAACTTTCATCCAGATAAATTTTCAGCATTTTTTTGTTTAGGCGCATGCTTAAGAAGTGCGTTTTGTTGCTATAACAGAACCTTTTTCTAATTAGGTACCACACATACAAACATTTTTGTTTGAATTGGTGAGGGGCACGTCGTGCACTCCCATCGTTAGACATGTATGCCTATAATAGAACAGGTTAGGACGGGTGAGGAGGGAGGCCCTTAAACTTCGCAATTAGCTTCTTTCTTTAATAAATTGACACTTTCTCATATATCAGAACAAGTTTTAGGTTAAAATGAATCATTATGTAAAATTTTACAAAAATCGGATTTGGGGTACTAATTGAATCGGTGAAAACAAAAATTTTGCGATTCAGATATTGATGAAGGGGATTATTAGCTTTCTTTGGGAATTAATAATCCTTTTCTTTGATAAATTTACTATATTTCATATATCAGAGCAGGTTTTGGCGTATATTTTTCTAATAGAAATTGATTTAATTTTAGATTTTATGATTTGTATCATAACAATAAAAAATGTAAAAAAATACTGTCTGTTTCACGTCATTTTTCTCACGTTTTTATTGTTATTTAGGTTGCAATGAATCAGTATGTGAAGGTTTACCAAAATCAGAGTTGGGGCACTAATTGCTCAGAATTATCATATGTGCGTTTTTTCGGTTAGGGGGGGGGGGGTAGAATAAACTAATTTTTATTTAATTAACAAAAATTATTTTTAATTATTAAGTACATTAAACAAAAAACACTTTAGTATCAGGATTGCCCAAGAACAGTAACAGCTCTAGGTATTTTGAAGACAATCTGTTCCTTGTTGGTGTGATTTTTCGATAACCGAGCGAGAGAGGGCTCGTTCTGCTGATACGTTCGGAAATTAGGTCAGTCTGATTTAGAGATGGACAAAATCATTCTTTTCAACTAACTATTCCTTTCGGAGTAGTTCTTCTTATTGTAATAGTTCAAAGGAACTACATATTTAATTTCTAATTTGAAGCTGCCAATAAATAAGGAAATTCATAACTTGAGAGGATTTATCAATTTTTTTTTTTTTTTATTTATTTATTTTTTATTTTTTTTTTATTTATTTCAAATCTACTATTCGGAAGAAAGTGTGCCTAAAAATGACTAAATAAAATGGTCAAAAAAAATAAGTTGTACGTATTTCGCTATATTTGAACCATAAAAAACTTAAATTTTGTGAACAAATATTTTCCAACTACAAGGATTTATTATGCTCTTAGTAGTAATATTTAAAATAAATTTCTCATTCGGAATTATGTGATGAAGTGAGTGAATGAACTGAAGAGAACTAGTGAACTTATAAGGGAAAGAGAGCAGAGAAGTGCCTTAGGGATGTGCAGCTCCGAAATTAACTAGTTCTTTAGTTTTTTTAGGTCCTAAAGTGGGGTGTAGGAATGTTTAGTTCAGGAACTAATTAGTTTAACTGAATCTTCTGATCCCACATAGTTTCCTATCTTGTTTAGGTCTTGGAGTGGGGTGGTGAACATTGGATGGGTGAGGAGAGGGTAACAGAATGATAGCTCACTAAAATGAAGAGCGCTCAGAACAGTCCTTTTTCCTGAATAGTTCTTTTGAGCTAGTTAGTTCCTGAACTACACATCCCTAGTCTGATTCAATTCGATACCAAGTAACTATCGCAAGATTGATTCGATGCTATTAGTACTTGGTATTGAATCAAAAGTATCGAGTATCTACTTGTATTTACTAGTGCCCGAACGTCCCTACCTGGAAATGGAGTTCCTACTACACATTTGAATTTCATTTTTCTCATTGAATAGCATAATAACATTCAGGTAACCCATGGATATTAATATATTATTCCCTTGTTCTAGATGTAAAAGGAAGGCCACCAAGGATTGAGAGGACTGAAAAAAAGTTTCCTTCGCCTGACATTCGTGAAGATCGTAACAATAGGCGCAATCGAGAGGAACGGCCTAGTACTGAATTGCAACCCAGGTAAATACTTGTTCTGCTTGTGTATGAGATATATAAGCAGTATTTCTTTCCTTCTAATTAAAGAGATTTTTATAATTAATAGCTGTTTCCTGGCGTGCCATGCTACACCTACTTTCTGAATCTATAAAAGCAAAACTAAATTAGAAACCAAATAAGTAATATTAAAATCTAATGACACAAATCTGTAACTGTTCGGGTTCACAGTTTCAAGCACATGACCTCCAAACTGTGATTCCTAGACTAATTTGACCTATCCTATGACACTCCCCGTATTAAGACCTACCTGCGTGCCAAGTGTGATCAAAATCAGTCGAACCGTGTGGATTTGTATTAGGAACAAACTTACAGACAGACAGCTGGTAGACGTTTTTGACCTGTCCTATGACACTCCCCGTATCAAGACCTGCCTGTGCGCCAAGTGTCATCAAAACCGGTCAAACTGTGTGGATTTGTATAAGGAACAAACATACAGGCAGACAGCTGGTAGACGTTTTCGACTTAGCCTACGAGACTCCCCATATCAAGACCTACCTGTGTGCCACGTTTGGTCAAAATCGGTCAAACTGTGTGGATTTGTATAAGAAACAAACAGATCAACAGACAGACACGTGATTTTTATATATATAATATAGAAGATATTATTCAATCATCAGTAATTTATATTATAATATTTGTAAACAGTCTACAGTTTTGAATATTTTGACCCAAACCAAATATTTTATTAAGCCTTTAGAGACTGAAAGGTAGGAGTGCTGTGCTTTACCCTAGGCCTGTGTGCATTTGGCCAGCTAATGCCTCTCCTGGCCCCCCTTTCGCCCGGCATTGACTTTGCGACCCTCCCCTACTTCTATCACTACTAGCACCTAATGTTTTTTTCTAAATTTTTTTTTTTTTTTAATTATGTTCTGCTTTTGATTCTTTAATTTTATAAAAAATGCATTATACCAGTTTCTGTAAAGGAATCAACCAAGGAATAATATTATAAAATTGAAAATATAATTTAAAAATCATCATAGCTAATCTATTCTTTTAACACATATTTCTCTTTGAATTTCAAAATAAAATAGAGTAGATATATTTTTCGGAGGCAACAAACATAATATTTAACTATAAATTTTCCACCTCTTATTTTTTTATTTTATTTTATTTTTTATGCAGTGCATCGGCAGAGTTAAACAATTTTGTTTATTTAATACGATAACTCGTCCAGAGCTTAGAAAAGTTAATTTGAATTGTTTTGTATATTTTCATCAAATCTCAACTTACATGTTTATTTTTGTTTTATTATTACATAAACAAGTACTAAAAAGTGGCATCCTAATCCTAGTCATTAGACAAAAGTCTGACAGGAACTAAATTGTTGTGAATTTCCATTGTATCCCATTCTATAAATGCATATAAAAGAAAAGGGGTATACAACTAAGAAAAAACTTCATACAAAACTTTGTCTGATGATTGTCCTATCAAAATTTGTTAAGCCTAATTTCAATATTTATGTGGGTTAATATTGCTAAAAATATCACAGTTGTACTTTGCTTGACATATTTTATGAAAAATAATAACAGGACATTTTTTCAAGTTTAATGCATTGATAAGAATTATTTTTAAAAACATTTAATCACACAATTCTTTTATAATTTCTCATTTAAGAGGTGCTTTCTGGAGAAAGTATGCCATTATCAATTTTAAGACTATCAATTGCTACCTCTTAATTAATTACTGTAGTTTTTTTTTTTTTTTGGGTCATTGACATCTAGACCATTATCCCTTAACCCTCTAATGGGCACATTTTGCTAGCTCTGTTAGACATTTTTTTAATTTACATTTGGGGGTCTGGGGGGCATCCATTTAATAAATATGAACCCAGGATAAAAAAAAAAATGTATTCATGAATACGGGGTAGGCTGCATATTCGGCCCTTGCTCATTCCAGGCATCGGGAATCCCCGATAGGCAAGGGCCGAATATTCGGTCACTTTTGTCATATCTCGCCTCCTCAGGCCTTAGAACTCCTAATACTATTTTTTGGCATACCCCGGTATAGAGTGGGAAGCTTTGGAACCAATCCTGCCTCACTCGCGTGATTTTTGAATTTCGGGGGGGGGGGGGGGGGTTAGAGGCCTTGTCCGTTAAGAGGTTAAACTTTTATTGTCGGCATATACAGATGCACTGATGTGTGCCTCCAGTGCTAACATTCGCATATATTAACACCACTCACAAGGTTTACCATTGCTAACGTCGGTATATATTGACATCCCTCACACTTGGCATATATCGATGGACAGGTTTTCTCACTATTTGCTAACTTCGATTACATGCTCACACTTGTCTCAATCTATCGGTTGCTTTCTTAACTACAACCTATTGTTAAGCTTTTCAGAAGTCGTGTGGATTTACTTATTGAGATTTTCTTGTGAAATTTCTTTGTTCCATGCCGTTTACAACTGTTGCACTACTCTGACAGTTTCTTTGCTATTTCAGCACTTATATATTTGAAAATAATGTGAAACTTTCAGCAGTCTTCAGCCTTAATTTTGTTTCTTTAAATGAACGTTAGTAGTTATTTCGAATTAGTAATTCTTTAGGTTTTTGTAGTTATTTTCGCCTGTTTAGGATTATATTTATTAGTTGTTAGGTCATATAGAATTAATTATTTTAGGTACTTCTTAGTATTTAGCGTCATTTATTGTTAAATTTACTTAATGGGGAAAAAAAAATGGTTTACTGTTGAGGGAGCTGGAGAAATTGAATGTCATTGCCAAGAAGGACCTAGTGTGAACAAATGTTTCAAGAGTACACAAATTTAAATTATTATTTTATTATTAAAACATTATTTAATGCTAGTAGTAAAAAAAAAAGTTCCAACTGGTCCTGAATTGAAAAAACTCAACCTTCTAGGCTCATTAGGACCATCATATTTATATTATTTCAGAAATTACACGAGTTCCTCTCATTATTTCGATCTATACGCTTTTTTCTACATTATTTTGAATTTAATGATTTTTTAGTGAGTGGGTACAGTTTGAAAAAGGGAAATGAGTAAAATGTTACATTGCATTCCTTCCAAAATATTTCTAAGGCATTCTCGGAAACAAAGGAAAGGAAGGATCAAAGGAACTATGGAGAAGGTGGATTTGTGTCATTATTTGCTATTTCCTAAGCTCCTTTATACATTACTATGAATTTTTTATACAAAAATAATTCTTTTTTTCTTCTGTTTTCTATTATTAATTTTAATAACTAAATTCATTTGGTGCAGGACAATGCACACTTGGGTGGCAGTTTGTAAATTAATAATTCTTTTCTGTTCTTTTTTTGAAAACAATATTATTAATTTTCTTGGTTCTCTAGGGAAGAACGTGGAGATAAATTTGAAAGGAAAGAGTTTCGTACGGATCGAAATGTTGGGGGAGCATTTTATGGAGAAGGAGGTGGAGATGCTCGTGGACGTGGTAGAGGAGGCCCCGCACGTGGAAACTTTACTCGTGGAGGAAGAGGTGGGAGAGGTAGTCAACGGCCAACTTTTGATGTTAGAGGAAAAAGAGAATATGACCGTCAATCAGGTTCTGACAAAACGTAAGTATACAGTTTCTAACTTTTATTTTATATGTTTTCCTTTTTATTTTGCACAGGGCAAAACTTTTAAAATTGTTCTAATTTTTTCCCTAATAATTATTTCTATTTGCCATGAATGCTTACTAATGGAAGGAGTACTTACAGTGGTGTGAAGCATATAGACAAGCGGGAAGGTGCTGGAGCCCATAACTGGGGAAATCTCCGGGATGACATTGTGTAAGTATATTAATGTTTCTCTTTTTTTCTTTTCTCTTTTTATCATTATGAAATCATGAATTATAATTGCAAAGCTATTTTAAAAATACTTTTCAAACAAAAGGTCAAGTTCGTTAACCAGCCGAATCTGCTTACTCCAACACTATTTTTTGGGGCAAAATTTGCACAAATCAATTGGTGATTTTACGGCTTTGCTTATAAAGTAAATTAGATGCATGTTTGTTGTACATGTTGTTTTCAATAGAGGTTACCTTAAAAATGGGCGGAAGTCAAGGAGGCGGACTGAGTAATTTCCGGTTCGAATCAGCTACTGGCAGTTTCCTGTGCAATCTTGTGTGTAAATCTTTTTTCATTGAGATTTTTTGCAGAAGATGTTTACTCTTTTCACATGATATAAAAATAAAGATTGACTGTTTTAGTTCCAAGCTTTCCAAAGTAAACTAGTGGTAAGAACACAAATTCTCTAAGATAATGCTGTTTCTGCGAATTGAACTTCTTTTTTAATATTTCCCTTAAATTTATTTAGTTTTTTAATTGTTTACGGTGCATCAACGTCTAGGCCATTAGCGCCGACATCCCGGGTGCAGCAAGGAATTCTCCCAACGAGCCTCAACAGAATAAAATTTTTGTAATAGTCATAGAATAAAAACAGAGCAATATTAAAGAACTTATGATTTTAAATTTAAATTAGTTCCCCTCCAACTCTTAAATTCTATGAGAGGCCTATCAAATATGACCTAATATCTAACTCCAAGAAAAGTTATATACAGAGCCATAAAATGACTCTACACGGCTTGTAAAATAATGGCTTTCCACCAGTGGCTTGTAGTGAGTAGTTGTGGGGAAAAAAAAGGCTTTATTTTCTATAAACTTTTTTACTTTTTGTTTTGCATGTTTTCTTTCTCCAGCATTAGCATAATATGAATTTAATTAAATATGAATGGATTATACCAAACTGTGGTTTCTTATGGTTATATTTTTAAGTAACATTTTTTATATGTAATGATTTTTTTCATAGCATGTGGTTCATGTTACTGCTTCTATTAAGAGCCCATTGGAGTTTCCACTCAGAGCATGTGTGTTTGAAAATTGGATGGAAAACAATGGGAGCCAAAACATCAGATAAATCCATTAGTCAAAAACAGAAGCTCTCAAAATTCTAAATATTGTTTGTTCTTCGTGATTCTTCTATTATTATAACCACTGGAAATTGTTTTTCCAATTTTTTTATAAGGAGCCTCAAGTAGACCACAAAGAAATTCCAATTTATGCTATTCCTGGAATCTAGGAGTTTCATTAATTTGGAATAATGGATTTATCTCATGGTTCACTGTTCAAGATGCCAGTTTTATATGAGTTATATTGAAGAACCATCTCCAATTTAACCCCAAGAAAGTGATGGCATGAAGAACAAATTCTGGATCAAACCTTTGCTCTATGACAGACATTGTCAAAACTTGAGCACTTTAAAACAGTAAGTAACATGGAATACTTTAAACAAAAATTATGTGTTTCGCGTCGTTAAATGAAAACAATTAGCAATCTTTGAATTATGAATAAATTAAAAGCATTAAATATAAAGGGTGTCCACAAAATAAATATATACAAATGCATAGAGTAAGACATGTCAAGTTAAAAATGATAATTAAGAATAGTAGGCCAGAATGAACTTACTTATATTTTTATTTACTAGAAAAACACCTTTAATAAAATGTTGGATCAGCTAAGAATTTCTGAGAACTCTTCATAGAGGTGGAAGCCTGTTCTCCATCTTACTGTACTCCAAGGCCCACACAACACCCCAATGGTACGACTTGTAGGCTAAACCACTTTACTGCTGCCGTAGAAGGCAGCGAATATTTTGAAAAAAAAAAAGCATTATAAGGAATCTGATGATTGAATATACATATGGCAGTGAGTGAATTTTTGTAAAAATAATATTTCGGAGGTTGGATTTTTATCAGTGCATTAGAATCCATGTGGATCAAAACTCGGTTACTATTGTGATTAAAAGTTAAACAGTTATTTATTTTCCAGGTGTCACTGAACATGCATTATGTTAATTACATTTAATAAGTGCACTGAAATACTCCAGTGAAAAAAACAAAGGCATAAGGCAATAATAAATCAATTGAGGAAACTATGAAACAGCTATATTAATTTAAAATTAATTTACAAGGTAATAGAATCAAGAACAATTCAAAAATATACTAATATTATTTCTGTATTAACAATGCCTCCAAATTATATTGTTTTAATAAAACACACAAGTCATGGCAATCTAAGAAGAAATCTTGCTGCGATACTGATTATTGCCATGTATACTTTTGCTGAATAAAAATCTTTAGTCATTTCAGGAAGAATGATTTGGAATAACCTGAAAATTGATTTCATCATTTGTACTGTTTAACATAATAATACCATTTCAAGATTAAATGAAAAAAAGTCACCTGGAATTAAAAATAGAATCACAAAAACAAAAAAAGAAATCTGGAAATAATAAATAATTTCAAACTTTAAAATCCATTTAATCTAAAATAATTTCATGTTGTTTTTATGTTCTGGCTGGTTGTTGTTCTTCATAATTATGGAATATAAATTATAAATAAATACATTTAATTTAAATTTAAAGCTCAATGTAAAATTTTCATGCAATGCAAATAAGAGTATTAAAAACAGTTTACAGTGTAAAGATACTGTTATGTAACATAGTTAGCTCATGAGGTTCATCTTCACTCCAGTAAAAAATTGTTCAAAACCCTTCATTTAGAACAAGTATGTTTATTCATATGCTCAGTACACTTTCAGTGACAAGCATCAATGTCAGTGACATTTTGTCAGAGAAAAATTTCTATTAAAAGTCTATAAAGATTATATTTCTACTTTTATATATGGATAAAAACATATGTAAAGGATTATACCCAAGAATAAATGGTATCTTCTGGAAAAGCAGACTTCGCCAACTTATAAAAAGGCTTATCTGGCTCCTTATTAAAATTCCTGATGAAACACTGCACCTGTATTTTATTTACCAGCTGCGACTCTGGTTAAATATCTGATGTGAGAGAGCTCTTCATTGTAATATTTTTTGTCCAAAGAAATGTCAAGCCATTAGTTTTTCGAGTACTGTTGAGAAACTAGATAAATATATAAACAGATTCCAAAATAATTTTAATCAGACATGAGAATTGGAAAATGTGTCTGTGTTGAGATAACTCTATCTTATATTAGTAGGAAGAGGAGGGGGGAGGACTCACATTTTCAAGAATCTCAGAAAACTATTAGTGACTGTTATTCTTGTTTCTGCGGAGTCCTTCAGCATGACTCATCAAAAGAATTCTCTGATGTTCAAGTACATTATGTGCATGATTTTAAATCTTATGAAGTGGGGTGCAGCACCATTTGAGCAGGGGCCGCACAGTGTCTATTACGGAGTGTATATTGAGGTGTACACCTCAAATTTGACAGATAGATAGAAGGCAATAAAAACATAAATTCCAATGAAGATGGAAGGGGCTGGGGCATGTAAAATCAGTGAATCGTCCTAATCTAACGTGCTGTGCTTCTCATTCAAGCAGTACCACATAGGGTCAGCCTTGTTCAATAATAGTATTTCTTTTTTTTTTTTTCCTGTTGTTTTATTGAGTTCTATTTTATATTTTGTTTTGATTTTGCATGTCAAATGTTTTATATTTATTGTAGCTATGTATTTTTACCACTTAATCATGTACTACACATTTGATCTTTTTCCAAATGTGAATTTATTTCCGCTGTTGGAAACCTGATGTTCAGATTTCCAACCATGGACATAAACATGGTATGGCCATGTTCATGGCTATAGCCTCCGCTTGCAATTAAAATGTATCCGCTAATGTTCAGTGAAAAACAGCTACAAGTGTAAATTAAATACACTAAAGTGATATTTGCCTACACTAATAGGAAAATTCATAGTACTATATGAAAAGCATATACTTACTATAAACCCATGCCAACACAATAAAACAAAAACAATGCTATCCCTAATTTCATAATATAGCGGGGAATGAACTTTTATTTTAAAACTATAATGATCCAAAATTTCTCAGATTTTGACCTATTCAAATATGGTTTTGAAAGTTTTATTATTATCTTTTAAATAGTTATGTTCTATCCTTCTATTTCTGTTCTTTGTAAGGCATGTCTTTATTAGTTTGGCTATGCAAAATTCTTTTGTAAATATCTAAATTTTATTTGGAAATAATTGAATATATGTTATAAAATACACATTTTATATTATTTCCTAATCAAATGAAACAATAAACTATAACATTCATAATAACCAATATAATGAGTCTGGTCAAAAACTCTGTTTCTGTCTTCAATGATACTCCTTCCATCTCAGTCTTATTTCGTCCCACAATCCGAAGCAAAGGGGTAGTAATAGAGCAGTTGTCAAATTAAGCACCATTCTCTTCCCTCAAACCGACAGGATAACATGAGTTGAAAAAAAACCCCCAAAAAACAGAGAAGTATTTGTCACAAAATAACTATGATAGAAGGAGGAGTATTGCTGTTAACCAACTTTTCAGAAAGATTCATCAATCCCATTCTTTATCCGTTTACTGACCGAACCCTAGTTGAAATTTTAATGTTTTCTTCTCATTATTAGCTTTCTTATTTTTATATTAAAGTATTTCAATGACCTTTTTTTGAAAAAAAAAAAAAAAAATGTTGAATTGTACGTTTTATTTTAAGTTCCCAGTTGGGAAAAATGGCCTTTTGAGGGGTCAGAACAGCGATAAGTTACATATCATGTTTTTCATTTATTTAAATTCTAACGTCCACTTGTACATAATACACGAGTTTTGAGAAGCGTTAAATACAGGTTACTACACTTTTCTGGATGGGATAGGGCTAATGCCTTTTCTTTTTTTGAAAGAGAAACCACTACCTCAAGTAGAAATCAAAGTTATGACCTTAGGCACAGGGTTAGTAGTTTAAAACTTTATCTTGACATCATCAACAGCTCAAGGGAAATATTGGAATCTTCTGCATATGAGCAATACAACATTTTTCATGCTAGAGAGTGATATTAACTAAGTATCAAAACTCCGGTGAATTTCTTCTTGGCAATTTCTTCCTAGCTGACATCAATATTTTTATGTGTTTTACAGTATAGAGCCTTGTTATATCAACCAAATGTTGTATACATTCTGTAGAAAAGTATTCAAAACAAGGTCTATTGACTGGGAATTAGATAGACAGGAAAATATTTTATTTATATTTGCAAGAGCCTTGTTTGAAATTGTCTTTATATCACTTTTTCAACGCATTTTGGAATAAAATTATTTTTAATTTTTTTAGTTTGGGTTTAATTTTTAATTTTTTTAGTTTAGCTCAAATGCAGAATGGAAACTAAAAATAAAAACACAGTAGGCAATACTCTAAAAGGTAGAAATGGGGAAAATGTAGACATATTCCCAGTACATCTCCTGATGCCGAGGAGTATAAGCCGAACAGGCCATTGTTCGCAAATGGTAACACCTCTGTTTTACGGCACATAATAATTTAGGAAATAAACTCATTACAAAAACTGTAACATATTGTTAAATATATATTTCTAATAGTATATAAAAATCATTGGAGTAGTTTACCAGTTGTTTACGTTATAGGGCGAAAACAAACATAAAATAAAATATACTCAAAAATACAACTTCATGAATTTTATGGGTCTATTCAGAAATATGGTTAAAGCAGAACGTTTATTTATATGTATATATATATATATATATATATATATATATATATATATATATATGTGTGTGTGTGTGTGTGTGTGTATATATATACAGTGGAACCTGGATAATTCGAACTTCGATAATTCAAAATTGTCTTTGATTCGAATATTTCTCTCGGTCCCTAGAATTTAGTGCATAAACAATGTAAAAAAATTGTGTTTAATTCGAATAAAATTTTGGATAATTCGAATTTTTTACAAGTCTGTACCTCCACTTTTATTTTTTAATTTTGAGTTAATTTTATATGAGTATTACTATTTCCTTCTTTCCTTTCTCAAATACCTGGAACAACCAATGTATTTGGATATTTATATAAATATGGGTAAATCATAAACTGTGACGCTGGATGAGTAAACAGCATATTCATGGTCTTACATCTTTCATTAGGCAGAGTTGGAGAAAAGATTATTAAAAAGCTTATGCACATAGTGTTTTGCACAGGTTCTTATATCGAGCAGCTATATTTTGCATTGGACAGAGTTGTAGAAGGTAACAGTTGATTTTATCTCCTTCAGTGATACCACAGTCAATTGAAAGATTGACTACAAATAAGATGATGCATTCACTCATGCTTGGATGGGACATGTGATCATTTTTAGGATCATTTCCAAGTCTACTTATTCTCTTCAAGGAGGATGTGCTGAAATCTGTGTTGATTATAAATTCTTATACACTAATTGATTACAGAGAATTGCAAAGTGCGCCTGTAAATGAAGTAGAAATTTGGACTTCTGAAAAACCAGAGGAACCTCCTGTTGAAACTAAGTAAGTTTTGAATATAATAAAATGAAATTATATTCTTATAGTTTACTATCATTAAGCTATTGTATTATATCTAGACTTGATTTTTCTTTATATTTTTATCATTATTTTTTTGTATTACCTGTAATTTATTATATTAATGATCTTATTGATGGTATCGATTCTTTGAAAAATTATCAAAATCTCCATTTCAGTATTTTTTTTTTCTTGTTTTGAAATTTGTTGCCATTAAATGCTAGATTATGTAATGAAGAAATAAATAAATTACCACTGTATCCTGAGAGATGGTACTATTCTAGCCTTTTTGTATCAGGCAATACTGTAGCCATTTGCATTGTGAAGCCTACTTTTAGGCTCGTATTGACAGTATATGTTATTCTGTTTAAACATAAAAAACACCAAATTGCAGGGAATTTGGCGGCATTAAATTTTTTTTTTTTTTTTCATTTTTTTTAATGGCGCATCAACTATTTGGCTATTAGCGCCGGGCATTAAATAAATTATCAGAGATTTATCACAACCCTGATTTGTCAGAAACAGTATACAAAGATGGCTTTAGGCATTTTAAAAATAATGAGTTTGATGTTGGGGACAAAAAACACACCTGTTGGCCAAAAAAGTTTAAAGACTAAGAATTCAAAGCAATAGTGGTCTAATACTTCTTCCATTCTTATGAAGATATCACATAATGGGTCAATTCATGAATAATATTAAAAGATGAATCATTCCTTCATTTGAGTATGGTATTCGGTTGTGACCAGAAAGATGAAAAAAAGTGTTAGTCAGCAATGTACATTACTTTGAATGATACATTTTCTACAACATTTTTTAAATAAAGCATTCATTTTTACGAGAAAACATCATACATTGCTTTTTTTCATTACGAATCCTGTATATGCATTATAAAATAATCAGGCATTTTTTTTTTCTGAGATATATCTTTAATGGTCCCCCAAACTATCTTTCACTAAAAGTATCTTTGCCATAAATGTCTAAGCAATCATTTGCAAACATAACACTCAATAATTTTTTATTTGTCCTAACACTAAGAGCCTCGTTTTATTCCCCCTCTTAGAAAATTACATATTCTTATTTTTGTATACGTTTAGCATTTGCAAAAGTATGTGATACTACACATATATTTGTGTTTTCATTACACTAGAGTTCACGAACATCAAAGATGTGAAATTATTTTTTTACAAATACCTGAATAGTATTTAGAATCCCAGAAATATACTCATTTAAGTTGTTGATAGTGGCACTGTGGATCATTGAAATTTTATAAAATAATTTAATGCTGAGTTGAAAGTTCTTTTAAAATAAGTATGAGCTGTTTTATTTTAACCTTTAAGCTTGAGTGCCTTGTGTGCTGAATTCATTTGTAACACAATGTTTCATCAGAAGATAATTCTATTTTAATTTGCATTCCACTAGTTCTATTTGTTTCTCCAATAGAAACATTTTGGAAAACATAATCAGAACCCTCATCATCATCAGAAAGGTAACTGCTTCACTTTCGCTCACACCTGACAAAAGTTCTAGCAATTCTTGTTCAGAATAAATTTTCTTAGACATATTTAGCAGCACAATTGGTCCCTTGAAAAGCATAAAATATACTGGAGAAATATGCAGGGTAAATTCCAGGTAAAGAGAAACAATTGTTTTCGGGAGTAAAAGAAGAGAGAGAGCACATATACATACTGGTATGTTGAGTAGTTGGAAGCTGAAATCCTATGCCCCTATCAGCTTTGAAGGACACTGAAGCTTCTAAAAACAGTCAGTGTTCTATAATACAGTTGGTGATAGTGAAAGGACTGATATAATAGATTGTATCTGCCAAGCGCCAAAAAAGCTGAACTGACATATTAGTCCGTAGTGTTCGGGGCACTGCTCCCTCCAGAGTGAAATATCAGTTTAAGCAGTGAAAGGGTTAATACCAGTGCTCTCTTAGACCGTTATCGAGACTGAAAGTGATATTTTGGAGATAGTTACATTGGAATATAATGCTGGGATTGTACAGGAAGTTAAGAGTATTAGGAATATTGTGTAGCTATTACATTTCCAGGTCTCCACCTTGCCACAAAATATAGATCTAACTACTTTATTAGCTTCTACACTGGCCCAAGCAAAAATCACATCATCAGGCATCAGAAATCTGCACATACTAGATGAATTTCTTAGCTAGGCAATTGTTATGGCAAATGAAAATATTTGTTGTTTTCTATTTGGGGTTTGTTTCAAATAGCTAACTCAAGTAGGTAAAAAAGAAAACTAAAACAATTTAGCTGGACTTGTAAACATTGCCACATTCAAGTTTTGGTTTCAGGAAAACCCATCTCATAATATACCGATATTGCTGATTATCACAATATACATATATCTTATTAATTTGGAGTATATATATATATATATATATATATATATATATATATATATATATATATATATATATATATATATATATGTGTGTGTGTGTGTGTGTTTGTTTGTTCATATTCAATTAAAAAAAAAAAAAATCAAATAGGAACTAGAAATCCTGAGTTAACTTATACTAATATTTATTAATTGTAAATTGCTAATTTTTATATTAAAGAAGAGTTTTCTTGCATCGCTTATTTATATTTGGGCAAGAGGTGTATATACCATTTATAATGTACCTTCCCCTCTTATTCTGAACTGGAAAATGATTGCATTCATATTTACTTTCGAAAGCTTACATTAATGGTGTTAAGAAGTCATTGTTTGTTAGTGGCACTGCTACGGAAGAAGAACCCTCTCCTACTACTGCTGAAGAAGAACTGAAGGAACTTACCTTAGATGAATGGAAAGCATTAAAAGCTCCTCGACAGAAGCCGTCATACAATATTAGGAAGGCTGGAGAAGGTGAGGATCCGTCTCAATGGAAAAAGATGTATGCTCTTCAGAAGAAGAAGGATGGGGAAGAAGAAGATGATGATGATGAATACGTAAGATTTTAATCACTTTCTTGTTTTATAGCTTCTGAATGTTCAATTCAAGTGCTTTTGACGCTAACTAATAACATTTTGTAAGAGGCTATCTTTTTTTTAAATTTGTTTTACCATCTTTCCCAATATTTTTATCTATTTAAAGGAACTGTTCTTCCTCAGAAAAATGTGTTGATTAATTAAAAAATTGTATTTAATAAATTAATTAAGCTTAAAAGTGCTTTATTCTTTCAGGAATATGAAAGTTGTGACTACCCTCAAAGAGTTGGCCGTCAAAAGCATGTGCTGGATATTGATATACATTTCAAGGATACAAGAGGTGGAGGCAGAGGACGTGGTGGTCGTGGAATGGGTCGGGGTGGACCACGTATGGGCCTTCGAGCCCCTAATGTTGTTACAGAAAAAATTCATCCTGTAATTTAAATTCTAATAATATTCACTAGAGTATATAAAAATTATGTATTTTTCTAATTCATATTTGTCTTGTTTTTAGAGCCGGGATGTTCTTCCTAAAATTGCTCCCAAGGTTGATGATGAACATGACTTCCCATCTCTTGGTTAATTGTATGGTACAAGTCTACAATTCTGTTCCCTCTTCGATTTTCTTTTCTGATATCATTTGTTAAATGTTCTCCTTTATATGATATGAAACTGGAAGTGAACTTTATTTTGACTGAGATTTATATGAGGAAATTTTAAGTGATTTCCTATTTATTTTTACTAATTATTTTTTCTTTTTATTTTGTAACCTTTAATTAAGGTTTGTGAATAACGTAGTCTTACTTTTATTATTATTATTATTATTATTATAGTACAATTGAATCAAATTGTGAAATCCAGACGTACTGTAGAGATTAGGTTTGCGTAATTAATTTTATGTCAATATTTGGTTTTAACTTTTTACATACTTTTCCACTGTGGAACTAGGTATTTTTAATTTCCCCCTATGTGCTAGTCTTATTTCTGAAGCCTAAATTGGCCTTGTTATAACTCTTTAAGTTTAGGGATACATTGTAAAAAAAAAAAAGTGTGTTTGTGTGTCTGTATGTAAATTTTCATTAAGATTTATGTTTATTTTCCCTGGTCTTTATATATATATTCATGTTATACATACACTCGTGTGTATAAATATAAAATACACTAAACGCATCCATAGATTATTAATTTTTTTTTTTTTTTTTTTTTTACTTTATTGATTTTCTTTCAAATCTTTACATATTTCTCTATAGGTGATAATTTGAACAAATTGTTTATTTTAAAACTATAGAAACTAATAGGTGATTTAGGAAGTGTATTGAATCATGTGAGTGTTTACATTGCAGGACCTTATCATATAATCTATATATGATTTACTGTATACATAATGATATTTTATTGTATCTTTCATTATTTTTAAGATATAAATGACTTCTAAAAATATGTTTTTTCTGACAGCAAATAGACACACATGCACACAGAATTTTTCTGATAGTTTGTTTACATGTATGAGATCTAACAAAGATATTGTATTATAATAAGGTGTTAAGTTGAACAATAAAAAACATTTTTTTTTTTTTTTAATTGGTTTCTATATTATATTGAGTAAATATTTTATTTAATTACATTTCATCAATAACATTTTTTAATTAATTTCTTTTTGTATATATATGTTTTGCAAACATTCATTTATGACAGCGTTCTTGGGCATGTATTGTCAATTCTTTATAAAAGCATTAAACATTACTTGATTTATGAAGAGTGGTATGCATTATCTTATGGTTTTTTTGTTTTTTTTTTTAAGATGCATATAAGTGCTTTTATGTATGTGTGTGTTCTGGCTGTTAATGCACAGGAAGTAAGTAAGTTTGTAATAATATCTGAATATACATAGTTTTTGTGTAAATGTGAGTGAATGTTTTGTTTGTTGGTATGACAGTCAGTATTTGACTGTGTTATTTATGCCATTTAAAAAATGCATTTTGTAACTCAGATCAATACTGTTTTATTTTTGTACTCAGTCCCTCATTTGTGGGTTCAATGTGTCATTTATTAACGACCTCCATATGTGTGCCTGAATCTCTAAATATACTTTTATGTTGATGTTAATTTATTTCCCGCTAGTGTAATCTGTAATAAGTTCAAAATTATTCTAGAAAATGTATATAATTTATTTTGAATTTATTTTATACTTCATTGATAAGTTATTTTCTAGCGGAATAAATAAACATCAGTCATATTTAAAAATATTTGTCAACGTACAATTTACATCAAGAATGTAATCATTACCATTTTCTTAATGTAAAATATGTGTATGTGTATATGTTACATGTACAATTGTGAATTATCTTTGTGTTCTTACTTGTACTTGTGAGAACACTTAAATCCACATACATAAACCATCAATTTTATAAGGATATACAATATAAATAAATATTTCTATTTGTATTATTTAAAAATAAATATAAAAGAAAATTGTCAAAAAAAAATAAAAAAAATAAATTAAAAAATGTTAATTTTCCTAACGTTTACAATGGTATAACTTTGCTATTATATTACTTTTATGAAAGTATAAGTAGATATAATGGCATTGTACTGCAAACCATAAATATGATTGAACAATTTATTTATTTTTAAAAGACGACTGTTATAAAATACTTATTTCAAGATATGAAATATATTATGTCATTCTTGGTTTCATAACAGTTATTTCTTTTTTGTTAATCTTACCCTTCTCTTTATTCTTCCTATCACAATTCTCAATTATTATTGAAAATTCCCTTTACTAATAATTAATTATAACCTGCTAGGGAGCAGTGAAAGGTCTCAAAGTCGATACTTTCGTCAAGGGCGTTCGCTTCGTCCTCGGATTCAGAAGAAGAAATGACACACCTGCAAGTATAGATTGTGAAAGCTACGTGGAATCTATAACCTAATGTGTACAAACTACGTAACTATCAAACCTCTACTTACCATCACGCAGAGATTCGCCAAACATGCAGGCCTTCGTCTCGTCAATCCATGAACAATAAGATACAAGAGATGGGTTGGAACTGGTGGCTGTAATATACGTGGAATACGCGTGCAACGGTGTCCGATCCAGGGCATCAACTGTATTAAGACTGATAAACATTCTTCTTTATATAGTCTTCTACATACATGCAAATGAACCCGTTGTCCTTGACAACTCTTCCTCCTCTCGCTCTCTCTACGACACCGCACCACCTGTACTTTGTATCATAGGCAAGGGTGCTAAGGTATCGTAGAGAGAGCGCGAGGAGGAAGAGTCGTCAAGGACAACGGGTTCATTAATGGTGTTTATCAATGGCTAAAGCACTTTCTTTAGAACCCAAACACTTCTATTATGCTTGGCTCAAGTGAGATCATTTGTATGGGCAAAAACACAGAATTGATAATGGGCCTAAAAAAATAAAGGGTTTCCAAAATTATTAATTTCTTTTGCACAGCATTTTTAGTGAAATCTGCATCATCAAACAAGCTACAAAAACAATAAATCAATGAAACTTGCTCCTAGGCCTCATGGTTACAATTTACCATCTCTTGGTCAAATGTATAGCTCCAGTTTAATTCTGTCTCTTCTTCTATTTGCTATTCTGATTTCATTTGTTACATTCACTCCTTAATATGTCGAGAAATGGAAAATAATTGAGAAACATTGGGTTCTTCTCGGATGAACGTTAACTTTATAGATGAAATTGTAATGTTTGCCTAGTAACATTATTTCTCTAATCTGAGTTTGTCATTTCGTAAATGTATTAACCCCATTGTTTGGGATAGCCCATTAACAGAATAATCAGGAAAATAATTCACATCAAAACAAAAGAAATGTGAGATTTTCCTGTAAAAGTCACTGATTTCCCAAAACGATTTAAAATGTATTCTCATCTCTGAGCTTATGTAAGGTTAAATTTGTTTTTATTTATGTTTTTTGCATGATTATTGCTTTTACAACTTTAGATTAAATCCTGTAGAACCAATGCACACCCATTATGAGGCCAAAAAACAGTTTTAACTAAAGTGACTGTAAATTCTTGATTCTAAAAACTGTCTCAACACGTTCAATGCTGCCGCCATCTCGGCTCACTTTGGGCTTTGGCTGCGGTTGATTGAGAGAACTCCAAGCAGGTAGTTACTAGTTGGGAGGGTAACAAGAAACTGATTATCAAAAAGGAATTTATGTACAAGTCCTTTGTGCTGGGGGCCAGCAGTTCTCGACTGCTAGTCAAGTCCTTTGTTCCAGGGGCACGGTGTGCCTCGACTTCTACAGAAGTCTTTAGTAAAGAAAGCAGTAATCTCGTTCCTTTGAACCATTCTGTGTCTGTTTTCCATAGTTTTTTATTGTTTGTTATTTTTGCAATTCAACATTACCAATAAAATTATTTTTTAGTAAAATAGGATGCTTAAAACGAAAAAGAATATGTTGTTTGAAATAGACCTTTACACGCTAGTCAGAAATGCTGAGTGGGTAATATCCACTACAGATGCCATTGGATTAGTTGTTCAACTTTTCCAGAAAACATCAAAACAAATATTAACGGTTTTTATTCCAAACTTTCCAAATGAAGTTAGATATAACAATCTTATATTGATGTGCCGTTTAAAAAAACAATCTTATAGAAGTTTAGACTGACTTTTTTTCTTTCGTTTCATTCTAATCTGTTTTATAATTTCTTTCATAAAGTACATGTACACAGGTAACTAAGACTTAAGGAAGTGACTGCAGTTAGTTTGGCAGGGGAGGGGTGGTGAGCTGACAAAACATTTCTTCAAGATCTGATGACATTACCTACTTTTTAAGTGTACTAGATCAAATTAGCTTCTAACTCCAGGTGAGCTCAGTCACAGGATTTCAGAATTGTTTTTAAAAAAGAAAGGGTAGAGGTAACACAAAAATAAATAAAATGACACATTTTCTTAACTTTTTAAAATTTTCTCTTATTACCATTACACAAACAGGTACTCAAAAAATATAAAATATAACCTCATTATTAGCAAAATCAATACAGTATAAAAAATAATTACATATATTCAAATCAATAAATAAAGTAAATAATAACAACACGAGAAGAAAAATAAATAAATTAGATTTTATAATTTAAATGAAAATAAGTCATTTTTAATTGTCAGAATGACTTATAAAAGATGCATCATAGTAATATAAACAATTTTATTTCCAGTGGACACAACTATTTGGTCTTGAATGGGTTATAAAAAACAACGCTTCAAGGCCTGTTCACAATTGACAAGAATATAGAAGTCCTCAGGTAATGCTTTAATTCAGTCAATTATGTTTAAATAATTTATTTGTAAGAATCAGATGAAAATAAATTTACTTTAGAACTTAAAATCAAATATATTAAATAAACCCACTTTCTTATTCTACGAAATAGAAAAGAACAGTTATGGAGGGTTAGATAATATTTTCAAAATAACTTTTTGTAAATAATTTTTTACATTAAGTTTATAATTTATAACTTATTCAGAATCAATAGTTAACCATGTGATTCATTGTACTAGAAAATATAAAGTTCAGGAGTTGTGAATCTGTTGACGTATAACATACTTTAAGAACACACACAGATGGGTATATATATATATATATATATATATATATATATATATATATATATATATATATATATATATATATATATACACACACACATACATACATACATATATATACATATACATACACATACATTATTAATTTATTAGACACATGCACAATATTATTGTAATGATATATAAGAGGGTACTGAAGGAAATAAGAGTTTCTGGCATAGCAAAGTGTAGTGAATTTTCAAATGATTCCAAATGTCTCAACAAGGAATGAAAAGGCGTCACGGAATGCAAGTTTACCAGAGTGATAACAGGGATGTTTAGAGAAGCGACCCTTGCTCAACCAGCAGCGAACCTCGAAGCCAAGAGTCCCTGGTATGGTGGGGGTAATGCCTGTAAAAGGGTTATGGGGGGGATACCACACGAGACATCAACCTGCAATCCTGCTTCTTCACCCAGAAACAAGAATTGGACAAGCAGTACTCGGACGAGCTGGACTTAGAGAACTTTCTGTGCACCCAAAGCTGAGTATCACTCAATAATAAAAACTGCCAATGCTAAAATAAAATCAACGCTAAATAAATGCTAGCAATATTAAATTTGAAATGGTCAATAATTTATTTTCATTATATAAATGTAGCATATAAGCTATGAGCTACGTTTTTCTATTACCCCAACATTGAGGTCAATTATGTGAGTCAAGCACTTTTTATTTATTATATTTAATATGATTAATTTAATAGGAAAATCGGCGCTAATGGCCAAGATGTAGATGCGCCGTAAAAAAAAAAAAAAAAAAAAAAAAAAAAAAAAAAAAAAAAAAAAAAAAAAAAAAAATAGGAAAATACAACTATGCAATGCCAAAAACTTATAATTTATTGTCTCAATATAATTCGTTTCCAATGCTATTTTATTATTAATGAACCTTTTTCCTGGTATATAAAATATGTTCTCAATACAATATAAATGATGGATAGTAAGAATTGTTAATAAATTAACATTTCTCATGCTCTTCAATTTCAAGAAATTTTAATAAATCAAAATAATATTTTAAATAACAAATCCGTAAGTTGTGATTTTGGTTAAATTTTAATGAACCCTAAGATCTATTGAAATTTTTTATAAGAACTCTTCTAGGCAGGCTAAAAGAAATAAAATTTTAAATATAATTAATTTTTCTAATAATTAACCAAACCCACAATATATATATATATATATATATATATATATATATATATATATATATATATATATATTTATATTGTGCATGTGTCTAATAAAGCACTCCCCTAAAAGACAGTATGACATTAGCGTAATGTCATCTGAATTTCAATCTGTTTTGGATAGTACGTAGGCTTAGTTTGACAGCTAATACCACAACACCAACAATGATAGTAATTATGTCTTATGTTAATGTTGGAAAAAATTTTAAAGAAAAACTGGCACTGAAAGATCAGCACAGATAAAGACCCTTAACTTTTCAAACGATCTGAGCACATATATGAGGGCATGAAAAGCAGTGCCCCAGTCTGGGTTCTGCACTCACCACGATCGGCTTGACTCATACTTTTTCATATTCCTTCCCTCCAAAAAGGGTCAATGCTCGAAGGGGCATACAAAGAGAGGAAAATTTTATTTTTAAACAAATCTAAGACAGGAAAAATTGTATAAAAGGAATGATAATGGCCGCCGAGACTAGGAGCCCCCCGTTCTTATCTCAAACTTAGGGGATGACTAAATCTAGCTCACCCTTCACATCTGTCGAGATGCTCGTCCTGCACAACAGTTAGCAGTTATAAGGTTGAGACACATGTGCACACTTTTGCATTAGCCTAAAGAAAAATTAAATGTATCACAAAAGTATGATAGAGAAGTGGCCATGTCATTATTAATTATATAATTAATAAGCAATATATATCCCTTCAATATCAGAATACCCTGCTGGCTGGCCTAAATTAAAGGTAGTGATAAACAAGTACATCAAATTTGAAGTAATCAAATTAAAATATAATTTAATAACAATAAATTATAGCATGATTATTGCAAGACAATGGGCCGATATAAAGTTTTGTAAGCAAAAAAAAAAATATTTAAAAGATTAGATATCACTTCTTCTTGAGATAATAAAAAGGTTAATAAACATTTTTATCAATAAAAAAAAAAAGTTTAAAGATGGGGACTTATTGGTATACAGATGAAATAGGCCTGAAGATGGATAAATATCCTAAACATTGCCTATAGTTTAATGTAAAATAATAAAATATTCTTGGGAAAGGTATCATGAAGTCAATTTATAACTTCTGAATACACAAAGTTACACCAAAGAAACCTGTAGAAAAACATTTATATAAATCCACATACACATGTAATTATGTGTATGTATAAAAATATTCAACATTACATTATATGCCAAGAAATGTATGACTAAGAGAAATTTACAATTGACAGTAATTTATGTTTGAAGCTATATACCAGTACATATGTCTCATACAATCTAAACGACATAACAAATTAAAATGAAAGAGGTAATTTTAATTTGCTTAATATTTACTTCTAATTAATACAATAAAAAATCACAGGTTAGCTATAAAGAATGTTCTTGCGAACAATTAGGTGGAGTAGGTGTACGAGTCTTCAGCGTAGGAGTTGAACTTTTAGCTCTTCTAGTTTTCAAAGTACTGAATGGTGAATTACCCCTTGAAAAATGTTCTTGAGCATACAAAAGAACTCCTATATCTCGATTACCCGCTTCCATGGCAATATTGAGGGCAGTATTTCCATCCTGAGAAAAAACAGAACAATAGTCTTTAGACATAAATATGACTATGAGTGTTAATTTAATACAGTTAATCAATTTATGTTCTTGTATAGTTGATTCTAAATCATTTAAAAAAAAAATGCTCTTGATAAATAAAGTATATTTTTTGTAACTTTTTTTGAGAATTCTCTATAATAAATAACCTTTGCAAAAATAAGCAATTTTTGACACAATTCAAAATAAATAACAACATTATCCAGAGTTTTTTTTTTTTCTTAAAACCAACAAATAAAATCTAATATCAAGAGTTTTTATTTTATCTTAGGAAACAAATTGTTGATAAAATATTATACTACATTTATATATATATATATATATATATATATATATATATATATATATATATATATTCAGTGGAACATGGATAATTCGAAATCGTCTTTAATTCTAATATTTCTCTCGGCCCCTAGAACTTAGGGCATAAACAATGTAAAAATTGTGGTTAGTTCAAATAAAATTTTGGATAATTCGAATGTGTGTCCAGACACGCTATCACGATGGACAGAAAATTTGCAGCAAAGTTTTATCTCCAATGAGTGTTTATTATCCAACAGGATAACGAACATGCAGAATGAAGAGTTCAGGATTGGTTGCTCTACAATGCTCCACAGCAACTCCCCCTGAACTTAACCCAATAGACCCTCTGAGTGATAAATTGGGTTGGCTGAAAGCCAAATTTAAAATAAAGAATAAAAACTCTACTCAAAGAAGAGTGGGGGGAAATTTCTACTAAAACGATAAAAAAACCTAGTTTACTCAATGTCAAATAGATTGTGGGATGTGATTAGAAATAACAAAGTATCTACAAGATATTGAATTAAAATTTGGTACCAGTTGATATAATTTAAGTTCGGAAAAATAAGATGTGCAGAGACTTTTGTGAGTTCAGACTTCATCAAATTATTTGTTAATTGATATAAAATAAATTATACAGACCTAATTTAATAAATTTGACAATTATTTCAAATTCTATAATAAATTCTGTTCAAAATCACATGAATATTATGTCAACAAACCTGTTCTTACATTTTTTTCTGTACAATGGAAAAAATTGCTTGTCGGTGTGTGGAGACTTTTGTTAGTAAGTGTATATGTGTGTTTATGTATACACACAAACATAAAAGTTAAAACAAGAGGTATTTCTGTGATGCATGAGAAGGGGTTTCTTCTCAATAGAGAGGAAATGAAGTTAAACATATTTATAGCAAAATGAGAACAATGAACCTAAGGATTTTTAGTTGTTTTTTGAATTTGTAAAAGAAGTGATTGTTGGTAACTGTTTACTATGAAGGAATACTGAATTTAAAACAATCTTTGATCATGGGATGTTAAGACTTATAACACAATATTCACTGTTTATATTACAAAATTAAACATGAATTCCCATAATTTACTGATTTACAATCTAACTATTCTCATAGTCTACCAGCTAAGCAAAGCAATCAAACTATCACTTTGGTTACTTTGCTTTATAATCATAAGTAGTAGCTGAATGTTTTTATATATAAATATCAGGAAAAAAATAAATAAATAAATAAAGGCTTTCTTACCAAATCCGTAATTGACAGATCACAATCAGGCTGAGCAAGAAGGAGTTTGACTATATCAATATATCCATGTTCAGCTGCACACATTAAGGCCGTACTACCATCTTCATCTTGAATATTAATATCTGCCCCTGATTCCAAAAGAAGTTCAACCGTATCTATTCTGCCATGAGAGACAGCTAGCATCAAAGCGGTTTGTCCATGCTTAAAAAAGAAATTAATATAAACAGGTGAATACTGATAAATTTACGTATTGACATATTCAAGGACAGTAATTATTACTCTTAGTCATATATGTCAAGCCCGACCATAATAAAAGTGGGCTGTTCTTCATGAATGGCCCACTTTGTTCATCTGAGTCCCCTCCTTCATTTCCTGTTCCCTCTGATACTCTCAACATTCATTACATTTCCACAGCCTCCTGTCCTTAACCTGATTACACTCTTTATACTTATGTCACTTCTTTTCTCATATCACCAACTCTCAGCCTGTGGACTCTTCAGTCATGAAATACTAATCTAATATGCTTTGAGTCTAGGTGTCAACCCTCTTGAATTCATTAAAAGCAGTCCCCTTAGCAGCCTTCCTGTCCTTCTTCATATTTTCAACTATTTTCTAAAAAGTCCCATTTTCCCCTAATCCTGGTATGAACAGTAGAAAGTATGAGCCCAGAGAACTAAGGTCTTTGTTCATTTCTTCGTTAAAAGAGGATAGTGCTGAAATATAATTTATTAGGCTTGTATAAAATAGTAGTAAATATGGAATACTAATGAGGGTCTGAAAGCTAGGCTGATCTGTGCATATGGAGAGTCAAAAATGCTCTGGATTCGTAAGCTGTTGGAAGACATGCCTCTCAGCGACCAAACTTAATCGCAGCCCCTCAGAAAAATGAAGCAATTAGCGGATTCCAACATCTCCACTGACTTCATCACCACCCTTTAGATGAAGAACTTGCCTCCAAGATTTCGACCCATCCTCATCTCTACTGACCTCCAAGCTCTCAACAAACTGGCAGGAGTAGCAGACAAGATCTTTGAGGTATCTTTATCAGCTGAAACTTACGCCATCAGAGATACTTCAGAATCTTGGCATCAGCTTACAATTGAGTTAAGGAACTAAAGGATGATCGACCAGCACTCCGGGTGCAGCATTGTTGATACCATATCATTGGCGGGTATATCTACTTTCTCTATTTTTTCCTCGGATAATAGATTCACCCGCATCCTGGGTGAATTCCCTACTGTCAGAAAGATCACTCCAATCTGTGGACCATCCAATGTAACAATGGAGCATCAATGACACTCTGTCATGGCTTAATGCAGCTGTTTGCCTCCAGGTAACCAGGAAGTTAAGAAAGAGATTTATGACTCATCAACGGGGGAATATGCCAACCTTCCAAAAGTCCATGGTACAATCCACTGCATGTGTTAAAGAAAAAATATGGCCCTCTCCAATCATGTGGCGATTATAGCGTCACCATTTCCGATCGATATGGAATACCCCATCTTGGAGACTTCACAATGGAGATAAATGGAAAACAAAATTGCTTCCAAAATAGATCTTCCAAGACTTATTATCATACACTGATAACAGTTAAAGACCGAGAGAAAACTGCCATTATTACCCCATTTCGCCTCATTGAGTATAATACAATGAGTTTTGGACTGAAGGACACCTGTCAAAGCTTCCAGCGCTTCGTCAACAACAAATTCTGTGACCCGCTCTTCAAGTACCTTCATGACCTCTTGATTGCTCTGGACAACAAGTAACAATATAAAGCTCACATCCGAGGAGTACTTCGTCGTCTCGACAAGAACTGCATCACTGTGCATCCATCGAAATGCTAACTTCGCATCTACAAATTGGAAAAGGTCGGACGACTGCTTATCAAGCTAATGTAGGCAAACAATGGTGGCTCAGAATGATTGAAGTAGCCATTGTCTCCAAAAAAAAAAAAAAAAAAAAAAAAAAAAATGGTCCCAAGACTGGAATAGTATGGAGTTAGGAGAAAAGCTATGTGAAATAAAAGAAGATGTAGATGTATAGAGAAGCAGCATACATGACAGAGGCCTATGCAGGGCCTACATAAAAGAAAGAGAACAATTACATTTGCCCACTGACCTAAGAGAACTTCTGGGAAATAACTCAAATCACGTATCTAAATTATTTACTTTCCTTGAAACAACTGAGTTAATCTGTCATATTTAATTTTTCATCCCCCCCCCATCTATCATCCAGTAGCACTGGCAAGAGATTTCAGTAATCATATCATATGTATAGGAGAATAAAAAGCAATCTCAAGATTAGCTGATTGGAAATAGATAAGATCTCTAAGAAATTAATTTATCCATCTGCAAATTTTAATTATTTAACCTCTCACACTTTCACAAATTTAATTACCACAAAAATAATTGTTTTAAATTAGTGCTGAGCTGTGAGGACCCAATTTGAGTGTTCAAACATGTGTGGAGTTTAGTAGAAGGCTCGGTGAGTACGAACATTACCACCTAACTCTCCATGAGCTGCTGTTTGTGAGAAGGGGCTGCTTATTCAAGGAACAATATATGTCTTAAGATGTGATCAAATTTTCAATGATAATTAATTCATGGAGTCAGAATTGTAGCTTGTTCAAATGTTTTTATTAAAGAGTTTGTTTATTTTTTGGTTAAGATCGTTCATAAATTCTTACACTCTTAACTCGTCTGAAAATTAAAAAAACATTACCTGTTTAGCACGGATATTGACATCAGCCATATGAAACAATCTCCTTACTACTTGCCGATCAGTTTCTGATTTTACTTTAGCAAGAGCTACTAACATTATGCATGTATATCCTGCAGTATTCAGTTTATTAATATTACATACTTTTGAATCAAGAAGGATTGAAACCACATCAAAATTTCCATTTGATACTGCATAATGCATAGCAGTATTTCCCTGAAAGGATTAAAACATTACATTTGAATATGAAATAAAGGGTGATGACATTTATAAGCACAGTATAGAAATGCTTCTCTAAATAGGAGAAGTACAGCAATAATAATTTAACAATTTTTCTTGTGTACATGGCAGGTCAATAAATAAAAGCCAAAATTAACACAAAAGTCAATTTATTTAAACGGCTCTACATACTTTGCATCCCTAGATGCCTCTTCAGGAGCCTTAAAAGTAATTACAGCCTAAAGGAACGTACATCAAACGTTCATTATTTGAGGCTGTACATACTTTTAAAGCTCCTGAAGAGGCATTAAAGGATGTGAAATATCTAGAAATTTTTTAATAAATTGACTTTTGTGTTTATTTTGCATTCAACCTGATAATTTAACAATAAACAGATTTAGTTAGTAGTTACCTACTTTTCATACTGTCTTCTCTAGTAGTTTAATATATGGGCTATTAAAACTATTTTTACAAAACAGTAGATGAAATTAAATGAAAAATAATTGATAACTAAAAATGTAATCATTAATTGTGATTACTTTAATTACTGAAATAATGATAACTAGTGAGTTCTAGAAAAATATAGTGAGATATCAAAACATTTTGAACAACTCTACCAAAACTAATGAGATTTTTACAGAAGAAATTTCTGATGTATTAATTAAAACATTACAAATGTTTTAATTAAAAATGTAAGTACATTAGTTTGCATAGGGGGGGGGGGGGCACTATCCTTCTGAGTTACAGTGCAGTTGTGTACTATAAGACAAATTACTTTGTTAAATGTAGCCAACAATAAAATACATATTTATGAAACATTCAATTTAAAATTTAAATACAAATTTTAAAGGAATTAATTAATTTGAAAAGGGGAAAAATAAATAAAAATAAAAATCTCAAATTATATACATACTGAAACATCAGTCATATTCACTATATATTCTAAAAGCCCAACAGATGTTTCTTCAAAACAGTCTAAATAGTCTTCAACATCGAGTGGGTTGGCATCAGTAGTACTAGAAACCTAAAAGTGAAAAAAATAAGAATAAACTTCAATCAAATTAAAAAAGTGATAAAACAATCCTTTCCAGATATAAATGCACATTCTGCAGTCCATAAGTAAAAAAAAAAAGATTTTGGTAAATACAGGCAAGATTACAAAAAGGTGGTTTAAACATTTTTCGCAACTCAAATCTCAAATACATTCACAGCACAACTCTTTAAAAAGTTTAATAATAAAACTTTTTGGAAATGTTTCTCCATAGAGTACATAATAGAAAAATAATTTTGGGAAATTCAGGATGATTGTGGACTGTCAAGAAGTCCCTCACACAAAAAGTATGTTTTGCGGAGACATGCTCTTGAGGCTTTTGGATAAAACTATCAGTTTCATTAAGTTCAATTTCCAAGTCAAAAATTGTGAAACTACTACTATTACTAACCAGGAGAAGCCATTCTTTAAATAGTTTAGTTTAATGGCATAATTTCTCTCTCCATTGCGATCCTTTTAGACTATACTATTCCTTTTACTTTCCTACTTCCCTAAACCAATTATAAATTCAATTATCCTCAAAAAAGAATTGTTTTCTAATAAAAAAAAATTAAAAATAACTCTCATACTGTTAATTCGTTTGATTAAATTAATTCCAGGCTTATAATTGGTGAAGATTTCTTCCCTTCATTTCTGGTGTCAAATACTGGCTAAGTGATTATTTTTCTTTTAAACAAGTAAATTTTTAAAAATGTGAGCAGTGTAAAATTCAAATCTGTGAAATAATTGTGTAGAGCAAGGGTCATTGTAGGTGGATGTTATGTGACTTCAAAAATAAAGAAAAAAATAATTTCATTTAGAGCCTTCTGCTCAAATTCAGGAACATAAATATGCTTTAGCTCCACCCGACAAACCTATGTAATGTACCGTATAACATATCGTCGATGCAAAATCAAAGTATCAAATATGAAAATCACCACTTTCAAGAGTGAAAATACTTTTATTTATTACCTTGCTTTTGGGCAGTCAAATAGTCAGCAGATTCGACCGTTTGACAGTGGTTACATTCCACTTTCATTGTATGAACTTAGATTCGAGAGTTTGCCGTCCATCTATCCAACAGCAATCAGCAAAGATTTAAAATGAAATATGCGTTTTTTCACATTCGATACTTTGCATTTGTATCGACGATATAGTCCTCTTTTTCGTACATGGCCACCCCGCCAGAACGAATGCCAGAGGACAGTTTTTTGTAACATTTTTTTTTTCAGTTTAGTCATTGCTAAAGCGTATTTATGCTAAAAGAAAATTAATTCGTCATGTCAAATGAAAAATTTAATTTAAATGAAAACCCATTTTTTCATGTGTTTACTAAATTAAAGAAATACAAAAATTAGGAAAAAAGTATGAAACAAGATATGGAAGGTAAATTTTTTTAAGTCCACAGACAATCAAGAGCTCTACATCTACCTGATTACTTGGCAGTAAACTACAAAAAATAATTAGGCATTGAAAACATCGGGTAAAAAAAAAGAGACCAAGCAAATATCTATCACTTCTAGCTACACTTTCATATTGAAGTCATTCTAGAACTGAGAAGAGAAAGTAACATAGTAAGAGGGTCGTCCCTAAAATAAGGGTCGCAATGATTTTTCACAAGGAAAAACATGTTTAGTGGTATTGAATAATACATTTTTGTAAAGTTTCAACTTTTTTCTATATCTCCAGACAATCGCCGTTGAGATCAATACATTTTTGCATGTGATGTATCATCTCTGTATGCCTGTATCATAGAACTCTCCCTCCGCGCCCTGAAGGGAGCTCAGAAACTTTTCTTTCAGTTCCTCTCTGGTTGTGAAATGCATACCTCTGAGGTTTTTCTTAAATTCTGGGAAGCGATGGAAGTCACATGGAGCTATGTCTGGGCTGTAGGGCGGGTGTGAGACAGCATCCCATCCAAACTTGTTGATGAGATCAGTAATTACACGGGCGATGAGCGGCCGAGCTTGCCCTGATGGAAACAAACTTCCTTTGTGAGCATGCCTTTTGTTTTTAATCATTTGGGGAAGTTTCTTCTACCTCTAACAGTTGCGGTTTGAAATGATTGTTGCGCCAACAAGCGTGAATTCGCACAACTCTGTTGTGCGAATTTCGCCAATTCTGCCCCAAAACACGCTCACCACTTTGCTGGCAGTGTTTGTTTGAAATTCCGCAGCTTTGGAGTATAGATGTTTGCGGTGCCGCACAGCGTATCCAGTGACAATAGAATCCAAGAATTCCTCACCATCGATTCGTGAAAGAAGACCTTCACGGGCCGCTTCAACACGTTGCCGTTTGTGGTATAACGTAACCTTTCTTGGGACCCACTTTGCACAAACCTTGGCATTAACTAAATGCTCTGCCACAAAGCTCCCACCACCAGCCTTCGATCTTTTATCATTGTTTCTTCTACTTTCGCAATTGTTTTCTGTCTCTTCGAGGTTTCTTTTTACAATTTATTTCAAAGATGGATGTGTAGAGCTTGTAAACCACCGGGCCGAGGCATATAGGTCTGTAATTCTTGCATTCGCTAGAGCATCCTTTCTTGAGTATAGACATGAGGATGCTGCACTCCCACTCCTTTGGCAAATTTTTTTGAAAGAGGCTCTGTAGGTGTTTCTGCAGTTCTGACTCTCCAAACTTGATTAGCTCTGGAGCAATAACAACCCTCCCTGCTTTGCTGGTCTTTAGCTTTTCTATTTCCCTTTCTACATCCTCTTTCCAGATTATATTATCGTAGTCTTCTGAAAATACTCTGTCCACTACTATTTTCTCATTTTTTCTGGAAAACACTTCAGCATAGTGGTGGTTCCATCTCTTCAAGATTTCTTCATCTCTAGTATGCAGTTGACCTCCTTCATTCTTTATATTCCTTATGGGCTTACTTGTCTACCCTTTCAATGCCTTAATAGTTTTCCAGAAGAGTTTTGTTTTCTTTATAATCATGGCTGTGGCTAAATTCCTCCCAGCACTTCTAACTAATTTTTTGGCTTCATTTCTTGGCTTCATTTCTTCTTCTGACATCTGCTGCACTTTTGGTCTTGCAGTGTGCTTTCCAGAACAGCTTTTTCCTTGCTATTGTAGCTTTGACTTTCTCACTCGCCCACTTTTAGCGCAGTTCCTCACTCCCCCATAGGGAAGAACCCCGCTTATAAGGTTGATCTCATGAAACAATCCGGAAGTGCCGACTAGAAAATTTTGCGTTTCAGAACCCCTAGAGACCGAAAATGATGGTGGTTCAAATTTGTGTGTGTGTGTGTGTATATATATATATATATATATATATATATATATATATGATGTATATATATGATGTATATATATATATATATACTAGCCGTTACCCGGCGTGCCATGCTACGCCTACTTTCCGCGTATAGAAAAGCCTAAATAAATTAGACACCAAATAAGTATTATTAAAATCTAATAACACGAATCTGTAACTGTTATGAACCCGTGGCCTCCCAACTGTGAGTCCTAGACGACTTTAACCTAACCTATAACACACCCCGTATCAAGACATACATGTATACCAAGTTTCGTAAAAATTGGTCTAACGGTGTGGATTTGTATAAGGGACAAACATACAGACAGAGAGCTGGTAGATTTTTTTGACCTAGCCTACGGCACTCCCCAGATTAAGATCTACCTGTGTACCGAGTTTAGTCAAAATCAGACAAACGGTGTGGATTTGTATAAGGGACAAACATACAGACAGACAGCTATAAGACGTTTTTGACTTAGCCTACGACACTCCCCAGATTAAGATCTACATGTGTACCGAGTTTAGTCAAAATCGGACGAACGGTGTGGATTTGTATAAGGGACAAACATACAGACAGAAAGCTGGTAGACGTTTTTGACTTAGCCTACGACACTCCCCAGATTAAGATCTACATGTGTACCGAGTTTAGTCGAAATCGGACGAACGGTGTGGATTTGTATAAAGGACAAACATACAGACAGACAGCTGGTAGATTTTTTTGACCTAGCCTAGGAGATTTCTCGTATCAAGACCTACCATTATTCCAAGTTTGGTCAAAATCGGTCAAACGGTGTAGATTTGTATGAGGAACAAACAAACAGAAAAACAGACAGACACGTGATTTATATATATATATATGTATATTTGTCTGTTTGCGGCATATCTCAGCGAATAATGGTCCGATTTTGATGAAATTTGGTACAAAAATCTTTCGTCTAATTTGAAAGGTCAAGTTCGTTAACCAGCAGAATCCGCCCACTGGAAGATGGCGTTTGGGGCGAAATTCGCGCAAAAAAATTGTAACGCTTACGTTTTTGAGTTCATAAGCTTGTAAGTACTCGTTTTACAGGCTTCTTGGGCTAGGAAAACAAATGAACCCATTTTCAAGGCGATAGCTTTAACCGTTTTCGAGAAAATTGGAAAAATAGTTTTTGGTTTGGGTACTTAGAATCATGGGATTCAGTTGAAACATTTTCTGCATGTTCTACTTTCATTAAAACTAATATGTTGAAATTTTTGTTATGTTTGGAGTTAAGGAAGGGTTAGAATAAAATATTTTATTAACAGACAAGAAAAGTTTTGTTAACTTTGTATACTTTCGTTATTATCTCGAAAACCATTGACAATCTTGGGAAGCGGAAGGTTACCATTCGAAAGCTTACTAAATGCTCTACAAAAAAGGTTTTGAAGAAAGTTTTAATTAGGCGATGTCAATCGGAGAAATAAGTGCTTAAAACTTTAAAGTAATTGATTTCGTTTATTCGAGCGTTTTTTTTTTTTTTACTGTTTTATTCCTTGTTATTTTTTAATTGCTTATAGTTGGATAATGTATTTGACAATAAAACAGATTAAGTAAAATAAGAAGATCAATTTATTGTTAAAAATGTAGCGTTCAAAGAGAGAGATCCCAAGGCTTTCCAAATGCCTCTGAGCGGAGGCCTTTCTGGCCAACTTATGGGTTGGCCGACCCATACAGGTAAGATCGTAAATCAAGACCTTTCAAGACTGGTGGAACCAATAAAATAACCTATTCTATTTTAATCTTTCCAAATTAGACTAGGGATAAGAACGGAACCGCGCTAAGATGATGCAGTTCCTGCAAGTTGGACTTTTTCTTTTGGCTTCAGCGGGAATGACTGCTGTTCCAAATACTGTTTTCGCAGCCTCCATGATAGCTTTTTTTTTTCATTTCTGCCAATATGCTGTCCACATTTACCATTGTGCAATACTGGAGTTTCTGAGTCAGGAGTTCGGCATACTCTATTTTCTGGTCTACGCAACTTTGGAATATCTGTTTTCCTGTATTTATTTTTCACTAGGTTGGAGGATTGGAGTGTCTCTTATCAAGAGATAATAGTCTGATCCTATTTCTACCCCTCTTATGCCTTTTACATCTCTAAAATATGTCTCGTGTTTCTGCTGTATATAAAATAATCTATAATATTTGCTACTTTCCCAATTAATCCTTTGGGCATATCCTGTTGAGTAACTAGTAACAAACTCTTTTCTACAATTTAATGTCCATACCAAAAGTAATTAAACATCATATTTTTATTACTCTGACTGACTAGAATAAATGACTGACATAATTGAGAAAGGAATTTAGATCACCTTCACATCTTAATCACACACATAACCATGGAAAATATATAAATAAACTACTGTACTTGTATATGTGTGTTTCATAGTAAACAATTCAAAGTTACCTTAAACCATTCTTGTTGTATAATATTTACAGCATTCCTCATACTCTTGGGCATCTCCCCAGAAGGGGATTTAAGCAAACTATCATTCAGAACTTTCATAGCACCTTTCATTTCTTTAGAAGGTTCTCTCCTGTACACAAAATCAATATTATTAGAGCAGGTGGAACTACAATTAAATCACAACAAAATAAATAAATAGGTTGTAGTAATTAAATCAACTTGCTGTTTTTTTTGGCCTCAGGAGTCTTCTCAGAAGTAGGATAATAAATAGGGCAACAAAAATGCTGATTTATAAAACCCTCATACGACCAGTGGTGACACATAGCTCAGAAACGTGGACCATTTCCAAAGTGGATGAGCAGGCACTCCTGGCATTCATGAGAGACGGATACTGCAATCCATTTTGTGGGAGTATGTGATGGCCAGACATGGAGAAGAAGAACCAACCTGGTGCTGTATGAGGCGTTTAAGGAAAGAAATGTCCATACGCGTGGGAAGACTCAGAAGGGCCAGCCACATGGCCTGTATGGATCCAGCATAACTGCCAAGAAAGTCGATGGAAGATGTGCTCCATGGAAGCAGAAGACGTGGGAGGCCGAAGCTCCGCTGGAAGAATGGGGTTGCTTGTGACGCTAGGACCCTAGTAGGTGTACAGAACTGGATGGTTGCTGCACAATCGGACAGCTGGCAGAGGCTGATTCAGGAGGCCCTGACCTAGGAATGGGTTGTGCACCAGTTAAGTAAGTAAGTATGTATAATGAAACACGGTGTTGGGTCAGTGATGGTCTGGGGCTGTATGAGCACCAAGGGAGGGGATCATGGACAGTAATGTGCATGTAATTATTCTTAATGGAAATTTGGGGATAGTGCTAGGAAAATGGAAATTTTTAATAAATTCAAATTCCTCGACCTGGACAAATATCCGAAACATAAAGCCTTAAGAACACGGTTATGGCTATTATATAATTTTGAATTTAGAAATGTTTTGGAATCCTATAGACAAGCTATGGTCACTTGTGGTAGAAAACACCAAAAACATAAATTTAATAACAAGCAAGAGTTGAAAAAACAATATTGGAATTCTGGAGCAAGATAAGCCCACAAATGTCATCTAAATTAACGGATTCT
The DNA here is from genome assembly GCA_946811695.1 of Gonocerus acuteangulatus. NCBI lineage: Eukaryota > Metazoa > Arthropoda > Insecta > Hemiptera > Coreidae > Gonocerus > Gonocerus acuteangulatus. The sequence continues at coordinate 21,695,960 of OX328132.1, forward strand.
ATGAAGAAGAGGCTTCAAGAGGTTTTCCAAAGAGGAGAGTTCACTACTAAGTACTGAAGAATGATATAACTATGTTTTTGTCAATGTTATTCAGAATTCCAAATTCTTTTGTGACCTAATATATTCGTATTTCTATTGTTTTTGTTATTTTTTGAAGAATTAATATATGTTTATTGTTTGAAATTGAGCTGATCTTCATCCTTTATATATGGTGTTCAAATGAAAGTTTATTGTTTTTTAGTCACAATTATATTAAGAAATTTGAACAAAATACCGAGTCTTTAATTTTTCCGATTACTTTTGAGAGATACTGTATATTAATAGAAACCCATAGATAGCCTAATGGTAATAGACAAGAAGTTTTAATATTCTAAAAAAAAAAAAAAAAGGAAGGGTATTATAGGATCAAAAAGTAGCATTCTCAAAGTTGTTTCAGGTTGCTTGAGAATTATCCAAATTATAAAAATAAAAAATAAAGGTATTTTTGCTTATACTTCTTTTAAATTCCCTAAAAATAAATAAATAAATAAGAGAAAAAAGGTTGCTTACTTCTCATAGGGCTTTGATATGATTGATATAGCTGGAGAAATGCTTTCTTGTATCTTCTCTGTATTTGAATCCTCGTCATTTTTCTTTGATTGTTGGAGCGAACTAAAAGTATTAATTAAATTGGTACATATTACTTATAAATATAAAATAAAGAATTTTCATGTAAAATCTAACATTTAAAAACTAAATTATACCTCATAATAAGGTATAATATGTTAATAATTTTGCACTTGAAACTTGCAAAATGTTTCCTATTGATTTTGGGTTACTGTGAGAACAGCAACTGGCTTAGTACCGAGAAGAAAATGTTATAGGTACTTAAGATTCTAAAATAAATCAAGCAACGTATAAAGAACAAATAGCATTTTTGATCATTTAAAAAGGAAAAACTACCTAGAAGGGATCATTGACTGTTAGGATTATCAGGATGTATACATCTTGACCATGTAATATGTGATGAGGGATTATGAGATTTTTTTTTTTTTTTAATAATATATGTTGATTACACCTGTAGATTGCTTCAGTAATTAAAAGTGAATATTTTATATTAAAAGGGGGCGAGGTTAGCTCAGTGGAAGAGCACTCGACTAATGAACTGGAGGATCCAGGTACAATACCCGAGCTCGCACTAAAGATTTTTTCTTCTAATGCCGTCGTTCGAGGGTTTGATTTGGGGTCCCAGATCGTCCCTAGGCTCACCCAGCCTTTAATTAATTAGTTCATTAATTAATGGGTACCTACAAAGGGAAAAATCAGGCAGCCGGAGCATAGTATTGACCACACTATCTCCCTAGTGTGCAGTATGGTCAAGAATCAGATACCTCTACAGTATCTGCCCCTCTGGCCTGTTACGGGACTGATTTTTTTTTTTATATTAAAATGTACACATTTGTTAAGAAACTTTGATCAATGCTATAAGAGATGTTACGGACAAATATAATTCCAAGATTATAATAACAACATAGAAGCTACTAAGAAGCTTCTAAGCTTCTGAAGCAGCTTTTGTAAGCTGCTGAAGAAGCTTTTATATAAACTTATATTAATTTTCTAAGTGAGTACTGATTTGCTTTGTAAAAGCAAGTTAATATTCTGTCCACCATTTTAGTTCTAATTTTAAGTTTTTGTATTCCTCCTTTTGGTATTTCTACTTCATATATAGAGGGTGTTTCAGGGTTAAGTGGCCTAACTGAAAATATGAACGAACGAAGGACCTCAAAACAAGAAAAAAATTTCCTCTGAAGGTATGTCCACAAACACTTTGTTTAGAAGATATTCACACCTAAAGATGTTCATTGTTATTAATATTTTACTTCATATGAAATAAATAAAACATATTTATTTGTTTTAACTACTTTATTAATTTAAGGATCTCAAAACTAGAAAATAATTTCCTTGGAAGGTATGTTCGCAAAATCTTTCTGTAATAAATGTTGTACCCTTTGATAATGATATGGGTGAAGTCCATCTGCAATGAGAGTTCACCATACTGTAGTTTCGTATACTACCAAATGGATTATCATCAAAATATTGCAATCTGGTCACACTCCTTTCTTCATTTCGTAAATGGTCAAAAAATACCATTAGAACATGGTAATATAGCAAATGTACCAGTTTTTCTAAGACGTTGAAACTTGGAGCTAAAGAAATATTCGTTTGGAAATCGCCTGGCATATTCAAGACGAGCAACATTACCCTTGCCTTTGCAAATCCATACACAAACACCATATCGGCATATTCAATATTAGTACAAATGTGTGTTGTAGTGGAAAAATGTCTCATACCAAATTCACAGCAGCCACCCAAAAAAATAACTTATCACGAAATGAAGGTTTTTCATTTTTAATGTTCCACACACCGCACGAACATGTTTTGATGTTGACATGCTGAAAAGCATGTCAGCATATTCAATATTACTGTAGACTCGTTTGGAAAATGGCACAATACTGGTGAAAAAGATAATACCTACTTTCTGATTTTAATCCCACAAGAGATAACAAAGATAAACCGATAAAAAACTTCTCAGGCAGCTTTGCGTTTATTGACCTTTGACACTTACTACCAAATCAGTCGTGTAATTATCTAAGATGTGGTTGTGCCTTTTGGAAGGTATTTAAATAAAGCAACTTTTTTGAGAGTCCCATCTACCTAACCAAAAAAATGTTCATGTGGTCTGTGGAACATTAAAAATGAAAAACCTTTATTTCGTGATAAGTTATTTGTTTGGGTGGCTGCTGTGAATTTGGTATGAGAAATTTTTCCACTACAACACACATTTGGTACATGAGATCTTATAGGAAATTTAATGCAGATTTTGAAAACATCATCAAAAATAAATTTTCTCTATGGCGTGAACGAAAACCCAAAAATGGTCAAAAACTTGCGTTTAGACAAAAAACACGGAAACACCTATATCTAGGAAAATAATGCAAGTAAAAATTACAAAAAAACCTCTGGACTTCCCAACATTTATTACATGGACAGGATGGTGGTGTGGTAATGATTACTCAATAATATCACTCCCGAAGGCATAAAGTACTTTGGGTTTTTAATCGATTCAATGAAATTGATAAAAATTAGTTTAAAGATTCAATATTTTCATGCTCTTGAGTAAAGTTAAAGAAGTAGCAAAATATATTCACATGTTTAAGCGTTTTCTGTGATTATCTAAATTCATATAATTATAGAACAGAAATAATATAAGCAAATGATCCTACACAATAAACTAAAAATTTTACTTTAAGGATGAATTTTCAATCAATGTCCATCCCTCAGAGACCTGTTCAAAACAAATAGTTTCTATTTGTGAATTCTACCACGATGAACTAAAAAAAAAAAAAAAAAAAAAAAAAAAAAAAAAAAAAAAAAAAAAAAAAAAAAAAAAAATCGAAACTGATCAAGAAGTCAAAGAATGAAGTGGTCCATGAAAAGCTACTTTTCAATTTAGTTAGTAACAGATAAGGAATAATGATTAACATATACAGAATTCGGAAGTTACAATATAATTATCCACAATCCAATCATTCTAATTCAAAATTATGAAATGTTTAACAATATTTTCATTTAACACCAAAAAAACAAAACAAAAAACGAATTATCTTATTCAATGAAAATAATTGAAAAGTGGTCAAAATAGGTAAAAGCAAAAAAAAAAAATTATCCATAAAAATAAATAAATAAACGAAGAATTACCAGAAGTAAGTCTCCCCAGAGGAATGGTATCCCTGCATACGGATTCCTGAACGAACTAATTAAGTCTTGTTTGTTAAAAGTAATCAAAAGTAGTCATGTTGACAGATGTCCAACGGATCAAAACAATATTTAAACTGAAGACGATGATAGGAATCGATATGGTTTTCCGCGCGCCAAAGAGGTACAGGCCAAGAGGGATAGAGGAATATTTAATGTTTCTTACACTGGGAAACTTATTCTTTCAAATATAATTTAGTGCAGGTAATTCTGTTTAGTAATTATAGGAGGAGAATAAAGATATTTAACTGAAAATCCAGAGAAAACAAAATACCGCACTAAACTGGTAAATTGCTGACTTTTATTGAACAATATAATAAATTATTTCAAATGTATAAGTTTTATTCAAATATGATGTACCAAAATGCAGTGTTTCTGTTGATACGAAAGATAATTCCTGTATCTAGAACTCTTGAGCAATACAAAACCTCGAGGGACTGTAACTTAGAAAATTTTAATGGAGTGGAGTTCATATTATGGCGCAATCTGACGCAAATATATGTTCAAAAGGAAGAGATGAAACAAAAAAAAAACAAAAAAAAACGATGTTTTATTTAAACGAAAATTTCATTATTCGTGAAAAGAAGCATTTTATCAAAAAATTGGACCACATAAAAGTTGTAAGGAATTTTAAAAAAAATATGAGATGGTATCCATCACAGCAATCTGAATATGAAGACATAGGTGAAAATGGGTCTAAATTGGTATTAATTAATTTAATTACCAATTTAAATTAATTATTTTTATGAATTCATTTTTTTTCAAATTATTTTGTGAAATAAAATTAATATTTTTTAAACAACATATTTCAGTGAAAAAAAAGAACTTGTGATAATCACTATGGTAGGGCCGTTGAGTCGTGCTACACGGGATAACCCCCACCCTGGACTCATGGAGGGGAAGGCCTACCCCCTCCCTCCAACCCCGACTGCTACACTCTTATTCTGTTTTCTCTCAAAGAAGCTGGATTATTTACAGGAGGAAAAACACCCTTGTCATCTATTCTTCACAAATTGAATTTTAAATAGATGAAAATAAAAAAACAGTAAATTTTTAATGGAAAGAAGGGATATCGTCACTGCCAGATGTTTACTTTTATGCCAAATCAGAGAATGCAATTTAGAAGAAGTGGTATTTCTGGATGAGACATGGATAAATGCTGGAAAGACGATTAGCAAATCCTGGACAGATGACTCACTTCGGGCTTCCTGAAAACTACTGGGAAAGGTTGACGCCTTATCGTGGCCCATGCAGGTAGCGCGAACAGTTTTATACCAAACAGTATGTTATTATTCAGGTAAAAAAATACGGGATTATATACGGGATGGAGAAAACTTGATGGCTAACTCTCAATAATATTAATTTGTCCCCCAATCTGTGAAGCCCGAATTATTGAGCATTGTACAAGAAAATAGGCCCAAAAAAATAGTATACGAATTGGATGAACTGGCTAGCAGAAAAGGGCACCAAGTCATCAGACTTCCTCCATGTCATTGCCAGTTCAATCCAATTGAACTAATTTGTGCACAAATAAAGGGAAAGTTGCCAAGGAAAATACGACCTTTAACCTCACCGATCTAGAGTCACTGGCGAGAGGGGCATGTGACGCTGTTTTCCATGAAAATTGGAATGAACCAAAATGGCATACAAAGGAAGCAATTGGAGAAGCTTGGCGGAAAGAAGCACTGCGAGAATAGAATACAGAACAAATGATTCGAAGTTCCTCCTCAGGGAATTCTAGTTCATCTGATTCAGATAATTCTTCAGAAGATGAATGGAACAATTTGGATTATGGTAGAAATACCGCTGCTACGTCACCTGATGATTCAGGAGAGACGGGTTGCTTTACTCTTCCAGGCGATGACCAGAATTAAAAAAACAAAACAAGCTAGAATAACTAACTAAATGAAAATACAAATGATTGTTTTTGTAACTAATGCATTTTTCACCTTAATTTGAAATATTTATTTTATCAATAGAGAAGTGAATAAAATAAATATTAAACAAAAATAGTACAGTGAAGAGTGTATTAAAAGAGAGAGGGAACACTTCCCCTCCGTCAAGGACGCAGGGTGGGGGAAGCCTGGATGATGTAGTTCCCCCACCACCCGTGTAGCACGACTCGGCGGACTTACTGTAGTTCGAAAGTTATCCGGTCAATACCATTTTCAAATGTCACTTTGTATCAAGTGCTTCAAATGTGCTCTATTAAGTGCGATCTTGTTTTCTTTACATTCAAAAATAATAGTATGGGATAGTCTTCACGAGTAATAATCATCCAACCTAAGATATATATATTTTGGTTACATTTGGAGAAGAGGAAGAGTTGGCTGCCGTCAGTTAATTTTCACCCTAAGAGAAGGGAGGAACAACCCTACGAGCATATTTTTTGGCTTACGTTAGCAATTAGTTAGATTCACTTTTTATTTTTTTATTTGCAAGTTTCATTTAATAATAAATAAAGGGATATTAAGATTTATAGAGCTCGGCACCGAATGATTAAAAAAAAATACCAATATCCAAACGTTTCGAATGGTTCCTGCATTTTGGCAAATATCTCGACAACTTGACAAATCGATGAAAAGAGAAAGAAAAAAATAAAAATATTTTTTTAATAATTATTAGGATAAAAATGTATTCATTATTATTCATTCTACTCTAGTCAGTCGTAACATATGCTCCACAAGAATAATAAAGAAGATATATTCATGGCAGTATAAGAAGAAAAATTTGTTAATTTTTAAGAAAAAAGAAAAAAAAAAAACTCATTTGTCGTTATTCATCAGAATTATTCACTAGTAAATTAATGATAATTTAGCTATTTGAGAAGGGATGTTTGGTTGGAATATTGCTGCTTACCAGACTTTTTTAGTCCTAAACAATTTCTATTGTAAAGTTCTTTGAATTAGAAATCTACATGTGGGAGATGTATTCGTTTTTTGCTTGATAGTAGTTATTCGAAAAGGTAGGTAATTGTGAAATTTAGGGGCATCCTCGCCGATTTTTTTACAGGTGTTTCTATATGGTAATTTGATGCCATATAGAAGTTAATAATAACTTAAAGTTATTAAGCACTAAAGTTCAGTCTTATGCGGGTTAGGAAAGCTAGCGTAAGCAAAGATATTTGTAAACGTGCGCATGCGGCGCGATGTAAAATTCGGAAATAAAGAACTCTCATTTGAAATGTTGATAAAATATTTATTGAACGATAATTGTAAACTTTAAGGGCCTCCTCACCCGTCGTAACCTGTTGCTTATGGGCATACGTGCTTTGCGTTTCCGCTCGCTAAAGAAGGTAACTAATCTCCAGTCAATCCAACTTGTTAAAATTAATAAAATTCTATCAATCTTAGCGAGTTGGATTGACTAGAGTTTTGATAATTCTTGAGCGATCAAAACATGGGCGTATATAAGGGGGGGGGGGGTGAGGGGGTTGCAGCTCTCCCCCGAAATGTTTTTTGATCGGTAAAAATGTGTCATAAAACCTTTAAAAATAAATTATATAAGATTACTTAGTTCATAAAAAATATTTTATTTTAGGTGTAATTGCGTTTTAGTTGGTTAAAACTATTCCAAGTACTAAATTTTTAGTATTCTATACCCCGGAAATGGTCCCAGCCCCCTGAAAGTTTCCCAGCCCCCCCCCCCCCCGAAATTATTTTCGATATTCGCCCATGGAGCGAAGCGAGCGGAAATGCACAGCACGTATGCTAATAATGCGAAATAAATATAAAAATAAATACTTAAAACGAAAATATAAATACTTCATTCTTCTTTAGCCTATCTCCTAGACATCCTATAATCTTTCATTTTCGGCAGTGAAATGAAAGATTAATTCTATTTGACTCTAATTTCTCACCACATTTTCTATAATCGATGGAATTGGTTAGAAGCTTACTTTCGAAAAAAAAAATATATATATATTCTCTCTCGTGAATAATTGCTATAAATTCGTGCAACTTCATTATTATTACTAAGCAAACTTATCCGATTTTTTTTTTCACAATTCAGAGCGCATTATAAAGGCATTAGCTAATATTTAAGGGATTTCTTTTATATAATACTTTTCAACAGAAAAACAAAAAATGTCGAGAATTTTTCATTATTTGAAAGAAAGTTTCTGAATAAATAACTGAATGTAAATTTAAATTAGACTTCTATATTACGGACCTTTACATACTCGCGCATGCGCATGTTTACAAATATAGTTGTTTACGCTAGCTTTCTTAACCTGCATTACAGCGAAATTTAGTTCTTAATAACTTTTTTCCTAGTTCAGAGCGACTTTTTGTTTTAACGGATTCGTGTTTAGTGCATCAAAATACCTCATAGAACAACCTGTTCTAGGCCCCGAAACTTCACAATTACTTTCGAAAAAAGAGTGATATATGAAAAATAAAATTACTTACTTTGTGTGAAATGAACTTGGTTTTTGAGGTGTAGCGTTAGCAGTTTTTTTACTTTCATCTGTTTCTACGACGGTAAGCTTCTCCTTTTTCGTATGAATCTTTAAACCATTAGTGTCAACTGATGCATTGACTAAATTTATGCTTGTTTCAACGCAGGCATCTGCTCTCCTGTATAAATCCTGGGTATCTGTTAATCTTGAAATTAATAGAGGTTTGGATGGATTTTTGATTTTCTTTTCTTCCTCTGTATTCATTCCAGTACTAGTAGTCGATCTTGATATATGCACATTAACTCCAATTTCTTTCCTACAACAGCTCGGAGTCTGCGTCGTACTATCAATTAAAAGTAATTTAGTTAACACACTAACATCAGACATAAGAGCTTTCGCTTGGGAACCAATATCCTTTTTCTTAACAGGCGCTGTAATGTGAACAACTTGTGTGCTAGCGTCTTTGTTTGCTGGAATTAAATCTGGTCTACTTTCAAACTGAGTGCTGACGCAATTCGTCGAGGCTTTTTCAAGCTGGATACCAATATCGGCAATCGAAACTTTTCTTCGTATACATTCGATTTGACAACCAATATTCGACATTGGAACCTTTTTCGGAAGGGAATTATATTGAGAGCCGACATCAATAGAAGAAACTTTAACAGGCCAGCGATCCGTTTGAATTCCAAAATGTACAATAGGCCTGTCAAGAGTTTGTGTGGTTGAATCAGACGAGAATTTGCTTTCTTTGGGCAAAACCCTAAAAAAATCGTTATTAGTAGAATCTGTGTTCGTATGTTTATGATTGAGCAGTGGTGTTAATATATCAGGCGACGAGGGATTTGTTCCAGTCGTAGTAAGTGAAACTTGATTGGATACTGCAACGTCTCGCTGTAATACTGTGCAACTGGTTCCAATAGTTCGTCTATGTCTAACACAATCTTCATTTCGTTCACTAGCTGAAAATAAAACATAATTTAATCGAAATAATTTGGAAACTAATATATACATACAATTAAACGCATGAATACATCTATATTACGGCACCTTTTTTCTGGTCTCTTAAATTTTTCTCAATTGTTTCGGTTTTTGTTTCTAATAACTTCGTTAATCTTCTATTTTCCCATCTCAGTTTTTTTATTTGATTCTACAACAAAATCAAAAATTTCATTTGCTATCTTTAAACAAGTTGAAAATATGAGATATTGTAATTATTTGAGCGTAGGGAACAACTCTTTCCATTTCATATATAACATTGGGCGCGCTATTACAGCGCATTTTGTGTAAAAAGCTGAAAGCCTTGTCAGGAAAGAAATAAATGGCACGGAGCTAGAAGATATCACGAAACAGTGGAGTAGGGTTGTTATGGGACAGGGAAAGCTCTTTTCACTCGAAGGAGAAGACGCAATACTACCACCAACTGTCAATGCCAGACCTAAAGCACCGTTTTCACGGGGCAATAATACGAAAGCATGGCTATGGAATTCGTGGAATTGCCCCGTGTAAACGAGGTGGCGTGAGTTTGCCTCTGACGTCATCGGCTGTATGGCAAATTCACGAACGGTAGTAAACGCGTTTGATTTTCAAGCTCGGTCGCGAATCTCACCAGTCGCATCTGGGATCTCAATGCAACAAGTGTTTGTTTTTTAAAATTAAAAATTTGGAGTCATCTTCTCGCGTAATTAAACTCCGTGATGAAGAAATTTTTAGAATTATATGCAAATGAGAGGATTTTATACGATTCATCTTGCAAGGAATATAAAGACCGAGACTTTCGGTGGCTGCCGTGAAAAGGATTCTCGACGCGATGAAAATTCCAGCATTTGGACCGAATCAAGTCAATGCCAAATTCAAGAATTTACGAAGTTCTTATTGCCAAGAGCTTCAGGCTAATCATATCGCAGCTCCAAAACTAAGAAATTTGTTGCCTCCAAATGCCCCCTTTTTTGGACTCACTCTCTCACCCACAAGCGCTTTTTTCCCATTTTGTAATATTTACTTGACATGCCATTAACTTATGGGCCAAAATACTACTATAAACCGTACCGAAAACTCCACAACATTCTTATAAAAGTCATGATTTCCAAGCAAATACAAAAGCATCGTGTTTCGTGGCCGTTTGGACGGACATGCGATCTCACGCTTCATCACCACTTGGATTTTGTTGATGCAAGAACCACGAAAGCGAGATTAAAAACGAACACGCGTTCGTATTATTGCCCCGTGAAAACCTAGCTTAACAGGGATAATGGGTCTCCATACAGGCTATGTCCTGTTGCGAAAAATACTGTTTGGTAACGTGTATACCGACTATACCCCTGACTAATCGTCCTAATGGTCAAGCCTCATTGTGAATTGACTATTTTTAAAACGATCCTGGAATAGTTTTAAACGAACATTTGGAGTGACTCGTCAACAATTTTGTGAAACTCATGAAATCAATTCAGAGGATATTAGAGGGAAGAAATGTAACACTCGATTTTACTACAGACATTATTAAAACTAAGCATAAACAGTACAGCCACTCATCGCTACTCCAAAATCAAATCAAGACAAGTTTGTCCCTATCTGAAATTCATAAGCGTTTTGTTATGTAATCCATATCATATCTCTCTTTATTTTTTGAAATTAATTTATTTTTTGCTTTTTATTTTTTATTATTTTTTTTCTCTAAACATTTTATCATGGACAATGGTAAGTACAGGTAATTGTTTGTAATATATTAATAAAAATACAAAAAATATTTAAATATATAGTAAAACTCAAAAATATTATTATCATAACAATTGAATTAAAACAAAAAAATGAAACGAACAAAACAAAATTAAGCCCATATTAATAACCTGTAAAAATGTTATTATATTACTATATTTTTAAGTGTAAATCTACTTTCTATTTCTGTAAAAATAACCTGTAAGTACCCAATGTAACCTGTCCATGTCCAATTCTTTGGCGATTTCATTCCAGATCTTTAGTTTTCACCCTCATATAGTCCGGGTGACTGGTATGTCACTGGACATTTTTGCACTAAACACATGAAACTTTCGACGATTCATAAGATTCGAGGGAGCTAGTAAGACAGAGGACGTAGTAAACTGTTATTATCACAAAAGGTTGGAGGGACAACAGAGCACTTTTCTCGTCTGCGCCTGCGCTGAGTTCAATATGCGGCTCTCCATTAGAACCTGTGGATTGCAGAATTGTCCCACCCTGTAAATCGTCTCTGCTCTGTATGCCCTTGGCTAAATTTGCGCCATGCCTTTGCACTGGAGGGACACATTGGCACGTCGGCATATGCCGCCAACATATATATATATATATATATATATATATATATATATATATATATATATATACCCACAAAGTGCAAATTATCCATCAAAGCTCTTCAGAACAGACATAGTGAGAGCTTTGAAATTTTGAATGCAGCTTCGATTCATAGCGAAGTTACAAATATTATTGATAGAGTTACAAATCAGTTGACCAGAAGAGAGTTAAATATGTTCTAAAACTATATCAATATATCCATGCTGTAAGTAAAACATTCTTCGGGATATTCATTTTGCATTTTTTGCAGGAGTTTGGAAACAAATCGGAAATCGTTCGAATGAGAAGATATTCGATAATAAATATATATCGAATTTTATCTTTTACTTTGGCGTTGCTATTATGTCATAGCTGTAGTGCAGAGTAACTTTCTCCGGGATCAGTGGGGCTTCCTTCACTGTTTGAGTATTTACTGGTGTTCACGAGAAGCCCGGAACAACACTGGAGTTAACCTTGCAAGATCGCCTAGGACAACACTGGAGTGAATCTAGCAAGATTGCCCGGGACAACATTGGAATGAACCTAGCAAGATTGCCCGGGACAACACTGGAGCGAAACTAGCAAGATTTCACGGGAAAACACAGGAGTGAACCTAGCAAGATCGTCGGACAACAATGGAGTGGACTTAGCAAGATTGCTCGGGACAACACTGAAGTGGACCTAGCAAGGTTGCCCGGGGCAACACTAGAGTGGACCTAGCAAGGTTGCCCGGGGAACACTGGGGTGGACCTAGCAAGACAGCCTGGCACCACACTCGAGCGGATCTAACGAGGTTTACTCAATATCTTAGTTAGCATTGTGCTCTTGGCCACATTGTTGGCATCTCATCTATATTAATGCTAATTATCTGTTGTACATCGTTTGCAAGGGACATCAACAACAATAATTTTCTTTTACATTTGTCTGAAAATGATTTAGACGTATACCGCTGGGTAGGCATTCAGACACTAGTAAGAAATGTTTTACAAGTGAAACTTTGAAAAGATCTAATTTGTGTTTTCTGTCTCCTCGTCCAGAAAACACAATGAGAGATGTAATATTTAGTCTACCTGAAGGTTGGGTATATGCTTTACTTCCTCTTCTAATTGTCTCATTTTGCTCAAGCTTTCAGCCACCTGGTGCCTTATTTCCTGAAATAGTTGAATAAAAATGAATTAAAATATTTAAGAATATAGTATATGAGTTAGTCTACCTATAACTAGTAATATTCTTTCATATTTAAATATCGCAAAGAATGAAATAAGAATAGAGATTATATTAACAGTATATATATATATATATATATATATATATATATATATATATATATAGACACACACACAAACGTCAATTAATTGATTCATTATTTACACAATACCAGCGTTATCAGCATTATATTCCAGCTACCTTAAGTTCTTCCTTCCCCATTGAAAGTGGGAGGATCAGAGATGGCTTAGGACAGCGTTTCCTAACACTGATAGCAGGCGAGTTGCTGATTGGTAGTACATAAAAAATAATCGACAGTGGCGGAAAAAAATATTATGTCATTATAATATCATGGAAACATTTTTTTCTTATAAAAAATATTTTAATTACTAATATTATACAGTAAAGTCGTTAATATGTACATTCAATAGCAAAAATGGGACAATAGTTATTTTTAGCATAAACTTTGAAATTAAACCATTTTATTTTATAGGTAAAAAATATTCCTTTATAAAAATAAAATTTTTTATATAAGATTTAATTTATTTATTAGTAAACGAAATATTACAAAATAAAAGTGCTTTTAATGAGGAATAACAAGGTACGTAAAATGTTTGTAATAGAGCTTTCCGAGCGGAAGTCGAAGACAGAAGCCTCTAAAGAAAATAATTTCTGGGGGGGGGTCTAGAGCACCGGGGGATTTGGGGGGTACGGAATACTAACAACCTTGGTATAGTTATGTTTGTATATGTTGTCAGCTCGCCCTACTCATATTAAGGCCGAGATTAGAGGCCTCATCATCATCATCATCAGATTGAGAGGATTAGTTTTCAGCTAATCAAGGTACATGTGTTTCATTTCATGTTTAGTCACTATTTTATAAACGATTAATTTGTGTTTATTGTTATTGCTATAGTTAGGAATTTGTTTTCTGCTTCTTAATTGCCTTAATTTTTATATTTAATTCTTTTCTATATGGGCCCATGATCCACTATGCATTATATTGTCAAAGTCAAATGAATGTTCATTTTTAAAAGCATTGATTCTTAGTGCTGTTTTATTCACTTTCTCGTCAATGACCTAAGCTTCCACGAAAGGAAAGAAAGATAATGATATATATATATATATATATATATATATATATATATATATATATATATATATATATTTACAACACATCTGCATCTAGACCATTTGTGTTAGTGTCGGGATAATGATATTTTTTTTAAAAGTCGCTGTAGGGAGAATTGAATATACAAACCTTGGTTGCTAGAATATATTGCTGACAATACTGAATTCATAATTGTCACTATATGAAGAAAAATATATTAGGTATTTTCCTTCATAGACCAAATTAATTCCTCTTGTAGTCATTACTTGAACTTCAAATAATCTATAATCTACGTATTGAAAAATGTTAGACAAACTTACCCAGTCAACTACTTTTAAAGACAATAAAGCTACTTTTAAAACATTTTGACTTTATTATAAAAAACAAAACCACTGAAACCCATGCAAGTTCACATGCCATTGGATTACTGTATAAGTACGTGCCAAATGCCACCAGTATAAGAGAAAGAGTAAAAATAAGAACTATGACAAGAAAAATTTGCTCCATTACCTGAACCTAGAGCTCTGTCATTTGTGTTTACTAGGTTCTTACAAAAGTCCTTGTGCATAAGTTGTTTACTATGAGGTTTCTTATTTCATCCTTATTTCTTTCATGACTAATAAAATGTAAATGGCAATGTTTACGTTAACTAATCCTAATTATTTATGTACGTTAACGGTCCGTGCTATTCATTCATTTTAATAAATTTCACTTGAAATGAAGAAAAATTTGGCATGAAGGCCTTCTTAGGCAATATTGGAACAAAGGTTAAAGTGTAAAGACCACAGCCGAGGAAATTTGTGCAGCGAAAAAGGAACAGCTGCGCATTTGGGTTCAGGCGGTTCCATTCCATGGGCGTATATAAGGGGGGGGGTGAGGGGGGCCCCACGAAATTTGGATTTGAAACCCTTAAAAATAAATTAAATAAGATACTTTGTTCATAAAAAATATTTTATTTTGGGTGTAATAGCGTTTTAGTTGGTTAAAACTAAAAAGTTCTAAATTGTTAGTATTCCATACCCAGGACATGGTCTCAGCCCCCCCCCGAAATTTTCCCAGCCCCTCCCGAAATTATTTTCTATATACGCCTATGTTTCATTATGACAACACATGCCTTGAAGATGAACCCAGATCAGACCATGAAGCATGGCACAATGCTACTCGAGGCTGTTGGTCAGAATCCACGTGACACACATCGAGAATTACCCGGAGAAATGGGTGTTTCAAATTTCACAATATGCCAGCACTTAAAAAAGCTTGATGTCCGAAATATCCATTCAAGGCCAGATCCTTATGACTTGTCTGCACGGTTAGGCAAAGAAACATTTTCAGAAATTGAAGAGACTTGCTTCTTGCCCTACTCTCCTAATTATAGTCATTTCAGGTCAATGGCGCATTTTTTGAATGGCCGGCGCTTCCAAAACTTCGATGATGTCAAATCTAGATCCGAGGAACTCATGGCCACGTAATTTCACACTGGTATCACAATCGAATACAACATTTTGCTGAAAGATTTGTTAAAGTTGTTGAAAATGATGGCCTGCATTTTGAGGAATAAATTTCATTTGTAAATATTGTATTCACGTTTTAATAAGATTGATTTAGTGCACAATGAATTTTGTAACACCCTAATATATAAATCTTATTTACTATGTAAAGTAATAGGTTAGTATAATATTAGTTTCGATAAACCTGCAATATCACTGCACTTGCATTGTTAGCTCCATTCGTGTGCGTTCTGTTGACTTCGGATGGATATGTTGACTTTTTCACAACTCCGAGACCCTCATTGAGCTTGAAATTAATATTATTACTGACTTTTTCGATTTCATGTTCATCTGAAAAAAAATAAAGAAAGAACTATAAGTCATGGCTGATTATAATCAGCCCTCACTACATACATTTAATTCTCCATTTTTTAATATGCCCGTTATTATTAACGGGCATATTAAAAAGTGGAGAATTAAATGCAAAAACCGTATCACGTTGTCCATAAAGCAAAATATTTCAAGAGGCAACATATCTAGTTATTAAGGATGTAATATATTACAATACCACTTAAATTGATAGATTTTAAAAGTGATACAATGGGTACATGCAGTAGGAATGGAGCTTAGTAGGATCATAGCAGATGGCAAGACAATCTGTGAATTTCAGGAGTAGAAGGAAAAGGGGGTTTCTGGCGCACTTCCAAAATACCCCATTTTCCCCGAAAAATCCGATCGCTGGGTTTTTGATGATTTTAATACAAAGTGAGTTAAAGTAAGTTAAAGTGAGTTAAAGTAACTTAAAGTCAGTTAAAGTAACATACTTTAACTTACTTTAACTCACTTTGTATTAAATTCATCAAAACCCCAGCGATCGGATTTTTAGGGGAAAATGGGGTATTTTGGAAGTGCGCCAGAAACCCCCTTTTCCTTCTACTTTCAGGGCAGAGTGTGCGCGAGCAACAGGTAAATGTACCAACCAAGACTTAGAGTCACTAACGTAGTTCAATATGAACGTAACAGATAGTAAGACAATCGGTGAATTCCAGGGTAGAATGGACGTGAGCAAGAGGTAAGTGTACCTACGATGACTCAGAGTCCCTAATGCAGTTCAATAGGGACATTGCAGATATTAAGACAATCGATGGATGTGCGAGATCAAGAAGTAAGTGTACCATTTGATCTCATTATAATAACACATCAAAGTAGGGGCATAGCAGACATTGAATCAGTGAGCTAGAGGATAGAATACGCGTGGCCAAGAAGTAAATGTACTACCTAGTCTCATAATAATAACACGCCATAGTAGAACATAGACATTAGTAAGACAATCGGTGACTTTCGGGATAGATTGCACTAGAGTCAGTGGTAAGTGTACCAGCTGGCCTCACAACAATAACACATTACAGTCGGAACATAACAGATAGTAAAATAATCGGTGGATTCGAGGATAGAACATACATGAGAAAGAGGTAAGAGTATCCCAATTGCACTCACCAATAACGCAGCACGGTAGGAACGTGGTAGGCAGTAAAAAATCAGAGGCTTGGAGATTAGAAAGCATGGGATCAAGAGGTAGGCTTTCCACCTGATCTGATAATGATAACACATCAAAATCGGAATATATCTGACAATTAGTGAACTTACATGAGTAAGAGGTAAGAAGCTTTCATGCACCATCTTTACTTGAGTTCCACCAAACTTGTTCCAGTCGGTTTGATCTCGAGATTGATGATACTTTAAATACTGTATCACCTCCAGGAACTCGTTCTAGCTCCTGTATTGTGTGTGAGATTCGGACATTCAGAAGAATGTGGGATGATAGGTAGGAGCGTCGACATTTATCTTTGTCGAACAGCCATCTCTGTTTTCTGGTTGATACCTCCAGATAACGTCTTCGGGTGGACGCTATAAACAGATTTTCTTACTCAACCCCAACCGGTGGATTGATTTGAAATATGTGCATTTGGAGACAAAATCGATTGCTTTGTGTCACATCACGGTACAATCAGACCTGCGTTTCATGGAATGGAGTTGAAATTAAAGAATAGATTTCCTCGAAGGACGTCCGAGCAGCACCTTCTCGACGTTTAAACAACGGCTGCATAAAAATGGTTTTAATAATCGTGGTGATAACCCATCTTTCAGATTTACTTTTATGTAAATAGTAAATTTACCTGAAATCTTTGGCTTTGATGAACTGTTAAACATTTTCTCAAAATCAGATACCGCCTTTTCCAATGCATCACTAAATGCTTCATTTGACTTTTCTTCATGATTAATTCTCCATGTGTCAGTATTAACCTGCATTGAAATAAATAATAAAATAATAATTAATAAATGAAATAAATGAAACGTTTACAGCTGCAATGTTTAAAATATTTGTTGAGTTGGCAAATTATTTTATGTACTGGAATTGCTTAAGGTATAGAAAAGTTGCATAGCTTGGGACAAAGTTTAAGCCACAAGGGAAAGATCACCAAGTCAAAACCAATATAAAGAAAACATTACATATGCTAATAAAAATATGGTTAATAATAAAGAGAACTTGCCAAGAAAAACCAAACGAATAGAGATAATGATTCTAAAAAATTTTCAATTATTTTTGTAAAATAGGCAGAAGGTCAAATGTTAAAATAAAAACACTTTTACATACCAGACAGGCATGAAAATAGTTGTGTAGCCCATACGATTTTTCCCCCTAAAAGTGATTAGGATGTAAAAGTGTTTTTATTTCAACATTTGCTCTCTGCCTATTTTATAAAAATCAAAAAAAGACTAGATATAATTCTGCACTGCAGATTTCTCAGCATTAGGATAAATCGAAAGAGACCAAGGGTCGTTTTGAAATTACCAGATCAAAATTCAGAAATCAATTATGAACATTTTCAATATATCGATGGATCTAGGCAGCAGTGATGGAGTTGGAGCCAGTGTCTTATATTGGCCCCAACACCAACACTTTCATGATGATCATATAATGATCATCTAGAATGTTTTATTAACCGTCCCTAGAGTATACGCTGGGAGCATTTCAAGGGGAGAGGGGCTGGAAGCATTTGGGGAGTATCGAATACTTGAAATGAAGAACTTCGAATAGTTTGCCAACTAAAATGCTATTACCCCCAAAACCTTTTAGAATATGAAGGACCTAAATGCATTTTTAGCTCAGAATCAAATTAAACATTACTGATTAATGTAAAATTAAAGAAAATTGTATTACAAATCTTTTGACGCCTTGGGAAGGCCAAGACATGAGTGCTTCGGACCGAAAAAAGTAAAAAACAAAAGTCCGTCACGCAGAAGCTGCATAACTAAGCACTTTCCTCAGAATTTGGGTAGTGTAGACTGCTTTCCAGAACAATTTGCTTAAAATATCCAACATAAATAAAATAAAAACATGAATTAATTAAAACTCTTTTAATTTTGTAATGAGTAACTGTTCAATTATTAATTTTGTAATTAATTATGTTCCAGAGTTATGTTTACACATGGTAACTACTAAACAACTTAATAAATACAAAAAACTTCATATTTTCGTCTTTTGATCTTCTTGATCTTGACGCAGGAACAGGATACAGTCCCTCTAGTTGTAGAGAGCAGTCCTTGCGGCGGCCTTGCGAACCTAATTCAATTGAAATATATTACAAAGTAAACCCCTCTTTCCGATTCACCGATTTATCCCATTTTTACAACACTTCTTTCCCATGAGTTACCCACGACGTATATCGCGTTTCGTTACAATACAGCAGAAATTACGACCGGTATGAGTATATCAGTAATTTGGGTCCGGAGTAAACTCCCCCTCCTAATGAACGGATTTAGTTTATTTTTACAACACATTTTTACCTGTAGATTACCACTACGAATACCGAGTTTCGTCGAAATATATCAAAACTCACGGCTGGTAGTGGCGAATTGCTATTGTGGGTCCAAAGTAAACCCCCCCTTCTAATGAACCGATTTAGTTTATTTTTACATCTCACTTTTCTCTCTAGATTAGCACTACGAATACCACGTTTCGTTGAAATATAACAAATATTACGGCTGGCATGGTCAAATTAGTGTTTTGGGTTCGGGGTAACCCCCCCCCCCTTCCGGTGGACCGATTTTGGTGGTTAACGAACTCGTTCAATCGTTTGCTAATATATATATATAAATATATATAAATTTTAACGGGGGTCGTTTTCGGTGTCTACTAGGTAGGATCGATAAAGATTTGAAGAAATTTTTCAAAAATTCCGTCATGAGTGCAACCTTAATAGCTACTTTCCTTCGGAGGAAAGTGCTAAAAACGTGATTGTTTCGATTTTTTAGCACTTTCCTCCGACCACTGCGAACCAAATAAACCACATTCTCATTTGTGGCTGGAGTCGATCTAGCCACATTTCATGAATGTGATAACCCACAGAGAGGCCGACGTTGATTCCGTTCACTATCTCGTTATAGCCCGGGGACGTGAAATCTTGATAGTAAAAACTTTGAGAGGAGATCATGCAAAAAGATCAACTGTGGATAGATTTAAACAATACAACTATTCGGTAGCCCACCAAGAGTGGTTATTCATGGTACCGTCCTCACAGCTGCTGAAAAGGTTCTGAGATATGAAGAAAGAAATGAGCACACAAAAGCCTGATTTGAATCAGAGTGAGAATCAGCAACAAATGTAAAAGTCCATCACGCAGGAGCTGCATAACTACGCATTTTACTCCGAACTTGGGTAACGTTGTGTCCATTCCTGAATAATTTGCTTAAAATAACGTTTGTAAATAAAATAAAATCATGAATAGTTCTGCTATTTTACATTTGTAATGAGCAACTGTTTCAATTGTTAATTTTGTAAATTATATCCTTCCAGAATTTTGTGAATGCGTGGTACTACACAAAGAATAAATACACAAAAACTTGAAATTTTCGTCTATTGATTTTTTTGAATAATAAAAGCGCCTCCATGTAAAAAGGTAACTAATGAAGCAGGAATGAGATAGAGCGCATCTAGTGGCAGAAGTCAGAAGCCTGCAATACACTAAGTCATAAAAAAACAGAGGCGCTCCTAGTGGCAGCTTTGTCAACTAATGTTTTAGCGTCAAATTTCGTAGATTCCTTGAGAGTATTGAACTACCACAAATAAGAGCTGCTTATCAATCTTTCGGAAACAATTTCATCCAAAATACCTTGAAACTTAAACATACAATTCTGTATACTTAAAATATATATATATATATATATATATATATATATATATATATATATATATATTACGGGATCTTGCTGAGGGATGTGCATAGCTCACGCATTGGGTGACGTACTTTTTTTTTTTGACTGCCTAATTATATAAAATATGAGCTTACCTCAAGTGTTTGAGTTGGAAGAGACTGAATCCCCAGGAGGCTTTCGATTGATTCTCTTTTCTTCCGCCCCGCTCTAATTCGTGGGATTGTATTCCTTGCATTTTGGAGGAGTTGCGAGTTCGCAACCTTTTCACAATATCTCACAAAATCTAGGTCTAAGTGATATCCATAAGGGCAGCAATTACACTTCCTACTCCCTGTAAAAAACAAAAACAAATTCATAATTATTAAAAATTATAAACATGGAAAAACGAATTGTAATTTAATTTTAAGGTTCAAAATGCTTTTAGCAGTTCTCTCAGATGCCAAGATATCGAGACATTGAAAATGAGAAAGATATTTTTTTGTTTTTGTGTTTGAAATGCCCCGTTCCTTAACAATTAGCGGAAGTCGAGAGACAGAAGGAATGGAAGTACCGCTTCCTGTAAATTGGGAACATTTTACACAAAAAATCTTGATTTTATTAAGGTTTCAGTTCCTGTAACCATAAAAAAACAGGCTCACACAAAAATAAGCACTCAGTGCTCGCGCTAATTCTCATATTCAGCCACGAACGTTCCGTATCCAACGAATACGCGTTACCTGGGTATTTACTTGATAGTAGATTCGTTTGAATAACACCCAAATAAAAACACAGGAACTGAACAGGAGATAAGACCTCCTGTGACGACTATTGGGACCTTCATCGTGAAATTCAACACAGAACACTGTATACAAAACCATCTTGAAGTTCTCTTATAAATAGGCGTGTTTCAATGTAATTTGTCTCTGTTCGTTTTTTAAATACATGGTTACCAAATTTATAATGTAAATAAAATAACAAACTCGCAATAAGACATTTCACGAAATGTGATCAGTTTTAAAATTTTTTAAGTGGTGATCACACCGTTTCTTAACTAGACTAAAATATATAACAACAAATAATTTCGTTTAGAACCTTCTCCTCAAATTCAGGAACATAAATATGCGTTAGGCCCACCCGACAAACCTATTAAATGTACTGTATAACATACAGTCTTCTTTTTCGTACATGGCTACCGCGCATGCGCGAACGTCAGCGGACACTTTTTTGTAACGCTTTTTCCCGTTTAAGTCATCGCTAAAGTATATTTATGCTAAAAAACAAACGAAATAAGCTACGCGAGATTGTTCAAGTAAGTCCCGTAGAAGGTCACAAGGAATCTGATTCTTGACTATACGGCACACCAGGGAGATAGTGTGGTCATTATTTTGCTCCGGCCACCTGATTTTCCTCTTTACAGGAACCATTAATTAAAGGCTGAGTGGGCCTTGGGACGGTTTGGGACCTCAAGTCTAACACTAAAAGAAAATATCACTAGTTCATTAGTCGAGTTCTCCGCCACTGAGCTAATCTCGCCCTCGAGATTGTTTAAGTATTGATACTAAAAAACTCAATTTTACGGCTGGTAACTGCAGAATCAAAAACTACGTTGCGCATAGCGGTTTTATCCATAACCTTCAATCTCTGTGTTGCTCGTGTATGCTTATACGAGATGCAAACACACTTTCCTACCAAGTCGAAGATCTTTAGGCGGCAGCAAATAACCTACGTGGGCGTAGAGACTCTTGCCCACCAGATATATTTTCCTAAGCTTTTGGCCAGTCTTGCATGGGGGCAAAGTGAATAGACTCCAAAGGGACACTGGATCAATTATTTTTTTATTTATAATTTTACCGCCCCAGCATGAGTTAGAAGTCTTTATGCAGTTCTTGAAGGCTGTCATGTTTCCTTGGAGGAGGGAATTGTAGCAATGGTCTTTTCACCAGGATCCATCATCACCACATTACCATAAGCAGCAGGTCATTTTTAAGCTTCTTTATTAAAAATAATCAATATTCCAGAGCCTACATAGACCCCTACAGAACTAGCAAACTTCCATCAAGTCTAGCCATTTCAATTCCCCCTTCTACTCGACTTCTGCCCGATTTAAAGAAAAGCTTTATGGAGAAACAAAGCTATTACCTAGTTTTATGGACAAACTCATTTTACTTGGCGAAATCTACTGTTTCAGAATCGTATGCACTCATTTCTTGAAATGAAATTGCATGACAATCTTAGTTTACAGAATTTAGTGAGTTGTCAAATGGATGCTTTCCACTTACCACCATTTCATAACCTTTTTCGATGCATTTAAGAAAATATAATAAAACGTCAACATTGCTCATGTGTGTTAATACAATTTTTGTTTTCTTACTCAACCTCAACACCAAACGTAACCGAAATGTTCATGTTTAATTTGGATGAATGTCGAAAGCCTTGAAAATTTTGCAACCTAATAGCCGTTTTGGAATATCCGAAACGAAAATTCTAATTGTTCCCACTTTTCTCGAATGCGGTTAAAGATAAGACGCTTTAAGGCGGTTAAGGCTCCATTTGCCTCGTCATATCAATTTTAATATTAATACGCAAAGCCCTAAGCGCTGAGATATTTTTCTAGCGAATTTTACTTTGGCTTGAACATCTTATTAATAAGCAACTAATGCAAAACTGTATCAAAGTCGTGAATTTAAAATTATGAAAATATGGACTGAACCACGAGAGAGTGATTGGGGGGGGGGTGGAGGGGAGAGCAAAGCCCCTTAACTAATTAAACTTAAGGAAAGCCGATGACAAGGTGAGTGTAGAGGACATTTTGAATCATGGTGAGATATATACAGCTAAGGATTACTAACTCCCATTCCGATAATTCATTCACCTTGGACTGAACAGCCACCTGTTCACGCCTACCTCCTTCTACAAAGACCCCCCCCCCCCCCCACTCGCTACAAGCATTCCTTCACTCATTGTCTGCATTCTCCTAACAGATCATCCCATATTTTCAATTTTTGTACCTAATTTCGTAGATACAAAAATTACAATTGTATCTTCATTTATATTTGTTCTCTGTTCGCTCTCCCACCGGCTCAAAAATGGTCCGATGCTGATGAAACTTGGTACAAAAATCTTTCATCTTGGAGTGAAATTCGCGCGAAAAAATCGGAACGCTTATGTTTTCGAGTTCATATCCTTGCAGGTACTCGTTTTATAGATTACTTAACGTAGGAAAAGGAATGCAACCATTTTTAAAGCGATATCTGTAACCGTTTTTGAGAAACATTGAAACACCTATATTTCCATACGATTTATGATTTTTTTTTCAAGGTATTTAGAATTTCGTGCAGATTCTATTGGCCGGAGTGGGATCGGACCAATTGGGGTAGGTGGGGGTTGCGGTGAAACTTATTTCAGTGCTCTCCAAGCTGTGAAAGCGGCAGGACTTCAGTTATTGTAAACTTCTGCGCGCCAACTGTTCCATGGAAAAATGGATCGAGCAACTTTAGGCGATTAAGTTTGGTGCTAAACAGACAAAATCTCTTGAGGAGACTGACAAAATGATTCATGAGGGTTACGTGGACTCTGCTCTTTCCTACTCACAAGTTTTGAGGTGTTAAAAGCCTTTAAGAATTTTGGAGTTTGTCCAAAATTTAAGACCTCAAGAAACCGTGAAAATAAAGCCGAAACGTTAAAAATAAAAAATCATGTTTATATAAATATTTAGTTTTATTAACTATTATGACCGAACCCCTCCCTCTCACGATTTTTCAGCGTTGAGATATATTATATAACTAAAGAAAATCCCAAAACTGCTCATGTATAATAATTAAATTTGTTTTTAAATGCTCTATCTTTTCTAAAATGTTTTATTCTATAATTGCAAATCATGTATTTGCATTCGATTCCTGGCGTCAAAATACCTGAGAATTTCGTAATCGTATGTCTATGAACTGAAAACCGTTCAAATGCGTTTTCATCGGTAAATTTAAAAGAGCCCGACCCGCAGGAACTGCGTCATCTTAGCGCGTTTCGAAAACTTACGTATTCCTAGCGTCATTTGAAGAGCTTGGAATCAATATACCTGGTTAATATTTTTTTAAAAAAAGTATAGACCTACTCCGATAAAATATTGAAAAAAGGTCCGGCTCGCAGGAACTAAGTCATCTTAGCGCGGTTCATATCCCTAGCACTCCCCAAGCGAAGGAGTAGAAGCAGTTATTGGTAGGTTTTGATATTTCATGAAAAATATAAAATGACATCTCAAGAAAAGGAAGATTTAAGGCGTCACAACAGTCAAAAAGAACTGTTAAAATAAACGAAATCAAGAAATTCAAAGTTTTAAGCACTTATTTCTCCGAATGTGACCGTCCCCTTGAAAATAACTTCAGAAACGTTTTTGCAGGAAATTTATTAAGTTTTTGAATCGTTCCTGTTCACTTGCCACGATTTATCATTTGTGTTCGAGATATTTAAGGAAATGTACAAAATTTCTAAAACTGCTCATGTCTGTTAATATATATTTTTTTCTAATACTTCTTTTACTCCAAATGTTACTAGTTTTATTCAGCATTCTCGAAAACGGTACATTTGTCCCCCAACGTTTGAAAACCTATACAAAGTGTACCTGGATGCCTATAACATCAAAGCCGTAAGTGTTTCGTACAATTTCGACGAAAAAGCAGTGTTCCACTGGGAGGATTCTACGAACGGTTAACACACTTGGCCTTTTAAAACAGATAATGAATTTTCGAACAAAATTTGATCAAAATCAGGACACTTTTGGTGCAGGTAGAGAAAGAACAGACGAATAGATATATAAATACATATTAGGAGCACAGTTCTTTTCGTGATCTATGTGTTCTAAAACGTGCACTTTTGTAGTTGGCACTTACTAATTGCGTCCTAACGTCGACACAGAATGCCTCCCCATAGAGGGAGTGACAAAACGCGCTAAAAGGGAAATACCGAGAGTTTTTAGTCTTCTAACACAATATAGGTATAAGTATTTATATTATCTTATCAACATTTTGTAAGAGGATTTTGCCGCTATTTCATAATTTGTTCCTATAAGTATATGATGATGTAACACACTGATAAGCTAAGATTGTTTAATAGAATCCACTTACATCTTCGGGATAAGGGATTATGCCATCCCTACCTCATTTTAGCGCGGTTCCTCCCTCCCCCATAGGGAGGAACCCCGCTTATAAGGTTGATACAATGAAACAATCCGGAAGTGCCGACAAGAAAATTTCGCGTTTCAGAACCCCTAGAGACCGAAAATAACGGTGTTTCAAATTTGTATATATATATATATATATATATATATATATGAATATATTTATTTTTGTATATATATATATGTATATATTTATATATATATATATATATATATATATATATATATATATTTGTCTGTTCGCTCATTTCTGGCTTCCCTGATAGTCCGATTTTGATGAAATTTGGTACAAAAATCTGTCGTCCAATTTGAAAGGTCAAGTTCGTTAACCAGCAAAATCCGCCCACTGGAAGATGGCGTTTGGGGCGAAATTCGCGCAAAAAAAATCGTAACGCTTACGTTTTTGAGTTCATAAGCTTGTAAGTACTCGTTTTAGAGGTTTCTTGGGCTAGGAAAACGAATGAAACCATTTTCAAGGCGATAGCTTTAACCGTTTTCGAGAAAACTGAAAAAATAATTTTTGAATGACGTTTTTGGTTTGGGTACTTAGAATCATGGGATTCAGTTGAAACATTTACTGCATCTTCTACTTTCATTAAAACTAATATGTTGAAATTTTAGTTGCGTTTGGAGTTAAGGAAGGGTTAGAATAAAATATTTTATTAACAGACATAAAAAAGTTTTGGTAACTTTGTATACTTTCCTTAATATCTCGAAAAAGGTTAAGAATCTTGGGAAACGGAAGAAACTATTGGAAAGCTTACTAAATGCTCTACAAAAAAGGTTCTAATGAAAGTTTTGATTAGGCGATGTCAATCGGAGAAATAAGTGCTTAAATCTTTAAAGTAATTGATTTCGCTTATTCGAACTGTTCTTTTTGTCTTTGATTTTGATACTTAAAATTATGGGATTCAGTTGAAACATTTTCTGCATGTTTGAATTTCATTAACACTAATATGTTAAAATTTCGGTTACGTTTGGAGCTAAGGAAGGATTAGAATAAAATATTTTATTAACAGACATGAAATGTTTTGGGAACTTCGTATACATTCCCTGATATCTAGAAAACGGTTAGGAATATTGGTAAACGGAGGGTTACCATGCGAAAGCTTACTAAATGTTCTACAAAAAAGATTCTGAAACAATTTTTGATAAGGCTATGTCAATCGGAGAAATAAGTGCTTAAACTTTGAAGTAATTGATTTCGTTTATTCGAACGGTTCTTCTTGTTTGTTTTTATTCCTTGTTGTTTTTTCATTGGTTATAGTAGGATAATGTATTTGACAATAAAACAGATTAATTAAAATAAGAAAAGCAATTCATTGTTAAAAATATATCAGGCTGTACCGTATGAAATGTCAGTTTTGGATTTGTCGATTTCCTTCAAATGTCTTGAAACTGTCGAGGCTCCTATTCCGAGTTCTTTGGCATATTCCCTGGTGTTTTTAATTGCTTATAGTAGTCAAATGTATTTGTCAATAAAACAGGATACGTATAATTAGAATCAATATTTTGTTTGTTAGAATTCGAAGATGCCGTATGAATATCTAGATTACAGTACTGGTGTTGATTTCGTTCTTTAGAATTATTCTTGGTATTCCCTATTTTCATCTGTTACCCATAGTTTTTTATTGTTGGTAGGTTTTTCTTATTGATAATAGAATATAAATCTATTTGGCTATAAAACAGGATACGTAAAATTAGTGACAATAATCCGGAGATTTCTGAGCGAAATACTTTTAAGATTTTCTACCACCACAAACGGCTTTTTTCCTCTATTTTTATCCACTAGATAGGCTTTATTTGGCATATTATTCTATATAAGTTTTATTCAGCAGGGGAATCTGATGAAATGTCTCGTTTTTGCTGTGGATTTTAAATACGATGTATATAAGATTAGATAACATTAGCGAGTCTACATAGTTAAGAACCGACGACGGAGGATTACTTCTTGCTATGATTTAGTCTACATATGTATATTAAGTCCTAAATCCAAAAAATAAACTTCACAACGGTTAGATACTATGAGCGAATATGGCGGTTCAATGCCCGTAGAAGCAGAAGGTCCGCAGGAAATTTACCTGCTAAGAGTTAATCCTCAAGAGCTGTAAATATACCCCAGGTATCTGCCGACACAAATACAAAGCCTAGGCGGAGAGCACCCCAAAAACACAGATCCAAACATAGGTTATATACTAAATATTCATAAAGACTACTTAGTTGTAAACCGATTCATCAATTAGCAATCAATAGTTTTCAACAAAGGTTATATACTAAATATTGATAAAAAGTATTTAATTAGAAAAAAAACAATATACCACAAGACTTGTTTTTGGTCCATTTGTATCTACTCCATAGACTTAATTAGGTATATTATTCTATTGTAGTTGGGCAACTAAACTTTGTTTTATTTTGTTAAATAAAGTTTTTTTTCTTGACTTGTTATTCGTCAAGACTTTTATTTGTCCTTGTGTATTTACTAGTTAGGTTTCATTCCGCATATTATTCTATATAGGCTATATTAGGCAGGGTATTCTACTCAATCTTGTGTACTTCTTCTTGATCCTTCTGTACAAGGGCGTATATAAAAACAATTTCGGGGGGGGGGCTGAGACCATTTCCAGGGTATGGAATACTAAATATTTCGAGCTTGGAATAGTTTTAGGCAACTAAAACGCTATTACACGTAAAATAAAATATGTTTTATGAACTAAGTGATCTTATTTAATTTATTTTTAAGGGTTTTACGAGAAGTTTTTATCATCAATTCAAAATTTCGGGAGGGGCTGCAGCCCCCTCAGCCCACCCCCCTCATATACGCCCATGCTTCTGTATCCTCTAGAAAGGCTTTATTAGGCATATTTTGTATTGATTTATAGAGCATTGCTTTAGAATGAGAGCCAGATTCTGTAATTTCCGCTTCTGTGTAAAAGTTAGCTACTGTCGGTGTCCCTGGCGCCTTAATATCACTTTTATTCGAGATGTTCGAGAGGATTTTGACAATTTTCACGAGATATATAAAAAAAATATGTTTATTTCTTTTCTAAGCTTATCAAATGGCACTAGGGACATGAACGGAACCGCGCTAAGATGCTGCAGTTCCTGCGAGTCTGACTTTTATAATATTATTTTCTAAAGTAGTAATAAGGCCAGCTGTAATGTATTATTTCTATTTTCGTAGTCATGGAGCAACGACTACGAAAATAGAAAAGCCCTAAAGATTTCGGTGAGACCAAACTGAGGAAGATATTTGGAGCCGCGAAAGAGCTACGCAGACCATACAGTAATATTCCAAGAGCTAGCAGCAAAACGTGGTCTGATCGAACTACCGGCTGGATTCAAGATATCTTAGGCAATTGTTCGAGTCAATAACAGATCTGCTTCTCGTGCCAATTTTTTTTTGCGCGAATTTCTCTCCGAAATGCATCTTCCGGTGGACGGATTCTGTTGGTTAATGAACTTGACCTTTAAAATTAGGTATTTTATTAAAATACCATAGAACGAACCCTGACTAAATCTATCTTCTTAATAGATTTTTATGGTAAATCCTTCAACAAAGCAGGGGTGATTCTAGAAATAACGGCAGGCTGAATATTTATTCCCTGGAATATCTGATGCTAAAATTAAACAGAGACTATTTGTTGGACCAGAAATTAAAAGGTGATTTTTGATGCCTTATTTGAAGTGCCGATGACAGATACTGAAAAACAGGCATGAAATGCTTTTAAAAGTGTCATCAAAAACTTTCTGGGAAATTACAAATATATAGTAGAAAATATGCTTGAGAAATTTCGAAAGCTGGGCAACAGTATGTGTGTGAAAGTACATTTCCTGCACTCTTATTTGGACTTCTTTTCAGAAAATCTCGGGAGTGTCAATGAGGAGCAGGGTAAAAGATGTCACTAGGACATAAAGTAAATGGAAAGACGCTACCAGGGAGAGTAAATATGATAGCTAATTGTTGCTGGTCGCTGAAAAGAGATGCATCAAATTCTTTCCATGGTAGGAATTTCAAGGCCGTGAGTAAAAATCTGGTCAAATGTTCAAATTTAAGTGATGATGTGAAACATTAGTTAATTCTGAAGAGTGTTGTGTTGACAGTTATGGATGTATTAACTTATATTTAATCATATAACATTAATATAAGCGTATATAGAAAATAATTTCGGGGGGCTGGGAGCACCTAGGCATTTGGGGTGTCGGGAAAATTTTAAATATTGTAGTGTAAAATGGTGAGTTTTAAGGTCCTCTGGACACCTAGTAGACCAGGGTAAATGTAGAAGACATTTCTCGTTTATATAGGCTTTTTTTTTACGTGAAATGTTCTCAACGAAACAAAATGTCGGGTGGGGGGCTGCAGCCCCCCCTTATATACGCCCATGAATTCAATAGAGGCTTTTATAAAATTGCTTATTTTTCTAATTCCTGTATTGTGAAAAAATGGTACGCGATGAAGAAAAACTAACCTCATATTCCGATTCACCACACTCAAATTAGGGATAATGACTTATTAAAATACAAACCGCAGACAAAAAGTTAAATTTTGTAGACCAATGTAATTCTTGTTTGTTCTGATTACCATTAACAACACAATTTTGCCAGACAATATCAACAGTAACCTGCAGAAAGATTTTCCATTTACGGCATATGCGATAAACCACGTGTTATTCCCCAACGAAAAATGAAAAACGTTCACGAAAATACTGCAGTAAAGGTGAGTAGGTTTCAACCTAAGTTTTGTAGATT
Source organism: Gonocerus acuteangulatus (assembly GCA_946811695.1). Lineage (NCBI taxonomy): Eukaryota > Metazoa > Arthropoda > Insecta > Hemiptera > Coreidae > Gonocerus > Gonocerus acuteangulatus. The sequence goes on from OX328132.1 coordinate 21,726,376, forward strand.
AGTTTTCTAACTGCTCATTCCTTGTAGCCTAAGGCTTCCTTCAGGCTGTCTGGAGTATTAGGTTTCAACCATAAAGCGACGTAGTGTAGGTATCGATACTTTTTCTGGCCACGTTAGACAAAGGTATTTTCAAACACGGGTTTAAAGGTGGTGTTTAATGTTTGGACTGCAAAAGTTTTTCCAAGCCCAAGGTTCCATTATATTATATTCTACTAAACCTCTCCTCTCAACAAAAGGTGAATTCAAGCACAAAAATCTCTACACAAACATGTACTGACAAGCTGCAGACGACGAGATCATACCTGTGGACCTGACTGAACTTCTAAAAGATAACAGCTAACGTATTGAAGCAATAATTAAACATATTAAAAACAACAAAATATACAAACATAATTTTAACGGCTAACGTTTTTATTCACTGATATAGAGCAAGGAGCGGAAGCTAAGTAAAATATATACTAAATCATTATGCAATTACTGCAAAGTTTTCAATGTTTTACATGTCACACTTAGGGTGCATTTACCCCAAGTGTGACATGATATAATAATTATGATAATTATCTATTCAAAACCTGAGATATATTTTCTGCGAGAAATGTCAGATTTAAACGGACCCCCCCGGATTAGTTCTTCGCAGTTTACACAATTTCTGTCTGAAATAAATATCCTGCAATAACAAGCATATGTAAATGCACTCTTAGATTATTTGTTTTGTTTTTCTTATAGTTCTATTTCTAGTTTATAATTAGATGTATATGTAAGATCATATAAATTTATAAGCGTATATAACTATGTATGTACAGGTGTACATAGCATATTTGTGTTTATGATTGGATCCATATGTAAAAATAATATAGAGTGAATCCCCATGGTTCCGGATACCCATCAATAAAGAAATAGATAAATAAAAAAACGTCGCAACAGTAGACAAGTAACACTTAAAAAAAAAAAAAAAAAAAAAAAAAAATACAGAAAGTACAAGCAATACAAATCTGAGAAAATCAAACACAAATAACCTTTCAACGCAAGGGAACCAATGCTTCGAAGTTTTAAGAACGTATTTCTCCAACTGAGATCGTCCCATCGAAAATTACTTGAGAATAGTTTTTGTAGGGAATTTAGTCAGCATTCGGATTGTAACATTCCACTTACCACGGTTGCCCAAGTGTTTTCGGTATATTTTCTGATACTTTCTTTAAAATTTAAAGTTTGTTTGGACGAATGTCAAATGTCTGGAAAAGTTTTAAATTGAATCAATCGTTTCTGAGTAACCAACCAAAAATTAGTCAGGAAGCTTAATTAGGAAAGAGTCTACAAGTAAAAAGTATTTATTTGAATGAAAAGATCAACAAGGGATGACAATTTATTCAAAGAATGAAAATTATTTTTTTAAATTAAAAAAATCTTCTTGGGAATGAGAACTCATCTATACATAAATATAGGACAAGACCACTTATTCCTTTGGGCTTAGGATGAGTTAATAAGGACGGAATAACACCATCAGAGACGGTAGGACTGTATCGGATATCGCAATGTGCAGATGCAGTATCTAAGTTCATTCACATGACACGTGCTTAATTGTCACGTGTGCTCTATAACTGTAGGTATTTAACGGATACAGTTTCCATCAACTAAGCAGTTATTCTGAAAGAGCTATGAACGGTAGCTGGAAGGGATGAAGCATTTATTAAGTCCAGGATGAATAGTAAATGACGGAGTTGAAACCAGGTTTCCGGTGTTTCTGGGACCAGGATGTCACAGGTACATTATAGAATTTCACCCCCTCCCCCCTTAATCGGCAATAACTCCACCTAGCTCTCTCTCTGGAGTACAATAATCTTTATTTTGGGGAAGTTTAATCTTGTTATACAATGTTTGGCCTTGTAAAATGTTTTAGTGTAAATTATAAAATCTAAAAGATATTTCTATCATCGTGGGTTTCTTTCCTCTCTCCATAGGAAGGAAACCCGGTAATGAAGTTCACCTCGTGACGCAATCCGGAAGTGCCGACATGATGATTTCAGAACCTAAAGAACACGAAAATAAGAGTGGTTCAAATTTGTACATTATTTGTCTGTTCGCTCTTTACCAGGCTCAAAAATGGATAATTTTAAATGTAAATTGGTACATAAATTCGTTTTGCGATTTGAAAGATCATGTTCGTAAACCCTCCGAATACTTCCATCGGAACATGCTTTTTGCGATACTAGGCTTTCAAAAACCATGTTCCGATGGAAGTATTCGGAGGGTTTACGAACATGATCTTTCAAATCACAAAACGAATTTATGTACCTATTTACATATTTACATTTTTGCGATACTAGGCTTTCAAGCGGCGCTAATGACCAAGATGTAGATGCGCCGTAAAAAAAACAAAAAAAAAAAAAAACTAGGCTTTCAGATAAGAGTTTTTTGTATCCTTGTTTACCAGTTATGTTTCTCCTAATCCTTTCCAGGTGAGTGAGCTCCTTACAATAGTATATCATTAAGATATAAGACGCATAAAGTTTGATGAGTCGCTACGCACAGAATTCGCACCATCTAACCTAGTGAATCGTTACATTACCTCTTAATATTGACTCCGAATGACCTTCGAATTCCGCTCAGAAAGCTCTATTTCTAGCAATAAGAAATTGTTTCTCATTTTACGTATCCTGTTTTACAGACAAAACCTGTTGGTTAAATTCTTTAAAAAAATCGAAAACTGCACTGGACCCTCCAAACCTATTCTGTTTGAGAGTAGGTTTGGATTTTCGATGTTTGAGAATAGGTTTGGATCCTCCAAACCTATTCTCAAACAGAATAGGTTTGGATCCTCCAAACCTATTCTCAAACAGAATAGGTTTGGAGGGTCCAAACCTATTCTCATTCTGGATCCTCCAAACCTGCACCGTTTCAGAACCAATTTTAAAAACCTTTTGAACATTATATAACATTACAATTTAAGAGCATTCCCGACAATATATGTAGTGCAATTGACTCCTGTAATATCTTTATAGTACAAAAATAATTTTCATTGAAAAACACTTTACAGGACGATGGTAACCTTTGACGTTCTTCGTCCTTAAACCTTATTCATACATACATACATACTCCAAACAGTGCTCAGACAATAATTGCCTGAAGAGACGTAATTCTTCCCGTCTCAAAATCCACATTCGAAACAGAAAGTTCTTTTTTTTTTTTTTTTTCTTTTTTTAGAATTTTTCAATAATTACACTAGCCACGATTTTGCTTTTCGATATTTTCATCGAAATTAACGATGAAAAGCAATGCGATTACTGCATTGTTAGCAGAATGCACGACACAGGATATAGATGCATGTGTGTAAACGGGCCGTACATTTATCGCAAATTTAAAAGTCCAGAAATATCGTATACATATCATACATAAATTTCTAGCAATTTCTATCAGTATGTAAGCATTCAAGAGATTAACTATCCGAAATACGAGATATATTTCCAGTGAGAAACGTCAGTTGTAAACGCACACTTATACGTATAACCATCGCGGATTTGATAAATCCATGTAACATTTACAAATATAAAAGTCGAGAAAACGATTACCTGATGATTTTCCTTTCTGTAGCTGATCACTTTGCCTTTGACCGGTCATTGCAGGGTCATGCATCATCTATTTTCCTCCTGTAAGGTGAAATATAATAATAGATTAGTCTGATGAAATTGTTAAACCTTTTTTAAAGTAGGGTAAGTGACCCAATAGTTGACACTTTAAGGAAGGGTTATTTTACTTAAAATAATTCTTCGCTTAGTTTTTGAAAATAATAAACTTTGAATATATTAAATTATTCGTCAGCTCATTCTCTACGAAATTCACATAAACCAATTTTAGATACATTATTTTAAAGTATTTTAAGTAAAATAAATCATTAAATGCTGCCTTACTCTGGTCCTAATGTTGACACGTCTGCAGTAGGTCGGTGCCTAATTTTGACTTTTCTGTTCCTAAGGATGACAGTGAGGGAAAATGAAAATAATACAACTTCGTTCTTTAAACAAACAACCAAATTGGATTGAAATCGTGCTGTTTTTCCTTCAACTTGAACTATACAATAATCACCGACTCTAATAACGTTAACTTTGTTTATAACTTGCTTATTACAGCCATTTTCATCTTTCATCCCTTGGTAATTTTTGAACAATCGCTCTTCTTCTTTAACTTTTTGTGTAACTCATTGATGATGGTTTACTTACACCTGTTGATTCTACACAGTTCATGCTAGTGATGTCCTTCCTTCTTCAGGCTGAATGGAGGAGTCGCCATCTTCCTCGGTCATGGAGTTTCTCACCTTATTTTTCCGACGAGAAGAATTTAAAAGTTATTTCTTGTAAGGGATTTTTCTTCTTTTTTATTCAATCTAGCCTTCGCTCTTTTTTCTTGGCGATTTCAGCTGTGTTTTTTTTTTTTTTTTTTTTTTTTTTTTTTTTTTTTTTTTTTTTTTTTTTTTTTTTTTTTTTTTTTTAATGCAGGACTTGCTCTATTCATGAAATTTTAGCTTCCAACCTTCTTTAAACGTTCGGAAACCTGATACATCCATAGGTTGGTTAATGTGAGAAGCATTTGGAGGTACCGCCTGTTATAACCATTGTACCACAAATTGATTAAGAAGTTGTGTGACATTTCAAATTGCAGAAAACTACTATAAAAAGTTGTCTGTCAACATTAGGAACAGAATGTCGAAATTAGGAAAACATGTTGTCAACTTAAGGTTCCAGTCATAAGAAATTAATAAAATCAGGATACATGAATTTCTAATGAAAATCTCAACTAAATGTTTTAGTATTCATCACTTACAACCGTTTTCCTAAAGTTGACATTAGTGTCAAGAAAAGGAGCCCTGGTTGTTTATTGGGTTCCCAATGTTGACACTACCATAATCTCAAGATTTTTTTATTTAACTTCAGTCAAACCTTTTACAGTCCATAATTTAAGTATCATAGAGTTCATAGAAATCACAAAAATACAATTTAATGCACGCATTACAAAAAAAAATTCTTAAGATATATTCTTAATCTCTTATCAAATTCACTAAGCAAAGAGAGCAGCAGGAGTTGACTCGAGGATTTTTCATACTAAAATGGCTGCTGATGTTATTAACGGAGTTGCATAGTTGATCGGGTCAGTCGACATTATTCTTCAACAACTGTTCTTTCATTTGGATGCAAACTTATTGAATTCTCTTGAATCTAATTGTTATTTTTCAAATTTAAATTTGAAGTGTCAACTTAAGGAGCAGTGTCAACGATCGGGTCATTTACCCTAATGATTTACTAAAAAATTAATCAACATTTTTTTATTTGTAGTGTTTTGGCTTCTATCTACCGCGATATTGTTTTCGCTTGTAGCGTAATATTTTGCAGGAAACTCACCCTGGGTTTTCGGACATTTCTCCACGATTTTAATTTGTGGTTTTTTTTTTTTATATTTATTCTCAATCGATTTAAATGTAAATAAACATATGGCGTCCTCCTGTTTGGGACCTAGCCATACCGGCATCGACTGGCTGTTACTTGAGTTCTGCTCAATAAACGTTAAGTCAGTGGAAGAGGTTTAGACGGAGTTCTTCGGCTGGTGCTTGGTGTGTACTTGTTTTTTCACCCGGCCCGTATCTCCTTAACAGCTCGAAGTACGGGCTTCCAGGTAGCGCCGAGGGCAACACCTTCTCGGTTGTGCGTCTGTTTTTGTTTGAACATTTCAATAACTCAGACCGATTTTCGTTGTAGCCTCTTCTTTAGAAAGGAATCTAAAAAGGAACACCGGAAGCTCTTAAGCCCCCCGCACGGCACTATGCGCAGCGTTGTCCTATCACCACACTCTTTCCAATCTGTCCACTATTTCACAGTAACATACTTAGAAACCACTCAGAGTAGGAAGCCCATACTCGAGAGTAGGCTTAAATTTGAATCTATTAATAATAATATTTGAAAAAAAAAAAAAAAAATCGTGTATAAAATGTGTGGACGCAAAACTGAAAAAGTAGCATGGGATTCCTGAGAAATACAGGAATTGAAACACCAATAAATAACAAATACTCCAAATAGAAGAAACCTTTGGTAAAGAGTACTTTTGTTTTCTACCTAATATTTTTATCAAAGTGTATATATATAGGGTGTATCGCAAGTAGGTGACAATACTCAAGGGGGTAAAACCACAAAAAAATTAGTTAAATACTGCTGACCTCACGTTTCTATCAGTTTTTGTTCCAGACATACGCCTTCCTAAAAGTTATTTTCTTAAAAAATCCCAATTTTCCCTGCTGGTACACATTATTTTTGAACGTGACGTTACTTTTTTTAAATCAACATTAAATTTTCTTTAAGACTAATGCAATTTTAATGTTCACAAGTGTCTTTTTCAACCCACAACAACAGTTCTCAAAATTGATGAAAATAGCCAAGTCGAGTTAGCGACAAACTGACAAACTTTCGAGAGTCACTTCTCTTCCTGTCTGCAAGTGGCCAATTAACACAAAAGTTGTAAAATGTAATTACAAGGGATCCAAACAGTTATTTTTTTTATCGAAAAGTTAAAATTTAACTGTTAAAAAAAACTTTTATTTTATAAGTTAAAAAATAACAGTTAAAAAAATCTTTTATTTAAAAGTTTTAAGAGTAAAAGTTATTTAGAAACTTAAAAATTAGGTACATGAAAATAAAAGTTTTAAGTATTTTAATCAAGAATTGTTGAATAAGATAAAACTAAGCGAAGTGTTCTTTGTATAAAAATGTATTTTTGTTAATTTACTGAAATATATTTGTTTATACAAAACAAAAAATAAAAATTAATAGCTTTAATTTATTCCTTTAAATCTTTTCCTATTTTAATAACAATTACTTTAAAACTTTGATTTGAGTTAAAGTTTGAAAAATAACAGTTAAAAAAAAAACTTGTTTAAAAAACGTTTAAACCCAAAAAGTTATTTTATAACTTTTACTTTTTCAAAATGAAAATGAAAGTATAAGTTTAATAAATACTTTTTTAAAATAAAAGTTAACAATTATTTTCGACCCCTTATTAACTTAATTTTACCTTTTCAACAGTATTCTTAGAAATGAGGTTATCTCTCAATTTCAAAATGTAATTGGAAATTTAAGAATCGCAGAGAAAGGGTCATCTCTGCTTAGGGTACTGTCAGTTTCCTGTTGTGGCGCCTAAAATCTTCCTTCTCTTTGAGATTTCGTTTTTTATTTTTCACGAAAGATCAAAACCAACCAATAACTACTTCTATTTCTCTACTAATGGTACTAGGGTTATGAACAGAAAATCGCTAAGATGTCACAGTTCCTGCGAGTCGGACGTTTTTATTTGATCCCTTGTGAGGAATCTATATAGTCTATATCGGTGGTATATTAACCACTTAATAGAGCTGTAAAGACACTGATAAAAGGAATTTGAGCATTAATCTCTATTTTGGTGATAAGAGAATTAAATGCTTGCTGATTGCAGTGGAGAGGGATCTGAATGTAACCACGTTTTGTGTCTAGAACCCTGATATAAGAAATTCCTAGTCTTTTAACGGCATAGAACTGAATACTTTTAGATTGTAACAGAAACCAATCTGAATATCAGTGGTTGATTAACCATGACCAGATGATAACACAGGTTTGCAGAAAACAATGCTCAGCCTTGGATAGAAAACAATTTTATTGGTACTAAACTCGCAACGCGCATAGCTCTCTTTTATGTCGTCAAGCCTTAAAACAATGAAAATAGAGATGATTTTTTTAAATTAATTTTTTTGTGAGCACCCGCGACGAAGGCGATTCGCCCAAATACAGATATAAAATGGAAATACAAGTTCATCCAGTTACATAATAAATATAAATCCGATTAGACAATAATACAATTATATAATTTTACATATCCATCTAATTATACAATTATTCGAGTTTGTGAATAACAAAACAGCAAAAATTAAAAATAACATTGTGAAAACAGTAAATTGGTTAAAAAAAAAAAAAAAAAAAAAAAAAAAAAAAACAACAGATAACGTCGAAAATCATAGGTATGATTACAGTTCCTATTCATAATCACAATAGTTCCTATGTACAATTTAGGATCCATGCATAATATAATAATACATAGGAACAACAGATACCGTGTACAATCACAGTTACCCAAGAACGATCCTATTTATAATCATAAACATGATTAATTCATCACGCCATGTGTGATTGGTATTTATTATTATAACCTTTCAAGGACGATGTTAAGAGCCACATTTTGGGTCGTCTAGAGAATCAAAACCTGTTTGAAATAGATATAGTATGGAAATATGAATAAGAAAATGTAGTGGTTGTTGTAGTCCATACACGTGTTACCTTTATGGGAAGTTTGGTTGGTGTTTGTTAAATATGGTGATTGCTTACACGGAATAGTTCGTTCATGACTCGTGGAATTTCAGTAAGTCTTGTCTCAAATTACAGTCTGTAAGTATACGTTGAACTATCAGATCTTTGATACAAATTTGGCACAATGGTTCATCAGACTTTGTCTTAAGGAATTCATGAGTATACGTGTGTTGTCCATCCTTGGTCTGGCCAACAACGTTTTCTCGCCGTGAATCCGTATGACGAAGCCCAGACGGTTACAGTCTGCTTAATTTGTCGAAGTTTGTTTTCCGTTAAGCTCGTCCAGTTCAATTACCATTTGTCTTTTACATCATTGTTATTTTGACGGGAATTTTCTTTGTGATACAATTTAAGTTGTCCTCCGTTTCAAGTCTTGTAAGTCAGCAGTCGTACTTTGTACTAAGCCTTTATGTTACCTACAGATTTAAAAAATCTCAGTTTCCTGGGCAACATTCTTTCTGTGGACAGAAGAAAGTTAAGAACGTAATAAGTTACCTTTTATTTAGGTGCCAGCTTCAAATACATGAGAGACCAAAAATTTTAGATTCGACTTCGGTTCGGTTGAGATTGCATAAAAAAAAAAAAAGAAAATCATAATGAACATTATCAAATAAATTGAAAGTTATTAAATGCTCTAATTTTGAGCCTCATTCGTTATAATCCGAAAAAAAAATTGACACTCAAAAACAAATCGTATTTAATGTGGCAGAAGATAAGTAGCATGGAGTGTGTTGTAATTTCGACAAATGTAGAATTGCCAGAAGTTTTAACATTAAGTAACAATTTGAATATTTTTAAACCTATTGAATATTGAAGATAATACTGTAAGGCAAACAACAACGCCTGTTGTACTGTTATGTACACAACGCCATCTATATAATATAGATGGCGTAGTGCACATGTTAAACGAAATAAACATTAATTTAGAAACGTAAAATAAATTTGTAATCATTTGTACATGACAAACAGAAACATAAACTATAAAAAAATTCCAGAACATATTAATTTATCCATTGCAGACCATTAAAAAAAAAATTGACCCTTTGACATTTTAAATACATTTTGAAAAATAGGGTGACCGTCTTATTAAAGCAAAGAGTTATACACATATTGGATTTTGAGGTACCGGTATTCTGTTGCCTTAGTACTCATTACAGAGGAATTATAATGTCAGAAACCAGTGTTCACATTATGAAGTGAACCTTGTGAACCAACTCCTCCCTAAAGCAGACATGCTAAAAATACAACCAACAATATGACATCCTCAATGCGCCAACCGGATCCTCAACCCAAATATACTACAATCATGAGTGGAGAAGAAACGTTCATTAAAACTAATAATCTGAATGAACGTCGTCAAGAACGGACATGGCTGGAGTTCATATCCTTTCAGCAATGCTGATGCCAAGTGAAAAAAAGTCCGACTCGCAGGAACTGCAGCATCTTAGCGCGGTTCCGTTCATGTCCCTAGTGCCATTTGATAAGCTTAGAAAAGAAATAAACTTATTTTTTTTATATATCTCGTGAAAATTGTCAAAATCCTCTCGAACATCTCGAATAAAAGTGATATTAAGGCGTCAGGGACACCGACAGTAGCTAACTTCTACACAGAAGCGGAAATTACAGAATCTGGCTCTCATTCTAAAGCAAAGCTCTATAAATCAATACAAAATATGCATAATAAAGCCTTTCTAGAGGATACAGAAGCATGGGCGTATATGAGGGGGGTGGGCTGAGGGGGCTGCAGCCCCTCCCGAAATTTTGAATTGATGATAAAAACTTCTCGTAAAACCCTTAAAAATAAATTAAATAAGATCACTTAGTTCATAAAACATATTTTATTTTACGTGTAATAGCGTTTTAGTTGCCTAAAACTATTCCAAGCTCGAAATATTTAGTATTCCATACCCTGGAAATGGTCTCAGCCCCCCCCCGAAATTGTTTTTATATACGCCCTTGTACAGAAGGATCAAGAAGAAGTACACAAGATTGAGTAGAATACCCTGCCTAATATAGCCTATATAGAATAATATGCCGAATGAAACCTAACTAGTAAATACACAAGGACAAATAAAAGTCTTGACGAATAACAAGTCAAGAAAAAAAACTTTATTTAACAAAATAAAACAAAGTTTAGTTGCCCAACTACAATAGAATAATATACCTAATTAAGTCTATGGAGTAGACACAAATGGACCAAAAACAAGTCTTGTGGATTATTGTTTTTTTTTTTCTAATTAAATACTTTTTATCAATATTTAGTATATAACCTTTGTTGAAAACTATTGATTGCTAATTGATGAATCGGTTTACAACTAAGTAGTCTTTATGAATATATAGTATATAACCTTATGTTTGGATCTGAGTTTTTGGGGTGCTCTCCGCCTAGGCTTTGTATTTGTGTCGGCAGATACCTGGGGTATATTTACAGCTCTTGAGGATTACCTCTTAGCAGGTAAATTTCCTGCGGCCCCCTTGTTTCTACGGGCATTGAACCGCCATATTTGCTCATAGTATCTAACCGTTGTGAAGTTTATTTTTCGGATTTAGGACTTAATATACATATGTAGACTAAATCATAGCAAGAAGTAATCCTCCGTCGTCGGTTCTTAACTATGTAGACTCGCTAATGTTAGATACATCGTATTTAAAATCCACAGCAAAAACACGACATTTCATCAGAATCCCCTGCTGAATAAAACTTATATAGAATAATATGCAAAATAAAGCCTATCTAGTGGATAAAAATAGAGGAAAAAAGCCGTTCGTGGTGGTAGAAAATCTTAAAAGTATTTCGCTCAGAAATCTCCGAAATATTGTCACTAATTTTACGTATCCTGTTTTATAGCCAAATAGATTTATATTCTATAATCAATAAGAAAACCCTACTAACAATAAAAAACTATGGGTAACAGATGAAAATAGGGAATACCAAGAATAATTCTAAAGAAGGAAATCAACACCAGTACTGTAATCTAGATATTCATACGGCATCTTCGAATTCTAACAAACAAAATATTGATTCTAATTATACGTATCCTGTTTTATTGACAAATACATTTGACTACTAAGAGCAGTTTCAAGACATTTGAAGGAAATCGACAAATCCAAAACTGACATTTCATACGGTACAGCCTGATATATTTTTAACAATGAATTGTTTTTCTTATTTTAATTAATCTGTTTTATTGTCAAATACATTTTTTTTTTTTTTTTTTTTTTTTTTTACGGCGCATCTACTTCCAGGTCATTAGCGCCACATCCAGGGTGCAGCGAGGAATTTTACCAACGAGCCATGAGATGAGAAAATTCCTGCCGGAGGTGGGGATCGAACCCACCATCTCCCGCTTATGAATCCAATGCGCTAACCATTAGACCACGGGAGACCCCGTCAAATACATTATCCAACTTTAAGCAATTAAAAAATAACAAGGAATAAAAACAAACAAAAAGAACCGTTCGAATAAACGAAATCAATTACTTCAAAGTTTAAGCACTTATTTCTCCGATTGACATAGCCTAATCAAAAATTGTTTCAGAATCTTTTTTGTAGAACATTTAGTAAGCTTTCGCATGGTAACCCTCCGTTTACCAATATTCCTAACCGTCTTCGAGATATTAGGGAATGTATACGAAGTTCCCAAAACATTTCATGTCTGTTAATAAAATATTTTATTCTAATCCTTCCTTAGCTCCAAACGTAACCAAAATTTTAACATATTAGTGTTGATGAAATTCAAACATGCAGAAAATGTTTCAACTGAATCCCATAATTTTAAGTATCAAAATCAAAGACAAAAAGAACAGTTCAAATAAGCGAAATCAATCACTTTAAAGTTTTAAGCACTTTTTTCTCCGATTGACATCGCCTAATCAAAACTTTCATTAGAGCCTTTTTTGTAGAGCATTTAGTAAGCTTTCTAATGGTATTCTTCCGTTTCCCAAATTCTCAACCTTGTTCGAGATATTAAGGAAAGTATACAAAGTTACCAACACTTTTTTATGCCTGTTAATAAAATATTTTATTCTAACCCTTCCTTAACTCCAAACGCAACCAAAATTTCAACATATTAGTTTTAATGAAAGCAGAACATGCAGTAAATGTTTCAACTGAATCCCATGATTCTAAGTACCCAAACCAAAAACGGCATTCAAAAATTATTTTTTCAGTTTTCTCGAAAACGGTTAAAGCTATCGCCTTGAAAATGGTTCCATTCGTTTTCCTAGCCCAAGAAGCCTATAAAAAGAGTACTTACAAGCTTATGAACTCAATAACGTAAGCGTTACGATTTTTGTTGCGCGAATTTCGCCCCAAACGCCATCTTCCAGTGGGCGGATTTCTGGTTAACGAACTTGACCTTTCAAATTGGAAGACGGATTTTTGTACCAAATTTCATCAAAATCGGACCATCAGGGAAGCCAGAAATGAGCGAACAGACAAATATATATATATATATATATATATATATATATATATAAATATATACATATATATATATATATAAATAAATATATACATATATATATATATATATATATATATATATATATATATACACAAATTTGAACCACCGTTATTTTCGGTCTCTAGGGGTTCTGAAACGCGAAATTTTCTTGTCGGCACTTCCGGATTGTTTCATTGTATCAACCTTATAAGCGGGGTTCCTCCCTAAGGGGGAGGGAGGAACCGCGCTAAAAAGTCCGACTCACAGGACCTGCGTCATTTTAGCGCTTTTCCGTTCATATCCCTAGTACCATTAGAAGAGAAATAGAAGTAGTTATTGGTTGGTTTTGATCTTTCGTGAAAAATGAAAAACGAAATTTCAATGAGAAGAAAGATTTTAGGCGCCACAACAGGAAAATGACAGTGCCCTAAGCAGAGATGGCTCTTTCTCTGCGATTCTTAAAGCGTGTTTCCGTTCTTATCCCTACTGAAATTTGTAAAGGAATGGAATCAGTTATTAGTTTGTTTTGATCTTTCGTGAAAAATTACAAACATTGTTCTTATTTTCTTACCTTGTTTTACTACATTACTCATTTTACTGTTAAATTAAAACACAACCAAAGTAAAAAATTTAGCAAATAGAGAAAAAAAAAACCCTTCTAAAGAACGAACCAACAGCAGTACAGTAGCGGAAAATACTGTATTTATACGTTGTTATAACGTTTTCAAGAGCGAACGTTAAGAAAGAGAATGGAATAATTTCCGCTTAGGATACAATCAGTTTCCTGCTGTGGCCCATAATATCTTATATTAATTCTCTTTGAGATTTTATTTTATATTTTTCACGAATGATCAAAACCTACCAAAAACTGCTTCTATTTACTAATGGCACTACGGATATGAGCAGAACCGCGCTAAGATGACGCAGTTCCTGTGAGTCGGACTGTTTGTTATAAATTGGGTCAGTAAGTGGTTCATTTAAAATGTGTACAACCTGTATTAAAATATTGCATTGTGCTCAATTAAGGATTCATAACACTGTATCGTAAAATAGTTTTTGGAAGGGGCCAATCTGTATTAACACTTTCTAAAGCAGGCTATACACGGTCAGGCAGTCCACCGGAATGCTGGTCGCGTCTATATATTCCGGCCGGCCTGTCAGTTAAGACTGTCCGGCAGGAGGAAAATATGTTCGATCATCCGGCCGGCCTGACGAATTCAAAGACAAGCCTGAACGTGTGTATGTCACGGCCACCGGCTTTCACGTTCAAGCGACCGGCTTTTCGGCGACCTCTTCAGGCCTGTCAGTTAGACCTGAACAGTCCGCCTGAAGGCCGGTATCATGAACGTTTATATATCCCGGCAGGTCTGTCAGTTAAGACTGTTCAGGTGGCCGGAATATATACACGTTCAGACGACCGGCTGTCCGGAGGCACTGTTCAGGGCAAACTGCTTAAGTAATGTTAACATATTTTTTTTGTGATCCCTGTTAGGGTAGCGGGTCACAGGGCCAAATCCTCTGAGCCTGTGACCAGGGAGTCTTTTGGATCGGTCCCAGTGGAAAGAGGCGTCTAGCATTCGGGAGAGATGGCAATTAAGAACCGGTATATTGCTATATATATATATATATATATATATATATATATATATATATATATATATATATATACATATATATATCTTAATTTTAAACAGTGATCTTGTTACGGATTAGCTTACAAGTGCTTTGAAGGTTATCTATAACTTCTTTACAGGTTATCTAAGGTTAGAAACCATATTATATAAATATAATAATGAAAAGTACTTAAAATCACTGCAGTTACTACAAAAAGTAACTTTTTTTGACTACTATATTTATATAATATGGTTTCTAACTAACCCTTATATAACCTGTATTTGTAAGTAATACTTTTAGGCTTGTAAAGTATAAATGAAAATAAGCAGAATTTATTTCGGCAAGCAATGTTTATAAAATAAAAAAGTCCGACTCGCAGGAACTGCAGCATCTTAGCGCGGTTCCGTTCATGTCCCTAGTGCCATTTGATAAGCTTAGAAAAGAAATAAACTTATTTTTTTTATATATCTCGTGAAAATTGTCAAAATCCTCTCGAACATCTCGAATAAAAGTGATATTAAGGCGTCAGGGACACCGACATTAGCTAACTTTTACACAGAAGCGGAAATTACAGAATCTGGCTCTCATTCTAAAGCAAAGCTCTATAAATCAATACAAAATATGCCTAATAAAGCCTTTCTAGAGGATACAGAAGCATGGGCGTATATGAGGGGGGGGGGCTGAGGGGGCTGCAGCCCTCCCGAAATTTTGAATTGATGATAAAAACTTCTCGTAAAACCCTTAAAAATAAATTAAATAAGATCACTTAGTTCATAAAACATATTTTATTTTACGTGCAATAGCGTTTTAGTTGCCTAAAACTATTCCAAGCTCTAAATATTTAGTATAACATACCCTGGAAATGGTCTCAGCCCCCCCCGAAATTGTTTTTATATACGCCCATGTACAGAAGGATCAAGAAGAAGTACACAAGATTGAGTAGAATACCCTGCCTAATATAGCCTATATAGAATAATATGCCGAATAAAACGTATCTAGTAAATACACAAGGACAAATAAAAGTCTTGACGAATAACAAGTCAAAAAAAAAACTTTATTTAACAAAATAAAACAAAGTTTAGTTGCCCAACTACAATAGAATAATATACCTAATTAAGTCTCTGGAGTAGATACAAATGGACCAAAAACAAGTCTTGTGGAATATTGATTTTTTTCTAATTAAATACTTTTTATCAATATTTAGTATATAACCTTTGTTGAAAACTATTGATTGCTAATTGATGAATCGGTTTACAACTAAGTAGTCTTTATGAATATTTAGTATATAACCTATTTTTGGATCTGTGTTTTTGGGGTGCTCTCCGCCTAGGCTTTGTATTTGTGTCGGCAGATACCTGGGGTATATTTACAGCTCTTGAGGATTAACTCTTAGCAGGTAAATTTCCTGCGGCCCCCTTGTGTTCTACGGGCATTGAACCGCCATATACGCTCATAGTATCTAACCGTTGTTAAGTTTATTTTTTGGATTTAGGACTTAATATACATCTGTAGACTAAATCATAGCAAGAAGTAATCCTCCGTCGTCGGTTCTTAACTATGTAGACTCGCTTATGTTATCCAATCTTAGATACATCGTATTTAAAATCCACAGCAAAAACACGACATTTCATCAGAATCCCCTGCTGAATAAAACTTATATAGAATAATATGCAAAATAAAGCCTATCTAGTGGATAAAAATAGAGGAAAAAAGCCGTTCGTGGTGGTAGAAAATCTTAAAAGTATTTCGCTCAGAAATCTCCGAAATATTGTCACTAATTTTACGTATCCTGTTTTATAGCCAAATAGATTTATATTCTATAATCAATAAGAAAAACCTACTAACAATAAAAAACTATGGGTAACAGATGAAAATAGGGAATACCAAGAATAATTCTAAAGAACGAAATCATCACCAGTACTGTAATCTAGATATTCATACGGCATCTTCGAATTCTAACAAACAAAATATTGATTCTAATTATACGTATCCTGTTTTATTGACAAATACATTTGACTACTATAAGCAATTAAAAACACTAGGGAATATGCCAAAGAACTCGGAGTAGGAGCCTCGACAAGGACATTTGAAGGAAATCGACAAATCTAAAGCTGACATTACTTCAAAGTTTAAGCACTTATTTCTCCGATTGACATAGCCTAATCAAAAATTGTTTCAGAATCTTTTTTGTAGAACATCTAGTAAGCTTTCGCATGGTAACCCTCCGTTTACCAATATTCCTAACCGTCTTCGAGATATTAGGGAATGTATACGAAGTTCCCAAAACATTTCATGTCTATTAATAAAATATTTTATTCTAATCCTTCCTTAGCTCCAAACGTAACCAAAATTTTAACATATTAGTGTTGATGAAATTCAAACATGCAGAAAATGTTTCAACTGAATCCCATAATTTTAAGTATCAAAATCAAAGACAAAAAGAACAGTTCGAATAAGCGAAATCAATTACTTTAAAGTTTTAAGAACTTATTTCTCCGATTGACATCGCCTAATCAAAACTTTTATTAGAACCTTTTTTGTAGAGCATTTAGTAAGCTTTCTAATGGTATCCTTCCGTTTCCCAAATTCTCAACCTTTTTCGAGATATTAAGGAAAGTATACAAAGTTACCAAAACTTTTTTATGTCTGTTAATAAAATATTTTATTCTAACCCTTCCTTAACTCCAAACGCAACCAAAATTTCAACATATTAGTTTTAATGAAAGTAGAACATGCAGTAAATGTTTCAACTGAATCCCATGACTCTAAGTACCCAAACCAAAAACGGCATTCAAAAATTATTTTTTCAGTTTTCTCAAAAACGGTTAAAGCTATCGCATTGAAAATGGTTCCATTCGTTTTCCTAGCCCAAGAAGCCTATAAAACGAGTACTTACAAGCTTATGAACTCAAAAACGTAAGCGTTACGATTTTTTTTGCGCGAATTTCGCCCCAAACGCCATCTTCCAGTAGGCGGATTCTGCTGGTTAACGAACTTGACCTTTCAAATTGTACGACGGATTTTTGTACCAAATTTCATCAAAATCGGACCATCAGGGAAGCCAGAAATGAGCGAACAGACAAATATATATATATATATATATATATATATATATATATATATATATATATATAAATATATACATATATATATATATATATATATATATATATATATATATATATATATATATACAAATTTTAACCACCGTTATTTTCGGTCTCTAGGGGTTCTGAAACGCGAAATTTTCTAGTCGGCACTTCCGGATTGTTTCATTGTATCAACCCTATAAGCGGGGTTCCTCCCTATGGGGGAGGGAGGAGCCGCGCTAAAACGGTATTCAAAAACTATTTTTCCAATTTTCTCGAAAACGGTTAAAGCTATCGCCTTGAAAATGGTTTCATTCGTTTTCCTAGCCCAAGAAGCCTATAAAAAGAGTACTCACAAGCTTATGAACTCAAAAACGTAAGCGTTACGATTTTTTCTGCGCGAATTTCGCCCCAAACGCCATCTTCCAGTGGGCGGATTTTGCTGGTTAACGAACTTGACCTTTCAAATTGGACGACTGATTTTTGTACCAAATTTCATCAAAATTGGACCATCAGGGAAGCCAGAAATGAGCGAACAGACAAATATATATATATATATATATATATATATATATATATATATATATATATATATATATATATACATATATATATATACAAATTTGAACCACCGTTATTTTCGGTCTCTAGGGGTTCTGAAACGCGAAATGTTCTAGTCGGCACTTCCGGATTGTTTCATTGTATCAACCTTATAAGCGGGGTTCCTCCCTATGGGGGAGGGAGGAACCGCGCTAAAAAGGTTAATATTATAAAAATCAAAGGTAATTGTGATGTTTAGGGGCCTCCTCGCCGATTTTTGTCCGGTGGTTCTGTAGCGTATTTATATTTTATATTTATTTCGTATTATGGGCATACGCACTATGCGTCAAGAAGATATCAAAACTCTAGTCAATCTTACTCGCTAATATTAATAGAATTGTATTAATTTTTGCGAGTTGGATTCACTAGAGTGTTAAAGGTTACTTTACTGACAGCAACAAATAATAGATTTGCCCATAGGAATAGGCCAATAGAAATGCTAATGTGTTATGCGCGTGCGCCGAATCACTCTTATAATCACTACAGATACTTTACAAGTAACTGGATGTGGTCTTCGCAAAAAGACCCTATGTTTTTGAATGGAGATCAAACAACAACTACCAAAGTAAAAATATTATGCTAGTTTCATTTTGAAATGCCCAGATGCGAAAGAGTACTGAGATTTGAATGCAATATCATTGAAGGCTCAGTTGTTGAATCAACAAACAGCGGAACGGACATGACTGATGTCAAACAACTGGGATTATTGTCGCCCTTGTAAATGAGTCATTTGCGTTTTGGAATGATGTCAACGATGCATGCTGAATGTAAATAGAGGCTTGTCGCCAGATAAGATAATGGTGCATGTTTTTCTCATCAACTTCTTATCTTGCTTTATATGCGTTCCGCTCTCACAGCCACATCGGCCTTCGCTCAAGTCAGAACTACATCCGAAACTAATCTATTGCTATTAATACAATTTAAATAATTAACGGCTTTCTCTTTTATAATTCTAACGAGTAGTGATCATCTGAAATCTCCCTGCCTTTCGTTATGTTTTACAATGAAAAAATTCTGCTCGGCAGGATCTGCACCATCATGGTATGTACTTTACAAGGGGACATACAGTGGTGAGGTCACCGATCTGGTCCATTTTTTTTTCTGGTGATTCTGCATCGAGAAATAGTCGACACGTGTCCGAGCGTTCCGTCCAATGCGCCTTAGAAGCCGAAAAATAAATAGGTTGAAAGTGCTTTATTTTCTATATCGAGTTTAGAAAATAATATCAACATGATTCTTTCACCAACTCATTTGTTTTATAGGGTAAATTAAAGGAAAAATAAAGCGGGGAGGAGCTATACAGAGAACTGTGCCAACTTTTTAATTTAATACTAAAAAACGTTCAAGTGCCTGTAGAATGGAAAAACACCAAGATCATTTTGTTGCCAAAGAAAGGAGATAGGAGAAATGTAGAAAATTATCGCCCCATTTCATTGTGTTCTACAATCTCTAAATTGTTCACAAAGATTTTAAAAGATCGGATTTCTCCTAAAATTGAAATGAACCTCACTCCAGAGCAGGCAGGATTTCGAAAGGGATACTCTGTTGCGGACCACCTTCAGGCTCTAAACCAAATCATTGAAAAATCTATAGAATATCAGCTACCACTGTACCTTTGTTTTTTAGACTTTTTGAAAGCTTTTGATTCCGTCATCCATAACGATATATTTATAGCCCTAGAAGATATAGGAGTGGAAAACAGATATGTAGAGGTGATCAAGGATCTGTACCAAGGGAATGAAGCTTACATAATGACTGACCTAGTAGGCCCCAAGTTCGCAGTACAAAAGGGAGTAAGGCAAGGAGATAACGCATCGCCAACTCTTTTTATAAATCTTCTAGAGATGACCAGCAGGAAAAGTAGTAAGCTTGATACAATGGGCATAAGTATAAATGGAAAAATACTTAGTAACCTGAAGTTTGCGGACGATGTGGTCATTTTAGCAGAGAGCCCAGAAAGCTTGAAAAATATGTTGGATGAATTCCTCAAAGAGTGTCAAAAAGTGGGCCTGAAACTAAATTTTGAGAAAACAAAACTTATGACAAACCAAGAGAAGGTAGAAATAATAATAGAGGACAATAGGCTGCAATACACGGAAGAGTTTATCTACCTGGGCCAACTGGTTTCCTTCCATA
Source organism: Gonocerus acuteangulatus (assembly GCA_946811695.1). Lineage (NCBI taxonomy): Eukaryota > Metazoa > Arthropoda > Insecta > Hemiptera > Coreidae > Gonocerus > Gonocerus acuteangulatus. Next base: position 21,746,632 of record OX328132.1, read on the forward strand.
ATAGCACTTCAAAAGAAATCCAAAGAAGAATATGTCAAGGTTGGAAAAAGTTCTGGTCATTGAAATTCATAATGAAGGGGCAGTACAGTTTGGAATGGAAAAAGAAAGTTTTCAAACAATGTATAATGCCAGTGGTGTGTTATGGTTGTCAAACCTGGGCACCTACAAAATCAGAAGAAAAGAAAATGCAAATATGGCAACGCTCTATAGAGAGGTGTATTTTGTACATAAGTAGGAAACAGCGGATCAGGAGTCAGGAAATAAGGAGCCAAACTGGCATGAAGGATGTCCTGGAGCATGCTCAAAATATCAAATGGACTTGGGCAGGACATGTGGCTCGACAGGCGGAAAATAGATGGGCAAAGCTGACCACAGAATGGATACCCTATGGAAGGAAAAGAAGAAGAGGCAGACAGCGGAAGAGATGGTCTGATTACATGCGGAACAAGGCTGGTGCAGCGTGGATGAGAAACGCAAGAGACAGGAGAATATGGAAAGACATTTGGACACACCAAAGGGAGAACTCCACTTCCCGGTAGGACTAGGTCACCGCGGGAAGTTTAGACCATTACCCCAAAATTTTTTTTTTTCTTTTTGGGAGGCCCTACGATAATAAATAAATACTTAAAATAGGAAAAGATACTTGTTTGTTTTGTTTGTTATATATTTGTAAAATGTTTTTTTGTTTTTTTTCTAATTTTTGTAAAGGAACAAATTCTATTAATATCTATATATCTTTATTTTACTTTTACCTTTTTATATATTTTTTTACCTTTACTACTTATATTAATATCTGAAATTGTCAATATGTTTAATTTATTATCGTAAATAAAGGCTATATTCATTCATTCATTCAAAGGAAAAATATAATAAACTTTAGAAGTTTATTTTGCACTTCATTTGTAGTTCAGTGACGCTGAAATGAGCCTTCTATCTGAAAAATTCTAAAACTGCGAGGTGCCCTTTTAAAGCCTATTAAATAATGCAACTATTGAGGTGGAGGCAAACCTCTAAGTCTACAAATAGCTGATTAAGAAAAAAATTGAATAATTTAATAAAAGCTTTCAATATAGCTCTTAATTTACATGGTAACATTTCAATAACGGATGTTTCTTATTGGAAATTTAATGCAGATTTTTATAGCGTGGTCGTTATTTACGATACATTGATCAGAAGTCCCGAAAACACAGTTTTTCTTTTAAAAAAACAGTAGTTTTTAAAATAGACAAAAGTTTGAATAGCTCTGCTACATTTTCAGATAGAACGCTCATGTCTACGTCACTGAACTACAAATGAGGCTGAGAATAAACCCCTGAAGCTATGACATCTCAATGGGGGACACCCTGTATATCAAAATAAATAAATATATACCTTTTTTACCAATTTGGATGGAGGAAACGCGCTAAAAGGCTGGGAACGAGATATTAGAAGTTCCTATTCTATTCTCTTAAGGTCAAACTCGATATTTTGTTATGCCTTATTCATTGTGGCAATTGTTACAGAATTTATCTAACGGACTATAATTGCAATAATAATATTATAGTTCGCATCGTATCTAGTTTTGATAATGAATTTCAAGGACCTTTCTATTCATGATAAAAATAAATATCTGCATCTAGGCCATTAAAGCCTCTTAATTTTTTATTATTATTTTATCATCTAAGTAGAAAGCTTGAATCTTTGGATTCATGTCAGAAACTCATAAAGACACAAGATGAATAACTGGGAGTTTTATTACTTCTCTATATTTGTAGTCCCGGAATGACTCTGGCTTCAACTACAATGATTCTACATTTGTACTCAAAACAAATTACTTCAGTGATTATATATATATATATATATATATATATATATATATATATATATATACATACATATATATATATATATATATATATATATATATATATACATATGTATATATATGGCCATTGGGTCTAGATATATTTGACATTTATGATAGGAAAAAATTAGATAAAAATGACTTCTTAAAATTCAACATTTGGTGACATAATTTGGTAAAATATATATTAGTTACATAAGATATGTACATTTCTTTTAAATGTATAATACATTTTATTTACAGACATATTACAGTCTAGGAATCAATTGTGGTCGGTGTCTCCACTTTTCCGCCGAATACCTTCGTTGTTAGGAAGGATTCATAGGATGACCCGAGGTTTACCTTACGCCATCCAACCACACCCTGCGACTCGCCGGGGGGATTGGAGGCGAATTGGACGTGGACAGTAATATCGTGAGGAGAGAAAATATCCATCAATTTCGCTCTCAATTAATATAATTACACTGATTTCTGTACAAAAATAAATGAAAGTAATGGAATAATTACATCTTTGCAAATAAAAGTAAAAAGAAAATAATTATGAATTTTATATAAAGTGATAATAATGGGTCAATATAAGAAAGTTTTCGAACGGTTTTTTCGTTATCTTCTAATGTTTGTATTATGATTCTTTATGGTGTTTGCACATTCACATGCAGTGAGAATCACTTATATCTTGGGCTGGTTTTATAAGTCACACAAAGAGGATGGAGAATGGAAATTGGATAGAATATATGTATTTCTGGCTCCTGCTTATGAGGTTGACCTCGCGACTAGAAAATTTCACCCGAGTTCCCTTTCATTTTTGTGACATTATATTTAAAAAAATTACTATCTTTCCGAATGGGTTTCAGCATATCTTATAAATTACTGAAAACAAACTTGAAAACCAAGTGCAACGTTGTAACAAAAATCCTTACCGTCGAAGTTAAGAATGATATGACGCATCGAAATCTGCACGAAAGAATTTAAACAGTGGCGTAATCGTCCATACTCGTCGACTCGAGACCGATTTTGAATTTTAGCGCGGTTACTCCCTATCTCCATAGGGAGAAACCGCTTATGAGGTTGACCTCACGACGCAATCCGGAAGTGCCGACTAGAAACTTTCATGTTTCAGACCCCATAGATCACGAAAATATAGGTGGCCCAAATTTGTATATATATATATATGTATATATATATATATATATATATATATATACATATATATATATATATATATATATATATATATATATATATATATATATAATCTGTCTTCTAATTTGAAAGGTAAAGTTCGTTAACCAGCAGAATCCGCCCACGGGAAGATAGTGTTTGGGGCGAAATTCGCGCAAAAAAAAATCCTAACGCTTACTTCTTTGAGTTTATATGCTTGCAGGTACTTGTTTTATAGGTTTCTTAACATAGGAAAACGAATGAAACCATTTTTAAGTCGATATCTGTAACCGTTTTTGAGAAAAGTGGATTCGATGTTTTTGTAAGTCATTATTTTTTTGTGGGTAATTAGAATCGCGGGATTCAATTGAAATATTTTCTAAATATTGGAAATTAATCCCAACTAAGATTTTTAATTTTTGGTTATATTTGGAGTTAAGGAAGTATGCAAACAAAATATTTTATTAATAGACATGAAAAGTTTTCGGATCTTCATGCATTTTTCGTAAATATCTCGAAAACGGTTGGGAAGGCGTGGTAAGTGGAAGGTGACCATTCGAATGCTTACTAAATTCTCTACAAAAAGTCCGACTCGCAGGAACTGCAGCATCTTAGCGCGGTTCCGTTCATGTCCCTAGTGCCATTTGATAAGCTTAGAAAAGAAATAAACTTATTTTTTTTATATATCTCGTGAAAATTGTCAAAATCCTCTCGAACATCTCGAATAAAAGTGATATTAAGGCGCAGGGGCACCGACAGTAGCTAACTTTTACACAGAAGCGGAAATTACAGAATCTGGCTCTCATTCTAAAGCAAAGCTCTATAAATCAATACAAAATATGCCTAATAAAGCCTTTCTAGTGGATACAGAAGCATGGGCGTATATGAGGGGGGGGGCTGAGGGGGCTGCAGCCCCTCCCGAAATTCTGAATTGATGATAAAAACTTCTCGTAAAACCCTTAAAAATAAATTAAATAAGATCACTTAGTTCATAAAACATATTTTATTTTACGTGTAATAGCGTTTTAGTTGCCTAAAACTATTCCAAGCTCTAAATATTTAGTATTCCATACCCTGGAAATGGTCTCAGCCCCCCCCCCCGAAATTGTTTTTATATACGCCCATGTACAGAAGGATCAAGAAGAAGTACACAAGATTGAGTAGAATACCCTGCCTAATATAGCCTATATAGAATAATATGCCGAATAAAACCTATCTAGTGAATACACAAGGACAAATAAAAGTCTTGACGAATAACAAGTCAAGAAAAAAAACTTTATTTAACAAAATAAAACAAAGTTTAGTTGCCCAACTACAATAGAATAATATACCTAATTAAGTCTATGGAGTAGACACAAATGGACCAAAAACAAGTCTTGTGGAATTTTTTTTTTTTTCTAATTAAATACTTTTTATCAATATTTAGTATATAACCTTTGTTGAAAACTATTGATTGCTAATTGATGAATCGGTTTAGAACTAAGTAGTCTTTATGAATATTTAGTATATAACCTATGTTTGGATCTGAGTTTTTAGGGTGCTCTCCGCCTAGGCTTTGTATTTGTGTCGGCAGATACCTGGGGTATATTTACAGCTCTTGAGGATTAACTCTTAGCAGGTAAATTTCCTGCGAACCTTACGGGCATTGAACCGCCATATTCGCTCATAGTATCTAACCGTTGTTAAGTTTATTTTTTGGATTTAGGACTTAATATACATATGTAGACTAAATCATAGCAAGAAGTAATCCTCCGTCGTCGGTTCTTAACTATGTAGACTCGCTAATGTTATCCAATCTTAGATACATCGTATTTAAAATCCACAGCAAAAACACGACATTTCATCAGAATCCCCTGCTGAATAAAACTTATATAGAATAATATGCAAAATGAAGCCTATCTAGTGGATAAAAATAGAGGAAAAAAGCCTTTCGTGGTGGTAGAAAATCTTAAAAGTATTTCGCTCAGAAATCTCCGAAATATTGTCACTAATTTTACGTATCCTGTTTTATAGCCAAATAGATTTATATTCTATAATCAATAAGAAAAACCTACTAACAATAAAAAACTATGGGTAACAGATGAAAATAGGGAATACCAAGAATAATTCTAAAGAACGAAATCAACACCAGTACTGTAATCTAGATATTCATACGGCATCTTCGAATTCTAACAAACAAAATATTGATTCTAATAATACGTATCCTGTTTTATTGACAAATACATTTGACTACTATAAGCAATTAAAAACACTAGGGAATATGCCAAAGAACTCGGAATAGGAGCCTCGACAGTTTCAAGACATTTGAAGGAAATCGACAAATCCAAAACTGACATTTCATACGGTACAGCCTGATATATTTTTAACAATGAATTGCTTTTCTTATTTTAATTAATCTGTTTTATTGTCAAATACATTATCCTACTATAACCAATGAAAAAACAACAAGGAATGAAAACAAACAAGAAGAACCGTTCGAATAAACGAAATCAATTACTTCAAAGTTTAAGCACTTATTTCTCCGATTGACATAGCCTAATCAAAAATTGTGTCAGAATCTTTTTTGTAGAACATTTAGTACGCTTTCGCATGGTAACCCTCCGTTTACCAATATTCCTAACCGTCTTCGAGATATCAGGGAATGTATACAAAGTTCCCAAAACATTTCATGTCTGTTAATAAAATATTTTATTCTAATCCTTCCTTAGCTCCAAACGTAACCGAAATTTTAACATATTAGTGTTGATGAAATTCAAACATGCAGAAAATGTTTCAACTGAATCCCATAATTTTAAGTATCAAAATCAAAGACAAAAAGAACAGTTCGAATAAGCGAAATCAATTACTTTAAAGTTTAAGCACTTATTTCTCCGATTGACATCGCCTAATCAAAACTTTCATTAGAACCTTTTTTGTAGAGAATTTAGTAAGCTTTCCAATGGTATTCTTCCGTTTCCCAAGATTCTTAACCTTTTTCGAGATATTAAGGAAAGTACACAAAGTTACCAAAACTTTTTTATGTCTGTTAATAAAATATTTTATTCTAACCCTTCCTTAACTCCAAACGCAACCAAAATTTCAACATATTAGTTTTAATGAAAGTAGAAGATGCAGTAAATGTTTCAACTGAATCCCATGATTCTAAGTACCCAAACCAAAAACGGCATTCAAAAATTATTTTTTCAGTTTTCTCGAAAACGGTTAAAGCTATCGCCTTGAAAATGGTTTCATTCGTTTTCCTAGCCCAATAAGCCTATAAAACGAGTACTTACAAGCTTATGAACTCAAAAACGTAAGCGTTACGATTTTTTTTGCGCGAATTTCGCCCCAAACGCCATCTTCCAGTGGGCGGATTTTGCTGGTTAACGAACTTGACCTTTCAAATTGGACGACAGATTTTTGTACCAAATTTCATCAAAATCGGACCATCAGGGAAGCCAGAAATGAGCGAACAGACAAATATATATATATATATATATATATATATATATATATATATATATATATATATATAATATATACATATATATATATATACAAATTTGAACCACCGTTATTTTCGGTCTCTAGGGGTTCTGAAACGCGAAATTTTCTTGTCGGCACTTCCGGATTGTTTCATTGTATCAACCTTATAAGCGGGGTTCCTCCCTATGGGGGAGGGAGGAACCGCGCTAAAAGGTTCTGAAGCAATATTCGATGGGGACAGTCAATCAGAGATATAAGCGCTTAAAACTTAAAAAGTGTTTGTTTTGTCGCTTTGAAAGGGTTTTTCTCTTTGTTTATCTCACTTTTTAATTGGTTGTTTGTTGTTTTAAATTGCATTTATCAGTAAAATTAGTATTGTAGTAAAATAAGCTACGAAACGGTGAAAGGTATTCGTCATAAGTTTGGAGTGGCTGTGGTAATCATGATGGCTGTGGCTAATCATGATGACGTAGTTTGTTTTGAATTCTCCTATCAATATAACCTTCCTCATAGCCTCCAACTGAAGTTATCGTTATTTCTTATTTTATAGAAAGATTTAACCCACGACAGAATGGAATTTTATTCGCCATGAAGCACATATTTACAGTTGATTATAACAGTAAAACGAATTTGCGAGTAAAACAAGATACTTAAAATGACAACGAATTTTTGGTTGTTTAGAATAGAGCCTTCTCAGCTGTAGTCAAAGAGTAAGTACGTTCTCAGTACATAATTGTATTGACTTATACAGATTAAGAATTATCCGCTTCTGTGTACGCTGGCTGCTGTCAGTTTCCTGTGATTTGTGATGCTAACCTATTCCATTTCTTCGACATGTACGTAACCGCACTAATATGATACAGTTCCTGCGAGTCGGACTTTTTAAACTCTGATTGCAGCGGACAGTTGACATTTTTAAAAAAATGTGTTTAATTTTTAATATTTAAATTTAATAGACATATTTTGTACTTTTATTATTTATGTTTTCAATAAATATAATTTCTGAAAACAATTTTGTTTAATACCGTTTTTGCATACAGTAAAACCTCGTTTACCCGGATCAAATGGGACCAGGACTGATCCGAGTTTACGAAAATCCGGGTTATCCAGAGACCCGAGAGAGACATTTGGCAATGTTTCGGCTTGACTCTCGAAATACACCATCATTTTCTAAATGTTTGCTAATGCTTCTGCGTGCGTCATAACCACCATAAACTGGCCTTAGAAATCATCTTGAAAAAAAAAAAAAAGCCTTCAATATGTTTATTTTTTCTTTTCTTTTTTCCAATCAGATACGGTCGATCTTTCTACGTCGATCTAATGTTCTTTAAAGATTCTCCCTTATAAATTGTTGTCTATGATTCTATCCTTTCCTCCATAGTCAAAACAATAGTGTTTACAGTTCCATTACCTAGGATAACTCACTTAATTTACCTACTGTGAATAACAATTTCACTACCGTCTGTAAAACGAGTCTTCATTTACTACACTGAACAACATAATTTATTTTTCAAAACTGGTCCGGGTTATCCGGACGTCCGTGTTAAAGAGTTAAAGGGGGTTTACTGTACTTGTAAAATACGTATTTAGCTGCGGCTCGCGAAAAATTTAAAATTTTGAATAATTGCTCGGATTATGTAGGAGGTTGTTCACCCCTGTACTGGAGCTTTCCAGACAGAATTCGGATAGGTCAAGGGAGTAATTTCCGCTACTGTAAGTTGTCAGTACATCATGATGTTTAACGTTTCGTGTACTAACTGACCACGGATAAGAAGTTAGGACGCACTTCCTGCGAGTCCGACTTTATTTTATTACAATAATTGTATGGTGCTTATTTTTCCAGTCCATACTTTGGTTATTTGTTCGATGATATTTCGAGTAACCGCGTGGATTTTTCATGGTTTGAAATAGGTTTGATTACCCAGAAACGACGAGAAAGTAGAGATGCCCAGCCCTGTGGGAGTGTTGGATCCTCCTTTTGTTGAAGGCTGCGTGATGTAATGGCAGCCACTGCTGCACGTCTGATTAGTTGCCACTTCAAAGGCCTTCAAATTACCGCCACCCGAAATGTTTAAAATAAATGATGAATCCATCATTTCTAATGGTATCTGTTGCTATTTATTTAAAATATCCGTCACGCAGGAGCTGCATAACTATGCACATTCCTCAGAACCTGAATAGTGTATGTTGTAATCCTAAATAATCTGCTTCGAATTATCTATATGTAATAACCGCTGATTCAATTATTAATTTTCTTCCGGAGTGTTGTGTATGCAAGGCACTGTACTATTTTAATAAATAAAAGTAATAGTTTTGAAAGCTACTTAGCTCGTTGAACAAGAATAAAAAATTCTCCCAATTCTTACTTTTACATTATAGCTTGAATTGTGGCTCAGCTAAACATCCACTCATACTGCACCGATTTTGCTTATTTTCAGCACATTTTTCTCCGTGGTTAAGCGTGACATATATATAGTTTTGTTGCAAGGAAACAGAGATTACGACCAATCAGGGCCGCCACATCTCCGAGCCGGGCCCGGGACCAGATCACGGGCCCCCACTTCTCAGAACCGGGCCCCTACTTCTCAGAGTTAAACTGAAAATTCTAGTACTTTGCTATAGGACTTTGGACATTTTAAAATTCTTTACATCTTGAGTTTTGAGCGAAATGAGAATAAAAGCCGACAATCGGTGCAGCTAAGATCACTTTCGGTACTTGCAGTTTTATTACGACTCCTAATGAAATATACTATTCAGGGACTGCACTTGTTTTGTCGTTTATTTACATTAAAAAAAAATATAGATTCCACTCAAATTAATATAGTTTACGTCCCTCTATTTTTCTAAACCCCATTCTTTTTACAAGCTCATAACCTATACATTTTTTCCAATTAGCGAGGCCCGGCCCGGGCCCCCATGGCGCCCAGGCCCGGGACAACTGTACCCGGCTGTCCCCCCCCCCCATGTGGCAGCCCTGCGACCGATACGGGAAAATTAATTATTACATTCAGGAATCAACAAACCCCCACTCCTCAATAGACCGTAAAAGTAATTTTTCATCAGCTCGGAAAATTTTTGTTTTGAAACTTCTTGTTACAATTCAATATATAATACATGTTCTACACATACATATTCCTGTTTGGTTTAATGAGTTTTTACTTCTGGCTCTCTTTTAAACTCCCACTCAATATTATCTGATCTGATTGGCAACCCACTATGTTACTCCAGGAATCATTAAATGCTTAAATACAGAAAGCATTTCAAGGTAGAAAAGATGTAATTCAGCCTTTCGTAATATTAATCTTGACTTTGATTATTTATTCAATTTATCATGCTACTGAACTCTCTGAACGGACGTTTTTGTTTAGAGTCGTTGAGAGGAGTAATAAACCTCGTTTTGAAACTATACACTTATAAAAGTCCGATTCGCAGGAACTGCGTCATCTTAGCGCGGTTCCGTTCTTATCTCTAGTGTTTATGAAGGCATAGAATAGAAACGCCCCAAACGCCATCTTCCAGTGGGCGGATTCTGCTGGTTAACGAACTTGACCTTTTAAATTGGACGACGGATTTTTGTACCAAATTTCATCACAATCGGACCATTAGGGAAGCCAGAAATGAGCGAACAGACAAATATATATATATATATATATATATATATATATATATATACATATATATATATATATATATATATATATATATATATATACAAATTTGAACCACCGTTATTTTCGGTCTCTAGGGGTTCTGAAACGCGAAATTTTCTAGTCGGCACTTCCGGATTGTTTCATTGTATCAACCTTATAAGCGGGGTTCCTCCCTATGGGGGAGGGAGGAACCGCGCTAAAAACAATCATCTGGAGTAATCACAATCAAAATAACGTTTTTTCTTTAGTATGAGATAGTGAAAAGTGACTTAGGAAGAGGAAGCTGGAGACAGAAATCTACTATGTTAAGTGCGGAGAGAAAAACATGAACCAAATGTGTACCCCGAAAAACGAAGCAAAAGCAAAGTATGCTAAATGCGAGGAAGAACATTTCATTTCCTACCCTGGGTGAAAAATATATAAATCCAAACTCTTCGTTACCTTCGCCTCAGACAACCAAGACCCCTTAGCCGCAAATGTGCCGAAGAGACCGAAACACCAGCACATGTGCTGGGAAAATGTCCACATAACACATGCTTCTCATAACTCGTCGCCATTATAACGTCAAGCACAAATTAATAGAGCACCTTGAGGAAAGAAACTAAGCTAATGCAGTCGATCGAGAAAACAAAAAAAAATGATTTACGAGAAATGCTTGACATTCTTCACTGAAACGTTCTAAGAACAATTCGGCAAAAGAAAATTCCTCGTTAAAGGGTTATGGTTGGGAGCTCGAGGAACCATAATTAAGGATACAAGCACTTTCTTTCAGGAACTCGGACTAGATATAAATACCCACCCGATCTTAGCCGAACAAATATTAGTAGACTCCCTTGCAATTATTATTCAACACATTTACGGCTAAAAAAAAGAATTAATGAGGAACCATAATGGAACATCAACGTGAACCACAATCACGCGGACAAAATTGATCTTCAATACAACTTCTGTATCCCCGACATAACTAACCCTTTGCATGGAGCCTAGAGATAATATAAAGACATTTATCTGACGACTGATAGGGAAGCCGTGTCGCTTAGCAACCCCATTAATTTGGACAATCTTTCTTTCTTTCAGGAGATATCGTCCCATCAATCCCGAAAAGCACTCAACAATATTGCAACCAAGAGAGTGTAGCTACCAGCCGACAGGTGGCCTCCTGTTCACATCCGAGTCCCCAACAGTGCCTCGCCTACGTCTACAACTCACCTACACCATTCCAGGATACAAGACCTATAGGAAAGATCACCCAGAAATGAAAGGACACGGTGGAACAGCTATTCTAATAAAGTCACCGATATGTCACCACTTTCACTTGACCCTTTAAACTGCAACACAACTTACATCCGCTTCAGTCCAAATGCACCCTCATCCCATTATCTTGTCTTCCATCTATTGCTCTTCAAATCAAGCAATTTATCATCCGGATTTCTTACCATATTTCGTTCCTTAGGCCCTCAATTCGTCGCAGGAGGGAACCCCAATATCAAACACATTCAATGGGGAAGCCGAACTACAAACTCCAGAGATCGTGCAATAAACGACGCCATGCACTCAGTAAACTTTATTTTCCTCTCCCAACATAAAAATAATAAAAATACTTTCCAATCTAGTGGCCTTCTGACCTAAAGAAGATTACCAACATTGTGGAGTTTTTCGTCTCTGCTAGCCTAGAAGCAGACTAGATTTCATCTTCGGTGCAGACCCTTGACCTTTCCTCTTATCACTCGCGCCTTCTTCTCATCCTTTCTTGTTCTCCCATACTTCTTCCTCCTAAACCTACTCCTACACCCGAACCTGTGGACTGGCCATCGTTTCAGTCCAGATAAGAATGTTTTATTGATCTGAAAGCAGCTTTAAAAACAAAACAGGAGGACGTGGCCAAAGCTGCAGAACTACTTCCAATTATGAAAGAACGTTGCAAGCAAACTCCGTAAACAAATACCCTCAACATTCAAAACTCCCTCCCAAAATCTTAGAGCTCTTATCAGCAAAACGCTAAGGGCGAGCCCAATGGCAGAAATCCCGGTACCCTTCCAATAAAAGTTCATTACGACACTTCTCTTTTCTCCCTCGCCACCAGAGAAAACTCTCTATGGCAATCAACTAAGCGCTTCTAATTCCAAAAATAAATATCCCTTTTACGCCAGATGAATGGTTCCTGGGCACGCAGGGACGAAGAAAAGGCAATATTATTTGCCAAACATTTTTAAACCCTATTCTCTCCAATTTTACAGGTGCTGCTGAAATCCTGAGCTCACTAGAAGAATTCCTTCCTTCCTCCATACCACCTAAATCCTTCAGTCCTGCCAAGTAAATAATTCATCATTTTCCTCGCACTAAATCTCTTTTTTCTGACCTAATAACAGCCAATATCCTTTGACTCCTACTGCACAAAACCTGGATGTTTCTTACCCTAATATTAGCATACAAAATACAGACAATTGTCGCACGTACGTGCGTGTTTTTGTTATGGTTTAACCTTACATAAATACGCTACCCAACGAAAACTAATAACTTTGTGTGTTTCTAATACATCCGTTGTAAAAGTGTTCCTAGCAAGTATCCTCCTCCCTCCATAGGAAGAAATTTCGCTTATGATGAAGTCCACGTTCAAATTATACATATACACTGGAACATGGATAATTCGAACTTCGATAATTCGAAATCTTCTTAAATTCGAATATTTCTCTCGGTTATGAATTTAGGGCATAAACAATGTAAACAAATCGTGGTTAATTCGATAATTCGAATTTTTTACAAGTAAGTACCTCCAATGGGAAGTGGACAGAGAGGCGGTCGATCTTAAATCTTGTGAAAATATTCTCCCCTCAGGTACAGTCCAGTCAACGAATGCTTAAAAACAGCTGTAGGTGGAAATGTTTGGAACACAATTTTTGACTTCATAACTTTGTTTAGGCTAGTTAGGAGGTCAACGTATCAAAAGTCCTCGCCCGTAGCCTTTGTGCCGGTGGGAAGGGGGGTTTAGAAGGCCCCATTTTTCGGGTTTTCACTTATATCTCGGAAACCGTGGGTCCTAGCGACATGACCACTCTATAACAAATGAATGCTGATTAAATATGCTACAGGTTCTATTTAATAAAGTTTTTCGAGAGATCTTTAGTTTTCGAATTATCCGCTCTTGAATGTCTGTCATTTTGGGAAAAAACACACTTTTTGCTCTTTTTGACCGGATAACTCTTTAACAATAAAACCAAAAAATAAATGCCGTTTATAGGGTTGTAGAGCATTACATTCTCTTCAAGAATATATAGAACATTACTATTTTATGTATTTTCCTTCTAACGTGAAAACAGTTTTAATGTTTATCGTGATAACTGGCGACAACTCACCAATGAACCTTTCAATTTCTCACCATTTCCAGTCAATGTATAGTCCAACATATGCTCCCTTATGTAAATATAGTGAGTAGATACGTCCAGTACTCACTACATATATAATATAGCACAAAATATACAATTTTTGGCCCATTGACCAGTTATTCAAACTCAATTAGATAAGATCTTGTCCATGGTTTTGCTAAGACCATGTGACGTTTCATAGAAAATACATAAAATAGTAAAGTAATATATATTATTGAAGCGAATGGAATGCTCTACAACCCTATAGCCGACATTTCTTTTTTGGGTTCATCGTTGAAGAGTTATCCCGTCAAAAAGGGGGAAAAATATGCGGCGAAAGTGTTTTTCCCCAAAATGACCGACTTTCAAGAGCGGATATTTCGAAACCTAATGATATCTCGAAAAACTTTATAGAATAAAACTTGTAGGAAATTTAATCAGCATTCATTTGTTATAGAATAGTCATGTCGCTAGGACGCAGCGTTTCCGAGATATAAGTGAAAACCCGAAAAATGGGACCTTCTAAACCCTCCCTCCCCCCCGGCACAAAGGCTACGGGCGAGGACTTTTGATATGCTTACCTCCTATCCAGCCCAAACAAAGTTACGAAGTCAAAAATTGTGTTCCAAAAATTTCCACCTTTAACTGTTCGTTGACTGGACTGGTGAGAAGGATAGTAAGATACAGATGTAGGGGTTCCGGGACAAGAAGCGCGGCGAACTCATAGTCTAGTTCTTGGACTCAAGGAGTTCTGCAAAGTGGTGGGTCGCGCTTCCTCCCTTCCAGGGGTTGTTATAGTTCCATCCTGTCGTTTTATCCTAGAATTCCCTCCCACCATACCTCCGATCATCATTTCTTGTTCAGTTATAAATCAGTCAGCGCCTAGATCTGTTGTATTGTTTGTGCCTTGAATTTCTGGTGTTCAGTGCAGTTCAGTGAGTTGTTGATTTAAGACGTCGAAACCTAGAAGTTATAAAACTTTAGCGTTGTCAGAGAAAATATCTGCGATTAAAGAAGTTGAAAAAGGAATAAAGAAAAAATCTGAAATTGCCAAGGACTTTGGAATTCCTCCTAACTCTTTACCAACTTACCTGAAAAATAAAGAAAAGAATCTTGTCCATGAAAATGACTTTTTTTTTTCAAAACAACAGACTTTTATTGTTACTTTTTTGATAAATTATTTATTACTTATGTACGTAATCATCAATTCATGAAATGTTTGTTTTTCTTTAAATAAAATTTACATTTGTTTAAATTAAAAAATATGAAATTCGATTTTTTAGCCCTTTATTTTCAAAAACTTTTGTAATTCGAATTTTGGACAATTCGAACTTTTTTATCGGTCCCTAGGGGTTCGAATTATCCAAGTTCTACTCTGTATACATATATATATATATTAGCTACAGACATGTACATTTCGAATATTTTCATAAATATCTCCAAAACGGCTGTGAAATCGTAGTTAGAGCGAGTTAATCATTTGAAAGCATAATAAATTACTTATGGGATAGGTTCAAGCATCTCGGTGAACCTCGCAATTCAATCGCAGAAAATGGCACTTGAAGTTTCGAAAGTGTTTGTTTCATGTCATTATATGCCAAGTATTATTATTTTCTATTCTATGATTTCCAAAATGAGACTAGATATAAGCGTTACATTGATATACTGAACATATAATATATTTGAACTGGCTGTATATATTTGAACAGCCGGTGTTTTCAGTTCCTAGTTATCGAAACGTGAGACGAGGAAGGCGATAAATGAATCTCGGCTAATATTTCTTAGTTATATTCATAAATGAAATTAGAAGTTCCAAAAATGTATGGAAGGTTTTAAATTTATTCAAATATTCTAACGGTACAATGATTTTGTAACTTTATTTTAATCCTTAAAAAATATTTCTCTTCCTTCAACAGTTTAGAAATTCTAAAACATTCAGAACTTCAACGAATTCAGAAACGCGGAAAAAGAATTATACCTGGGGGGTTAAGTCCTTGACCTGAATCCATGACCTTAAAGCAGCAGGACGGATATAACCACCCAGATGTCATTTTAATTAATTCTCTTTAAACATTTGAAAACATATTAAACTAATTTGTATTCCATGAATATATTTATAGAGAACGCGCTAAATGCGGTGGGCGTCGGCTCCAATCCTTATCTAAATATTTCTTATTTCATTTGTTTACTTTATTATACATTTTTTAAATAATTCTATTATATGTCAGGTGGAAGATAAATATGATTTATTAATCCCAGCTCGGCTCTAATGGCCCAGATGTCGGTGAGCCATAAAAATAAAATAAAATAATCCCAGCTCTACTACTTTTGCACGTAGCTTTGGGATTAATAAATCATGTGTCTAAATTCACTATTTTATAAGTGGATTCAATAAGGTCACTAAATCATTTTATTTAATTCAATTTGTATTTTTTTTTTAATTAAATTTAATGTGAAAAAATGTCCGGTTGCTTTTATTTAGGCGAAGTTGTCAAGTGCAATGTTGAACTAAATACAGAGCAACTTCTAAAATAAAATGTGATTTATGACCCCCGTATACCTGGAAGGGAGATTTTAATGCGGGCCTTTTGCAAAAGAAGGAGGGGCCTTTTAAAATCCCCGTTAAACGACCCAGCACGAGATTTTAAAGCCAATCGTAAAGGTATTATATATTATAACTTATGTTATTGGACAAAATATCATGATATAGAAAAAAAAAGTAAAGCAGAGCATGAACATTTAAAAAAGTTCTATAAAAGTGAAAATTACACAAAACTTCTTAACTAGTTAAATAATTGTTTTGTCAAAACGTCAATCAAGTGTTCAAAATTCTTCACATTTAAATATATTGAGATGGAAAGTAAGAATTTGTATTAAAAAGAGAAAAATCTCTTTCTTAAGAAAATTCGAATAGAAATAACTTTTAGGTGGTTATTTGGTTGGAAATCGGTAAAAATGTCTCATAAAAACCTTAAAAATAGATTAAATAAGACCAATTAGTTCAGAAAAAATAATTTCTTTTGGGTGTAATAGCGTTTTAATTGGCTAACTATTCCAAGTTCTAGATTGTTAGTATCCCATACCCCCCAAATACTCTCAGCCCCTCCCCCCTCAAAATTCTCCCAGCCCCTTCCGAAATTATTTTCTATATACGCCTATGACATTAATAGAAAACTTCATAGAATACGACAGGAAACGTTTAAAGCACAAAAAATAATTGCATCATATCAGCCTTTTGGCTTTATGAAGTGCATATTTTCTGAATTCCGAAATCACTAACGCATATAGAAAATAATTTCTGGGGGGGCTGGGAGAATTTCGGGGAGGCTGAGAGCATTTAGGGGGTATGGAATACTAACAATCTAGAACACCCCCCAAAAAATCTTTTTTCTGAAGTAATTGATCATATTTAATTTATTTTAAAGGGTTTTATACACATTTTTACCGATTTCGGGAGGTTTATATACGCCCATGTCCGAAATTAAGTAATTTTCACGTATACTTCTGTAAAACAGCCTGCAGCTTTTGAACTTTGTTAATAAAATGTCTTCTTAGTGATATACTATGCACTTCGAATCTACTTAGCATCCGAGCTTTCCTGAATATGTTATTTTTGAAAATATGAAGTTTAAAGTGAAATGAGCAGATGGTAGACCTACGGAAGTGAAGCAGAATCTCCAAATTAGAAAACAATCCACACTGTTCCACTATTTCAGCGGATTTTCTTTGAGAATGGACGCTTAACTCAGAGCTATTTGTGCCTAGGAATGAGGAGTGTACCTGATTACTGAGGCTGGGAGCGGCCTGCTGAGCGGGAGAGACTGGCTGCGTTCAACCCCCACCAGCGCCTTCTCCCGTCTGACCGCCTTCAGGCTGCGCAGTAACCACGCACCTTACGACCACGCGCTCACACTGGCCACACAATGAAGCGGCGTTAAATTCAGGCCGCACATGTTTATTAAAAGTTACATCACTAATGGATAGACGGATCAATTGACTCAGGACACAGTAATTGAACGCGCCAAACGAACAAATAAAAGAAAGGAGCAACGTTATTAACAATAATCTTACAATTAAGCTATTCTTGGCGCTCCAGATTGTTCGTAGGTGGGTTTGGTCATTGCATACTGAAATTATGACAGCTTTTTTGTAATTTGTTTCTCAACATTTCTATTAATAAAGTTTTACCAATGTTATTATTTTAAGCCATATCAAAGTACATATATATTTGTTCCCTCGTCCAATATTTAAGGTAGGTCTACTCTCGCACCGCTGGTGTGGGAGGAGGTTAAGGTAGGTCATGTAATAATCCATATAGTCTTGAAAAAAGATATTTGTTACGTTGAGTTGACGAATTTGATGCTGACAGTGTTAGAATCACAGACAAATGCTTTAATAATAAAACTTCAAATAAAATAAAAAATTCCGACTCGCAGGAACTGTGTCATCTTAGCGCGTTTTCGTTCTTATCTCTGTTGTCATATGGAAAGCTTAGAATAGTAGCAGTTAATTTGTGTGCATCGGGGGGTGGGAGGACCAGTTAATGTTTTGACTTAATCTTTCGTGAGAAATGTAAAATGAAATCTCAAATCGGAGCAAGATCTTAGTGTTACAACACGAAATTCACAGTATCCTAAGAGAAAATTACTTTATTTATGTACCAATTTCACCAAATGAGATCGCTCTATCAAAAATCTGTGACAACGTTTACTAAATAAAGTAAAATAAGGACTGCTAGTGCTAAATTAATTTAGTTTATTTTAAATTATTTAGGACAAGGGGTTGAATAATGTTTCTTTTTTTTTTTTTTTTTTTTTTTTTTTTTTTTTTTTTTTTTTTTTTTTTTTTTTTTTTTTTTTTTTTTTTTACGGCGCATCTACAACTTGGCCATTAGCGCCGAATAATGTATGTTAATGATAATTTTAAAGGGGTCTATTAGATGTTTAACTCTTCAAATTTCTTCTAGATTGAAAATGGCAAAATAGCCGAAACGCGTTATGTAAAGAAGAAGAGAGAACAAAAAAGATGATTGGTTAAGAACTATTCAAAATGTGTTTACTAATAATTACCTCAGAATTTTCGTTGGTGAAAAAATTTAATAAGTTAATAATATAACGCTTATAGGTTGTATATATTTTTTTTACTGGCAATAGTATTAATTTGTATTTATTTTTAAACAAATAAATAATTCTTTATTTACAGAACAACATTGTTTATTTTGGAGTCAATACATAAAGGATAAAAAGTTTAACAGTATACATATAGCGTTTTAAAGCACTTCCAGAATAATGTCGGAAAAATTCAAACTCACTGAACCCACAATTTAGTAGCTTGGATGAAATGCCATTTCATTTGATTGCTTTACAGTGGGAAAATGTTAATCGTAGGAGATTTCCTGAGAAAATTCAGATCTCTTCTCATAAATTCCCGTAGACAGGCTCTCTCTTCACTCATAAGCATTCCCTAAAACTACCTTTCTCTTCACTTCCAAGTATCTTCAATCCCTCTCATCTACCCACATGAGTTGAGTCTTGGTATGGATCTTGTTTTGGGGTTTCATTTATGTACATGGGCGATATCCTGGAGTACGGGCTCATTTGCGTACATAAATACACATATCACGCAACAGACAATTGCTCCAAAGCCTTC
Source organism: Gonocerus acuteangulatus (assembly GCA_946811695.1). Classification (NCBI taxonomy): domain Eukaryota; kingdom Metazoa; phylum Arthropoda; class Insecta; order Hemiptera; family Coreidae; genus Gonocerus; species Gonocerus acuteangulatus. The sequence continues at coordinate 21,765,762 of OX328132.1, forward strand.
TGCTATTCAAGTCTATCTCTCGTAGCTGTTATCCAATTAGAAGGGGGAGATGTGTGTTTGTATCTATGCTGAAACTATTTTTGTCTTCTAAATGAAGATCAAGTCTTTTAGTCCTGTGCCATGAATTGGTAATCGTGTTTGTTTTTTTTTTTTGTTTTTTTTTTAAATATTTATTCCATCGTTTCGGATTCAGGCAATATGACCTGCTCACATAGGCCGCAGAATTTGATCAACGCCGAGAGAATACATCATTGAATAGCTCGCGAGTTTTCGGTTTTCTCCACTTGTTCTCTTCCCTGATTAGATAAAAAAAAAAAAAGTCTTCGGGGAAAAGTCTTTAGCCCCAAAAATTATCAGCTCTCAAAATTTCAGAATTAATGTTACATGTTATAGCGTATCAACCATATAGGTTATCATCGCCACAGATAAAGTTAGGCATTTTATTACTTAATAAATATATATAGATTTGATTATTTTTTTTTTTTATTCTAACAGTACATTCTTTGGCTCCATTTAAGTATATACAGGCACCAATGACCCTAGTGGTTGATGTGCCTTAAAAGGAAAAAAAAAGAAAAAAAGTTAGGCATTTCATTTTATAAATGTACCTTTTTAAATAACTGTTGTTAAACCTTAATATGACATATTATTATCTTTAATCTAAAAGTTTATTATTGAATGTTAAAGTTTTTAATCCTAATAACGTTATTTAATTTATATGTACTGGGTGTTTCAAAGTGGCCAAGCTGAAAATATGGACTAAGGACCTCAAGACTAGAAAAAAATTTCCTCTGAAGGTATGTCATTGTCATTGAAGATTTTCATTGTTATGAATTACACTGACTCACAATGAATATGTTTCGGGCTTAAAAATACCCAATTATTAAGTATTTTCACCCCCTGAGTTCAAAAATCACCTCGAAAATGACCAATTAGCTCTTGTTTTCAAGATACAGTAACATGTCACTTTTTACATGCTCTACTTTCACTTTGTTGAGAAATTTAGTTTTTGGATGTTGGTACACCTGTTAACTGACAAAACCAAACGTTGTACAGCTATTTGAAATAAAAAAAAAAAACAATTAGTTCTTGGGCTCTGTAGGTATTATAGTATTCGCTGCCCATTTCTTTCTAAAATTTACGATTCGATTGCTCCCCTTAACGTGTCTTAATCCCAGCTTTTAGAAGAACCCTGTTCGAAATCAGAAAGATATACAGAAAATGTCCATTTATAATCGTTAAAAAAAAAAAAAGAAAAAAAAAAAGTAATATATTCCAAGCGTTTGAATATCCATATGTGTATCATCAGTTCATTTGGTTGTTCATCAGTTCATTTGGTCAACTATCATTAGTTCATTTGGTTTCTAATTTTTATTACAGATGTTTTTTAAAAAAGGTTATGTTATGAATTAAATAAAAGCCATATGTTACTATCTCATATTTCATTCTTCGTAGATAAAGCTAACCTAATCTAAGAAATTGAAAAGTAAGATATAGAAAAACCCTACTTTGGATCCCAAGATTTGACATTGAAGCAACAAAAGGTAAAGAAGGGATCAAGCTAATCAAGGAAAAGCCTGTAAGTTCTGAAATTAAAATAAAAAACTATTAGTTCTTGGGCTCTGTACATATGTATTCGCTTCCCATTTCCATGTCAAATTTACGATTCGATCCGTGAAGAACTCGGTTAGAAGTGAACTTATAGCGTATGTTAAAGCAGTATTGTCTATTAATAATTCGTTCAAAGAAATCTTTTAATATATTCGTTTAAGCATCCATACGTGTATTAAAATTTCCCAAAGAACCTTTTTGGGAGCCTTCATAGGACTATTATTAAACAGCTCTACAGATTTTATATGGCTTTTATGAACGCCTTATCTATAATCCTTTTCGAGAAAAGTGACAAAAATTGGAATTTAAGGTTTGGTTACGTCGAAATTGCGGATTGAGATGAAACATTTTCAATACGTTAGTGATGTATACCAACTTGGCACGTCATCTTAGCGAGTTTCCATGACGCTCCTATCCCAAGTGTAGTTTGGACAGCTAGGAATATAATCGGTTAATATTCTTTGGGAAATTTAAGAGAAGTGATCTTTTAGGTCCCACGAGAAACAAAAAACTGACAGTGGCCAACACTGTCAGTGCTTAAATATTTACTGTATCCGAAATAAAAAAAAAAACAAAGTATACAAACGTTTTTCCTTCAAATTTCATGTATTTCTTGATATCATTTTGCATCTCAGTTCAATATTTTTTAAATGTTTATTACCAGTGTTTTATAGAATAGGAATTTAAAAAGAAAAACACATGTTGCTATTAAATTATTATTTCTACATAGGTAAAGCTAACCAAATATTAATAAAAAATAAAATTCAAAAGAAAGTTTTAACGCTGGAAAATCCTACATGACAGCCGTAGAATTGAGATTACAGAAACATAAGATTAACACGGGGTCATGCCAATTAAGAAAAAAAAAAACGGTTAGTTCGGAAAATAATTAAAGAACAATTAGTTCTTAGACTCTGTAGGTATTCAAGTATTTGCTTCTCATATCTTTCTAAACGTTACAATTTTACTCGTTTTTTCTCCTCTTAATGTGTATTAATCCTAGCTTTTAGAAGAACTCTGTTCGAAATCAGTTATTACGAAAGATATAGAACGAATTTCCATAATTTTTCAATTCATAATTGTTCAAAAAATAAAATGTAATATATACCAAGCGTTTGATCATCAATATGTGTATCCAAATTTCTTAAAGGACCTTTATTGGGCTACATGAACTTTTATTAGTTCATTTCGTTTCTAATTTTTATTACGGATGTTTTACAAAAAAAGGTTATGATGTGACTTAAATAAAAGCCATATGTTATTATTTCATTATTCATTCTCCGTAGATAAAGCTAACCTAATATACGAAGAAATTCACAAGTAAGATATAAAATTGTGAAAAAAACGTACTTTGGATCCCAAGATTTGAGATTGAAGCAACAAAACATAAAGACGAGATCAAGCTAATCAAGGAAAAGGCGGTAAGTTCTAATAGAAAGAAAATAAGAAAAGCTTTATTCAATAAACAAATAAAGATTGCTGCCATACACACACCATGCTAATCATTCTTTCGAAAATTTATTGAATTGATTTTGGGAATGTCTGTTAATTTATTTTTGAGTGTGGAGGGAAAGAAAAGGAAATTTGGTAAGATTATATTTAAAAATGAATCTATAAGTAAAATTTCTTTTAGGGTAAATTTGGATTTTTTTTTTTTTTTATATAATTTACAAGGTGGACAAAAAATAATCTTTGAAAGAATGATTAGCAGCTGTTCAGCTCCCGTAAATGTGATAGCTGAGAATCCCCAGGGAATCAATAAGAATTGATTCCGCGAGCATGATTGTATCTAATCCTAGTGTTTCAAGGAAGTCACTAGTTGCTTTTGGGATCGTCCCTCTTGCGCCGAACCACAGGCCATGTACAGTATAATTACAGCTTCCATACACTTCTTCAAACTTCTCTAGGCATGTCTTGATGCATTTTGTGTATATAGCCTTCTTCTCTCTGTCAATTTCCTCTGCCTGCAAGGGATCGTTAGTCTCATATCTGATTGTCGGACCAATTATATATGCAGATTTTCTTTCTGCCTGAAATGCTATAATGTCAGCATATCAAGAGCAGCCATCTTCATCCCCACCATAGACTTCTTCATGGCATTGGAAGCCTTTTTCTTGAAGGAGAGCAATAAGCCTATGTTTGAGGTTATGGTGCCGCCTAGGGACAAGAAGCATACTATTTGGACAGTTTCCAAGCACGTGTGCTGGTGTTGCGTTCTCTCTGCCGCACTTGCGAGAGAGGGGTCCAACATTTGATGCTCCCATAACGCTAGGAACACCAGTGTGAACTTGGCGCCGAACATTAAGTAATCCAAAAATCAAACTTATGTACGGTTTGTACTTCGTTTGTACCTGTTTGTACCACATATGCTTTTGTTTGTACCTCTCGGCCAATAAAAAAATATAAACACTTAAAAAAATGGTCAGCGCTCGACATTAAAATATTTTAATTTTCTTTGCGCCATTTGATAGAGAATCGTTTGTACCCGTTTGTACCACTTTTCATTTCGTTTGTACCTCAAAGGGTACGCGAGTACGAATTATTTAAACTTTTAACTTACGCGAAAACGCTAAATCCGTTATTTTTGGAGATATCGAAAAACGGCCAACGGGATTCGATAGAACATCGTTTGTACCCGTTTGTACCACTTTTCATTTCGTTTGTACCTCAAAAGGTACGCGAGTACGAATTATTTAAACTTTTGACGTACGCGAAAACGCTAAATCCGTTATTTTTGGAGATATCGAAAAACGGCCAACGGAATTCGATAGACAATCGTTTGTACCCGTTTGTACCACTTTTCATTTCGTTTGTACCTCAAAAGGTACGCGAGTACGAATTATTTAAACTTTTGACGTACGCGAAAACGCTAAATCCGTTATTTTTAGAGATATCGAAAAACGGCCAACGGAATTCGATAGACAATCGTTTGTACCCGTTTGTACCACTTTTCATTTCGTTTGTACCTCAAAGGGTACGCGAGTACGAATTATTTAAACTTTTAACTTACGCGAAAACGCTAAATCCGTTATTTTTGGAGATATCGAAAAACGGTCAACGGGATTCGATAGACAATCGTTTGTACCCGTTTGTACCACTTTTCATTTCGTTTGTACCTCAAAGGGTACGCGAGTACGAATTATTTAAACTTTTAACTTACGCGAAAACGCTAAATCCGTTATTTTTGGAGATATCGAAAAACGGCCAACGGGATTCGATAGACAATCGTTTGTACCCGTTTGTACCACTTTTCATTTCGTTTGTACCTCAAAGGGTACGCGAGGACGAATTATTTAAACTTTTAACTTACGCGAAAACGCTAAATCCGTTATTTTTGGAGATATCGAAAAGCGGCCAACGGGATTCGATAGACAATCGTTTGTACCCGTTTGTACCACTTTTCATTTCGTTTGTACCTCAAAGGGTACGCGAGTACGAATTATTTAAACTTTTAACTTACGCGAAAACGCTAAATCCGTTATTTTTGGGGATATCGAAAAACGGCCAACGGGATTCGATAGACAATCGTTTGTACCCGTTTGTACCACTTTTCATTTCGTTTGTACCTCAAAAGGTACGCGAGTACGAATTATTTAAACTTTTGACGTACGCGAAAACGCTAAATCCGTTATTTTTGGAGATATCGAAAAACGGCCAACGGAATTCGATAGACAATCGTTTGTACCCGTTTGTACCACTTTTCATTTCGTTTGTACCTCAAAGGGTACGCGAGTACGAATTATTTAAACTTTTAACTTACGCGAAAACGATAAATCCGTTATTTTTGGAGATATAGAAAAGCGGCCAACGGGATTCGATAGACAATCGTTTGTACCCGTTTGTACCACTTTTCATTTCGTTTGTACCTCAAAGGGTACGCGAGTACGAATTATTTAAACTTTTAACTTACGCGAAAACGCTAAATCCGTTATTTTTGGAGATATCGAAAAACGGCCAACGGGATTCGATAGACAATCGTTTGTACCCGTTTGTACCACTTTTCATTTCGTTTGTACCTCAAAGGGTACGCGAGGACGAATTATTTAAACTTTTAACTTACGCGAAAACGCTAAATCCGTTATTTTTGGAGATATCGAAAAACGGTCAACGGGATTCGATAGACAATCGTTTGTACCCGTTTGTACCACTTTTCATTTCATTTGTACCTCAAAGGGTACGCGAGTACGAATTATTTAAACTTTTAACTTACGCGAAAACGCTAAATCCGTTATTTTTGGAGATATCGAAAAACGGCCAACGGGATTCGATAGACAATCGTTTGTACCCGTTTGTACCACTTTTCATTTCGTTTGTACCTCAAAGGGTACGCGAGTACGAATTATTTAAACTTTTAACTTACGCGAAAACGCTAAATCCGTTATTTTTGGAGATATCGAAAAACGGCCAACGGAATTCGATAGAAAATCGTTTGTACCCGTTTGTAACACTTTTCATTTCATTTGTACCTCAAAGGGTACGCGAGTACGAATTATTTAAACTTTTAACTTACGCGAAGACGCTAAATCCGTTATTTTTGGAGATATCGAAAAACGGCCAACGGGATTCGATAGACAATCGTTTGTACCCGTTTGTACCACTTTTCATTTCGTTTGTACCTCAAAAGGTACGCGAGTACGAATTATTTAAACTTTTGACGTATGCGAAAACGCTAAATCCGTTATTTTTGGAGATATCGAAAAACGGCCAACGGAATTCGATAGACAATCGTTTGTACCCGTTTTTACCACTTTTCATTTCGTTTGTACCTCAAAGGGTACGCGAGTACGAATTATTTAAACTTTTAACTTACGCGAAAACGCTAAATCCGTTATTTTTGGAGATATCGAAAAACGGCCAACGGGATTCGATAGACAATCGTTTGTACCCGTTTGAACCACTCTTCATTTCGTTTGTACCTCAAAGGGTACGCGAGTACGAATTATTTAAACTTTTAACTTACGCGAAAACGCTAAATCCGTTATTTTTGGAGATATCGAAAAACGGCCAACGGGATTCGATAGACAATCGTTTGTACCCGTTTGTACCACTTTTCATTTCGTTTGTACCTCAAAGGGTACGCAAGGACGAATTATTTAAACTTTTAACTTACGCGAAAACGCTAAATCCGTTATTTTTGGAGATATCGAAAAACGGTCAACGGGATTCGATAGACAATCGTTTGTACCCGTTTGTACCACTTTTCATTTCGTTTGTACCTCAAAGGGTACGCGAGTACGAATTATTTAAACTTTTAACTTACGCGAAAACGCTAAATCCGTTATTTTTGGAGATATCAAAAAACGGCCAAACGGATTCGATATACAATCGTTTGTACCCGTTTGTACCACTTTTCATTTCGTTTGTACCTCAAAGGGTACGCGAGGACGAATTATTTAAACTTTTAACTTACGCGAAAACGCTAAATCCGTTATTTTTGGAGATATCGAAAAGCGGCCAACGGGATTCGATAGACAATCGTCTGTACCCGTTTGTACCACTTTTCATTTCGTTTGTACCTCAAAGGGTACGCGAGTACGAATTATTTAAACTTTTAACTTACGCGAAAACGCTAAATCCGTTATTTTTGGAGATATCGAAAAACGGCCAACGGGATTCGATAGACAATCGTTTGTACCCGTTTGTACCACTTTTCATTTCGTTTGTACCTCAAAGGGTACGCGAGTACGAATTATTTAAACTTTTAACTTACGCGAAAACGCTAAATCCGTTATTTTTGGAGATATCGAAAAACGGCCAACGGGATTCGATAGACAATCGTTTGTACCCGTTTGTACCACTTTTCATTTCGTTTGTACCTCAAAAGGTACGCGAGTACGAATTATTTAAACTTTTGACGTACGCGAAAACGCTAAATCCGTTATTTTTGGAGATATCGAAAAACGGCCAACGGAATTCGATAGAAAATATTTTGTACCCGTTTGTAACACTTTTCATTTCGTTTGTACCTCAAAGGGTACGCGAGTACGAATTATTTAAACTTTTAACTTACGCAAAGACGCTAAATCCGTTATTTTTGGAGATATCGAAAAACGGCCAACGGGATTCGATAGACAATCGTTTGTACCCGTTTGTACCACTTTTCATTTCGTTTGTACCTCAAAGGGTACGCAAGGACGAATTATTTAAACTTTTAACTTACGCGAAAACGCTAAATCCGTTATTTTTGGAGATATCGAAAAACGGTCAACGGGATTCGATAGACAATCGTTTGTACCCGTTTGTACCACTTTTCATTTCGTTTGTACCTCAAAGGGTACGCGAGTACGAATTATTTAAACTTTTAACTTACGCGAAAACGCTAAATCCGTTATTTTTGGAGATATCAAAAAACGGCCAAACGGATTCGATATACAATCGTTTGTACCCGTTTGTACCACTTTTCATTTCGTTTGTACCTCAAAGGGTACGCGAGGACGAATTATTTGAACTTTTAACTTACGCGAAAACGCTAAATCCGTTATTTTTGGAGATATCGAAAAGCGGCCAACGGGATTCGATAGACAATCGTCTGTACCCGTTTGTACCACTTTTCATTTCGTTTGTACCTCAAAGGGTACGCGAGTACGAATTATTTAAACTTTTAACTTACGCGAAAACGCTAAATCCGTTATTTTTGGAGATATCGAAAAACGGCCAACGGGATTCGATAGACAATCGTTTGTACCCGTTTGTACCACTTTTCATTTCGTTTGTACCTCAAAGGGTACGCGAGTACGAATTATTTAAACTTTTAACTTACGCGAAAACGCTAAATCCGTTATTTTTGGAGATATCGAAAAACGGCCAACGGGATTCGATAGACAATCGTTTGTACCCGTTTGTACCACTTTTCATTTCGTTTGTACCTCAAAAGGTACGCGAGTACGAATTATTTAAACTTTTGACGTACGCGAAAACGCTAAATCCGTTATTTTTGGAGATATCGAAAAACGGCCAACGGAATTCGATAGAAAATCGTTTGTACCCGTTTGTAACACTTTTCATTTCGTTTGTACCTCAAAGGGTACGCGAGTACGAATTATTTAAACTTTTAACTTACGCGAAGACGCTAAATCCGTTATTTTTGGAGATATCGAAAAACGGCCAACGGGATTCGATAGACAATCGTTTGTACCCGTTTGTACCACTTTTCATTTCGTTTGTACCTCAAAAGGTACGCGAGTACGAATTATTTAAACTTTTGACGTATGCGAAAACGCTAAATCCGTTATTTTTGGAGATATCGAAAAACGGCCAACGGAATTCGATAGACAATCGTTTGTACCCGTTTGTACCACTTTTCATTTCGTTTGTACCTCAAAGGGTACGCGAGTACGAATTATTTAAACTTTTAACTTACGCGAAAACGCTAAATCCGTTATTTTTGGAGATATCGAAAAACGGCCAACGGGATTCGATAGACAATCGTTTGTACCCGTTTGAACCACTTTTCATTTCGTTTGTACCTCAAAGGGTACGCGAGTACGAATTATTTAAACTTTTAACTTACGCGAAAACGCTAAATCCGTTATTTTTGGAGATATCGAAAAACGGCCAACGGGATTCGATAGACAATCGTTTGTACCCGTTTGTACCATTTTTCATTTCGTTTGTACCTCAAAGGGTACGCAAGGACGAATTATTTAAACTTTTAACTTACGCGAAAACGCTAAATCCGTTATTTTTGGAGATATCGAAAAACGGTCAACGGGATTCGATAGACAATCGTTTGTACCCGTTTGAACCACTTTTCATTTCGTTTGTACCTCAAAGGGTACGCGAGTACGAATTATTTAAACTTTTAACTTACGCGAAAACGCTAAATCCGTTATTTTTGGAGATATCGAAAAACGGCCAACGGGATTCGATAGACAATCGTTTGTACCCGTTTGTACCACTTTTCATTTCGTTTGTACCTCAAAGGGTACGCAAGGACGAATTATTTAAACTTTTAACTTACGCGAAAACGCTAAATCCGTTATTTTTGGAGATATCGAAAAACGGTCAACGGGATTCGATAGACAATCGTTTGTACCCGTTTGTACGACTTTTCATTTCGTTTGTACCTCAAAGGGTACGCGAGTACGAATTATTTAAACTTTTAACTTACGCGAAAACGCTAAATCCGTTATTTTTGGAGATATCAAAAAACGGCCAACAGGATTCGATAGACAATCGTTTGTACCCGTTTGTACCACTTTTCATTTCGTTTGTACCTCAAAGGGTACGCGAGGACGAATTATTTAAACTTTTAACTTACGCGAAAACGCGAAATCCGTTATTTTTGGAGATATCGAAAAGCGGCCAACGGGATTCGATAGACAATCGTCTGTACCCGTTTGTACCACTTTTCATTTCGTTTGTACCTCAAAGGGTACGCGAGTACGAATTATTTAAACTTTTAACTTACGCGAAAACGCTAAATCCGTTATTTTTGGGGATATCGAAAAACGGCCAACGGGATTCGATAGACAATCGTTTGTACCCGTTTGTACCACTTTTCATTTCGTTTGTACCTCAAAAGGTACGCGAGTACGAATTATTTAAACTTTTAACTTACGCGAAAACGCTAAATCCGTTATTTTTGGAGATATCGAAAAGCGGCCAACGGGATTCGATAGACAATCGTCTGTACCCGTTTGTACCACTTTTCATTTCGTTTGTACCTCAAAGGGTACGCGAGTACGAATTATTTAAACTTTTAACTTACGCGAAAACGCTAAATCCGTTATTTTTGGGGATATCGAAAAACGGCCAACGGGATTCGATAGACAATCGTTTGTACCCGTTTGTACCACTTTTCATTTCGTTTGTACCTCAAAAGGTACGCGAGGACGAATTATTTAAACTTTTGACGTACGCGAAAACGCTAAATCCGTTATTTTTAGAGATATCGAAAAACGGCCAACGGAATTCGATAGACAATCGTTTGTACCCGTTTGTACCACTTTTCATTTCGTTTGTACCTCAAAGGGTACGCGAGTACGAATTATTTAAACTTTTAACTTACGCGAAAACGCTAAATCCGTTATTTTTGGAGATATCGAAAAGCGGCCAACGGGATTCGATAGACAATCGTCTGTACCCGTTTGTACCACTTTTCATTTCGTTTGTACCTCAAAGGGTACGCGAGTACGAATTATTTAAACTTTTAACTTACGCGAAAACGCTAAATCCGTTATTTTTGGGGATATCGAAAAACGGCCAACGGGATTCGATAGACAATCGTTTGTACCCGTTTGTACCACTTTTCATTTCGTTTGTACCTCAAAAGGTACGCGAGTACGAATTATTTAAACTTTTGACGTACGCGAAAACGCTAAATCCGTTATTTTTGGAGATATCGAAACACGGCCAACGGGATTCGATAGACAATCGTTTGTACCCGTTTGTACCACTTTTCATTTCGTTTGTACCTCAAAGGGTACGCGAGTACGAATTATTTAAAATTTTAACTTACGCGAAAACGCTAAATCCGTTATTTTTGGAGATATCGAAAAACGGCCAACGGGATTCGATAGACAATCGTTTGCACCACTTTTCATTTCATTTGTACCTCAAAAGGTACGCGAGTACGAATTATTTAAACTTTTGACGTACGCGAAAACGCTAAATCCTTCATTTTTGGAGATATCAAAAAAAGTCCAGTAGTGTGCAACGAATTTTTTTTAAATTTTTGACGCCATCATGATTAGCGACCGCCATCTTGATTACCACAGCTGCTCCAAACTTTTTACCAATACCTTTTATAGTTTCTGAGTTTATTTGACTATAATACTAATTGCATTTATCAGTAATGCAATTTAAAACAAAAAGGACCTATCAAAAACTGAGTTAAACAAAGACAACATTTGGTTTAAAATAACAAAACAAATTTTTATTGTTTTAAGCGTTTATTTATCTGATTTACATTGCTTCATCGAAAATTGCTTTAATACCTTTTTTGTAGAGAATTTAGCAAGCTTTTGGATGGTCACCTTCCATTTATCACGATTGACCGTTTTGATCATATGGGCAAGCTAAAGGAAGGCAACGAATATATAAACAGAGAAAAACTGAGGAAGTACATACATTTAATATCTTTTTGGTATAGTGATGTCCTCTTATAACGATATTTTAGGAGTACCTTGCATATTGTTATAAAAAAAACTATAAGTAGAATTTCAAAATGTTGGACACGCTATCTCTTAAGAGCAACATTAATACTACTGTATAGTCCCGAAATGCACGTTAGATAGTTGAAACAGCATTCCTAGCTCGATCTCCCCCATACTTCCGTTCCAGCGTTTCAATTCATTCATCTTAAAAATTTTGGTAAAGCTGATACCTGAAAAAAGAGAAATACAGTTCATAGCTATGCGTAATCGTATCATCATATAAGTATTTCTTCCTTAGAGCTTGTTTTGGACATACACGTGGCCTCTTTAGAGTATCATTAGTATTATGGAATGGCCCTTTCATATTAACACTTTGAGACCAATTGTACGAGCTTGGTGGACCCGCATTCTGCTTTTCTATATGTCATTGCTGAAAATAGTAAAGAATTATTATTTATACGAGTTTTTTAATATAGAATTATGAGTGTATTCTTGATATCAGAGCTTACAAGAAGGTAAATAAATTTAAATGAAAGGTTCATCACCTTTAAAAAATAGGAAATAGCTTTAATTTGTTATGATAATTACTATTTTCTCCTAAATCTTCATCTTCTTCATCCAATGCCCGTCCTTGGCTGTTCAGCCATTCGAAGCCGTGCCGCCCAGTAAAGCCATGAGTGTCCTTCTGTGGTGTTCTCCTAAATATGGAATCCCAGGAACTTCACATATCAAACTTTCCTTAATTTATTCTCATAAAGGTGTAGCATGAGGACAATACCATAAATAATTTCAGAGTACTTACACATTCTCGTCAGTATAAACATTTCCATTAACAAAGTGCTGATGTGTTTCCGTGTTACTGGTTTACTGCTGTCACTCATAATTAAGAAAATATATCTATAATAGTTTTAACATGCTATGTAAAGAGAAATTTAACAGACACACACGTTTATATGGACATAAATATTCACAGATTGTTAGTATTCATATAAATGTATATTTATAAAAAATGCATGTTTTATTTTATATTTTAAAGAATTAAAAAGAGGAACAGAATGATATTTTTTCTTAAGTTTGATAAGAAATGTAAAAATATGTTTGAAGTCATTACATAGTCTACCATTCCTAATTACTATAGAGAAAGTATTATCAAATAGCCAATTTCTTGAAAGAAATTAAAACCATGAGTATTTAAATGAATCATTCTGAAACGTAAAAATATTTAAAAAAAAATTGTTTCCCTTGACTTGGGTTTATAGGCTTGCTAAACTTTTTATAGGTATTTTATTTGACGGGGACAATCGAGTAAAACCATGTTTATAGTGTGAGAGACATAACTTGTCACTTGGATGTGGACGAGTAGGGGAAGGTGGAGGCACCTCTAGCCGATAACAGCCTTGCTGGGTTGCCACTCCTCCCTCTCCTAGTCCCGCGCCTAGGATACACACGCACACATATATTATATATATATATATATATATATATATATATATATATATATATATCACCGTTATTTTCGTTATCTATGGGTTCTGGACAATTCTATCGTCATTCCCGGTCTGATTCATAAGGCTTAAGGGATTAATGCGAATATATATTTCGCATTATGGGCATACATGCTATGCGGTTCCGCTCGCTACGCTCTCTCAAGACGATATCAGAACTCTAGTCAATCCAACTCGCTAAAATTAATACTTAAAATTCTTTCTTTCTTGTTAGTTAGTAATAAGGGACGTTAACATTTAAATAAATAAGAATTTCAAATAATACATCTTTTAGTAGTACCTAACCATTGTCGACTCTCACAAAATCTTAACAGATTTCTAAAATAAATTATTTTTACAATGACTTTACTCCATGAGATTGAAGAGGGCAGTACCAACGTAACATCCATTCCCCAATCTCTTTCATTATTCAATTCCATCGAATTATTATTTGTATAATTATATTTTATCTCAGCAGCAATTTTCCCATCTTATGGCCACAAGTTAAATGAGCCTTTGTATCTTTGTATATCCTGTTTCATCAAGCAGCAACAATTAATTAAAAGATGATCAATTATGGAACTCAGAAACTTTCCTTCTGATTAGTGAAAACCCCCACCAGGAAAATTGTATGTAATGTACAAATACCAAACTCGATTGTAAAAAAAAAATCCTTTCCTTGAAAACTCAAAAAATATTTTGTTTATGAACATTGATGAAGGCTCCTGTGATTTCAATAATTTACTTAGGATAAAAGATAGCGAAACATGCTTTCTTGACATTTTTTCATCCATAACATTCAAAATAAAGCTAGCACATAACATAGAAATCATGAATAGATCATTTCAAATGTGGTAAAATACAAATAAAATAATGATTTTTATTATAAATAAGTATACTTCAAAATGAATGCTTGAACTAAATGTAAGGTGAGCCTGGCTACACTGGAACAATCGATCCGTCCCTGACTAATCCAGCTTATGGGGCTGATAGTAGGGGATAGAGAATGTATTTCTCTTAACAGGGAAGTTATCTCCAGTTTCTGTCAGTCTCACATAATGCCCGTACCTTACGTCCTATTTGCTGGCCCTCAGGTGTCTATATGTTGTGAGTCAACGCGAAATTCAATAAAGTAAAAGTATGAGTAATGAACAAAACGAATATTTTGTTGAATCTGCTTCAACTGATCGCAAGTGCCAGTCAGATGGTGTCTGCGAACATGTTTTTTTTCTTCATCAACAGTCCCAATATATTGAGGATCTTCGGTCCCAGTTAAGTGCTATTATGGCAGAAAGGGACCTTCTTTTGTGTGAAGTTAGTCGTTTGAAATTCGAGTTAGAAATAGCAGATATCAAGAGAATCAACGATGACAGGTATGTGTTATTGTTTACTTCGTGTGAAGATCTTTGGACTACTTATTGTTATTTCATTTTTAATCGTCTTTTATAGAGTTTATCTATGTTATCAATTGCTCAAGGGATGTTGACTAATTCCTTCTTATCTGTTTACCATACTCATTGTTTAAGATGACAGTTTTTATTAAAATTATTTCTGTCATATTTGTTGTTTGCTCCATATTACATCTAATTTTTTGGAGTTATTACATCTCGTAACTGAGAAATTTGTTTAAAAAAAAGTTGAGTGGACCCTCATGTTGGAAGACATTAAATAAAAGTATTTTTTTTACCTCTGGTTCCTTAACACCTTGATTTTGTAAATTTTCTTAATTTAGAGCTTGTATTGTTTTGAAATGTCCTGAAGATAGAACATGTTTTTAACATTATTAATATTTTATCTTTTTGCTGCTCCAGATAATTCACTTACAGTTGGAATTTCTTTTTAATCATTAGGCTAACATTTTTAATTTTAGTTTAAATGTTTTTATGATTTAAATTTTATCCCATTTATTATTATAAATTTCTCAACTTAATGGAATCCTTTTTAGCATATTTTCTAATAAATGATTTAATGTGCAGAACTATTATTTAATAAAATAATATATCAAGTGGATTTTGTTATGAGATTTTTAATAGAGGAATTCACATTCATTGGTTTTAAAGAATAAGTGTTCAGCAAATATTTATGAACTTATTGGGACCTTTCTCCAGGGTTTTCTCGCCATTTACATATTTTCACGGACTTTGTTTTTTTCTATTTTCCTGAATTCATTCAATAATTATTTAATAAAATGCACGTTATTTTTGATGGATAATTCTGAAATGAGTGTCCTCTGTGCATTCTATTTGTTAACTCTTCCGTATTAAAAACTTACAAAAAGTCTAGACCCTTATCAAGAGAAGAGTGACAAATGACCACTTGTACAAATTATCAATTTTTTTTTGTTAGTTTGGTCCTCATGAATGTGAAACTAAAATTTACTGAATCATTCTTTACAATATTGGGCTCTTATGATGGGATTAATAAAATTTAATAAATGCTTCATATAGAATATCATTGCTCATTCCCTTCTGTAATATTTTTGTTCACCTTTATGTGTCATTGATTATTGCTTTACTTAAAAAAAGTAATCTATAATCATTTTGAAAATTATCTGTGCATTATCCATACTAGATAATTATGCGAAATGATTTGCTTTCAATTGTAACTCTGTTATCATTACTAGTACTGCTGATAATGTGGCCTATATATATCTTCAAAGCTTCCTTGTTCTTTTGAAAAAACTATTTTTACAGACTTTGAGATTTCCTTTGAATCCAGAATGATTTTATACAATTTTTTTTTTTTTTTTTTTTTTTTTTTTTTTTTTTTTTTTTTTATATATAAAGTTAAATAATTATCAATATTCCAAATTCCAAATTGGATATTCAATTGATAGAAAAGAAGGCTATTCGGACCATTAGCCAATGTTGGGCCAGTTTTAAAATTGCATGCAATTTTCCCTAAATTGTGTGATTTATAATTTTAAACTTGTTTGTGATGCTATCAATAGAATTGAACATAAAGCAAATAGTAATATAATTTTCTCATCTACTATACCATTTTGTTGATGGAATTAAAAACTAAATTTTTCATTCCTTTATTTTTTGTTATCTATTCCTTAACCTGTTAATGGACAAGGGCCGATTACGCCACCTCTGTCCGCCGAAATTCAAAAATGACATGAGTGAGGCGGGTTTGGCTCTAAAGCTTCCCGCTGGATGCCGGGGTATGCCTAAAAATAGTATTGGACCTCTCAAGCCCGGGAAGGCGAGATATGAGGAAGGTGACCGAATATTCGGCCCTTGCCCGTATCCGCTCCCCGGCTGGTCAGTGTTGGCTGTGCATTATTGGCTCTCCGAAAATCTTTTCAAAGTAATTAATAATTATTTTATTCATTCTAGATTAGGAATTAATTGATTTTAATTGAAATGTGTATATCCCCTACGTGTTATTCATAGATTAGTCTCGTAATTACCTTATTTTCATGAGATTCCGGAAGGAAAAAATACTTTTTTTTTTCATTCTTTATGAAATGTTCTTTTCAATGCTTTCTGAAATGATATTGTGGGCTAGTATTATACTATTATTGTAGATTATCCACCAAAATCAAAGTGTAGAGGGAAGCAATAATTAATAAAAAATTATTCAGAGAAAGGTTGCAGATTTTTTCTTCTTTTTTCATGTAGTTATTTACTTCCTTATTCAATAAAAAAAAATGTATCTGACTCTTCACTTTCAGTTATCACAAATGTTTCCCTTTTTGATAAATAAATAATCACTCCTTACAAAAACTAAGCAATCCCCGAGCCTATTCTCTAAAGTCTGACAAAAGTTATACAACATTTGTTGTTTTTTTATCAATACCTCCTAAAAGAAAGCTCTTATTACAGAGCTCACAAGTTTTTTTTTTTATTTGTAGAAGAATAAAACAAAAACAATAATTTCTCATTTTTCTCCTTCATAAAAAAATTTCTCTGTCACTTCACTTTCGGTTATCGAGAGCTCTTTCCTTTTTGATAAATAAATAGTCAATCTTCACGAATACTAAGCAATCCCTGTGGCATATTCTCGGTGGCGTGTTTAGTGGGCATTGCCTATTAGGGGACTCGATGGCTGGAACGAGCAAGGGCTGAATATGCGGCCTTCCCTTTATTCATGAATACATTTAAAACAAAAAAAATCCTGGGTTCATATTCAGTAAATGGTTGCCCTCCAGACCCCCTAATGTAAATTTAAAAAAATCGAACAGAGCTAGCGATGTGTCCGTTAAAGGGTTAACACGTTCCTTGTCCTGTGAACCACATGTTGCTCACTAAACGGGATATTGGGACGTCTTACTACGCTCGTGGACCACATTTGGCTCATGGGGTATATACAATTTCTATTGAAATATATTCGCTGAAAGTACTAGGTCATGCACAGTTTTAAGCTTGGACTTAATAGGACTGTCATAAAGCTTAGAACAGTGGGACATATGAGGTTAAATATGGTTTTCTAATATCATAGAGAACCCTTTTTTAAAAAATTCATTTGGACTTGCAGGGTTGTTTTCATGTTTCACACAGGGGACAGGGAATGAGTTAACCTGATTTGATGAGAATATATAAGAACCGAGAGTGATATAAATTCACATGATATCATTTCGTGTCTATGTTTATCTCCAGATCAGCATTACTATATAGCTTGAAAGTACAAAAACACATTTTGTTCTATTTCGGCACCCCTTCAGTTTTGGCGAACATTTCCTGGTTGTGGGCTAACAAATTTCAGCACTTGTATACTATTCGAAAACGAATCAGGTTCATTCTTTGGAGAAAATTCTCTGAACTATCTTCAAGATCTGTTTTTATTTTAATACAGATGTTATTTCAATGTATGAATTTCGATCATTTTTTTTTTTTTTTTCCAAATCTTTGTTTCAGAAAAAATAAAGATTTGATATGTTTGCAAATCCCGGTGATATGAAGCCCAGTGGCCTAATTATTAAGGCGTTCTCACATGGAACAGATTAAACTGGGTTCAATTCTCGGTCTGGTGGGTTTATTTTTCTGAAATTAAAGATTTCAAAGGGGGCGATGTTAGCTCAGTGGTAGAGCACTGGACTAATAAGCTTGGAGGCCTGGGTTCAAATCCCGAGCAAGCACTAAAGATTTTTTCTTCTAGTGTCTTTGTTCATGGTTTGAATTCGGCCTCCCTGACCGTCCCTAGGCCGACCCAGCCTTTAATTAATTTAATAATGGCTACCTTGGGTGCTAATGACTCCAACAGTCAAAGCTGCCAAGGGGAAATCAGGCGGCCGGAGCATAGTGCTGACCACACTATCTCTCTAGTGTGCCGTATGGTCTTGAATCAGATACCTCTATAGTATCTGCCCCTCAGGGCCCTCGTGGCCTGTTACGGGACTGATTTTTTTTTTTTTTTTTTTTAAAGATTTCAAAATTAAATCTCTGATAGTGAATGACATACAAGTATGGTCAAATACATTGTTGTTTAATAAATATTACTGTATACTTTTTTTTTTTTTTAAATGATTTTTTTTCTTTGCATAAATAAAAATGACAATTCATCCATCTCTTCTTTTTCCTCTTATTCTCTCAGTACGAAACTGACTCATTGGGGATATTACCTCCATTAACCCCTAGCTTATGGCGGGGCCGGGCCCTTGTTACAAAGTCATTCTCGCCCTCCTCTCTACGTGTGTGAGAACGTTCATATAATTTCCTCCCTTAACATTTCTAATTGTAGGAAAACTTTATTTTATTATTTATTTATGTTTTCCTTTAGCTCTAATATTTAAGTTGAATTATACAATTAGATGCCCCAATACATTTTTTTTTATAGTCTATACTTTTTAGTACAAAAAATATTATTTTTTATGATATAGTTACTAACAAATGAAGCTAAATAAATGAATAACCTCTTTTTTTTATTAAAACAAAGAAAAATCCATCCTCCTTTTCGAGTTGAATCTAACACTGGTCATGTTAATTTTTACCAGCCAGGTATCAATAATCTGTAGCTCTCGACAGAAATAGTTAATTCTCCCGATAACTAGTGATGAAAGAAATAGCTCAAGCTGTCCTCAGTCCTTGCTTAATAGCCCCAAGGTCAAACTCCTGGAAAAGTCAGCCATAGGGAGCCGGTAAACAAGAGAGGAGGGTCGGACTGCTGTACAAGTCCTTCGTTCCATGGGCATGGCGCGCTTGGACTTCTACAGAAGTCTTTAGTGAGGAAAGGGTTAAAGAAAAAAAAAAAAAAAAAAAAAAAAAAAAGTTGGAGCCCAGAACTGGTTTCTGAACCAATCCACGTGATAGGGCATTTCAGTAGGATACATTTAAAAAATCTTTGTTTAATGTCTTTCCACAAATTTGCTATAGTATTTCGTTTATAGTAACGAAAAAAAACACGTCCGTTTGACTTTAAAAAATCCTTATATAATTTATATTGAGCAGTTGAAATATTACTATTAATATTCTTTAGGAAGTAAATGGACTTAATATTCTCTTATGTTCCATTTTATAGTATTCAGCAAGAGAAACATTGAACATGATTTTTTATATTTTTACATTTCTTTTCAAAATTAGGTAAAAATATTATTCTGTTCCTCTTTCATATTTTTCAAAATATAAGACAAAAACATGCATTATTTTATAACTATACATCTATAAAATATGAATTCTGTGAATATGTGTGTGTGAATGTGTTAAATTACTCTTTACATAGTATGTTAAAAACATTACAGATATATTTTCTTCATTAGGACTGACAGCAGTAAACCAGATACCAGTAACACGGAAACACATCAGCACTTTGTTAATGGAAATGTTCATACTGACGAGAATGTGTAAGTTCTCTGAAATTATTTATGGTACCACATTCTACTCCTTTATGAGAATAAAATAGGGAAAGTTATACAGGGTATCCCGAATTTAAATGGCAAAACTTCAGGAGCTCATAGGGAATCGAAAAATTAAAACAAAAAGTAATTTCGAGATTTGCTCGTTTTGGAGAAAATCGCAAATGAAGAAACATCACCAGAACAATGTTTAGCTGAAATTTTTCAAGTCAATGCTATATGTAATGCTTGCAATTCTGCAAGAGGGCAACATTTTGAGCAATATCTACATTACATAAATAACATAAAAAATATGTAAAAAAAATAATATGACACAGTCTCTCTATAGCTAATTAAAATACTCGTCGAATAAGCACTCTTCTATTTAGGAATTGGTGCGCAAACTCTCGCACCGCTTCTAAAGCATTACCGTTGCAGAAACCGTAGACGAACACTGTATCAGCGTCAAGAGATTGCATTTTAGTAATTGGTATCGTAAAACAATTTGCAATGACAATTTACTACCATTAAAAGTGTAAGTAAGTACAAAAATGAAAACTTGTCTTTTTTTTTTCTTGTTTTGCGATTTTCTCCAAAATGAAGCAAATATGAGCAAATCTCTAAATGAATTTTTGTCTTATTTGTTCTGTCTCCAATATGCTCCTGAAGTTTTGCCATTTAAATTCGGGACAGCATGTATATTTTATGTGTGAAGTTCATAGTATTCCATATTTAGGAGGCAATAGTAATTATCATTAAGAATTAATTCTATTTTTTTTTTTTTTTTTTTTTGAGAGAGAGAGAGAGAGGGGGGGGGATGAACCTCTCATTTATCATAACTTATTTACCTTATTGTAAGCTCTGTTATTATGAATACACTCATCATTGTATATTCAAAAAACCTTTTATAAATAATAATTCTTTACTATTTTTAGTACTGACATATACAAAGCAGAATGCAGTCCATCAAGCTCGTATGGTTCACACAATTGGTCTCAAAGTGTTAATAAGAAAGGGTCCTTCCGTAATAATAATGATGCTCTACAGAGATCACGTGTTCAACATGTGTATGTGCAATTAAATTGATTAAATTTCATCTGAAGCAAGTTCTAAGGATTAAATACTTAGCTGATCATACGATTACACTTAGCTATGAACTTTTTTTTTCAGGTATGAGCTTTCCCAAGATCTTTTAGATAAACAAATTGAAATGCTGGAACGGAAGTATGGGGGAGATCGAGCTAGGAATGCTGCTTTAACTATCCAACGTGCATTTCGGCACTATACTCTAGTCAAAAAATTTGCAACTATTACATCAATGGCAAAAGCTGAAAAGAGGTTCAGCAGAAGGTTGATGGGCTTCCAAGAAGATGCAAATGATCCAAGATTTTTAGATTCCTTTGCTAGCAATACTAATCTGAAACAAAATGCCAATTTGCCCCTTAGGTCACTTTCAATGAGAGAAAAACGTAGTTTAAGCAGCCCTATGCCCACGCTCCCTCGCAGCTATTCTGGTCGCTGTGAACTCGCCTGTTATTCTTCTGCAAATTTGAATCAACCTTGCTCTTCAAGGGGCCCTTGTTCTGAGAACAAAATGGTAAGATAATTTATTTGATAAGTATTTAAATTAGGTATAAAAAAAAATATATTTCTAAAATTAATCTGGTCTTAAAATAATATGATTTAATGTCTGCAAACAGTTTGATTATATTTTATTTTTCCCATACAAGCTTTTCATCGAAATAGAATTTTATTTTTTTAAATTGCATGTCTTCTTATTTCAGAAGGCTAAATATTTATTTTATCAGTTCATCACTTAGAAAATATGAATACCGATCTGTTGATTTTATAATTTATCAATAAAATATTATTTTTAACTCACCTGGACAAAATGATTAAATTAGTGGAGATTTTATATAACTGGGTTAAACAGTTGCTTAAGGTGTAATTGTAAAGGCACAATAGTTCTTTTAGGTCGAGTTGCATTCCCCCTTAAGGGGCCCTGATTATATCTAAGGTGTAATTAACTTTAATATTAGACAGTTCCTCCTTTATCTCAAAAACTCCTTTTTTTCTGCTAAGATACATCTAGATAGATGGAATGCACCTAACCCATGCATAACTCACTTGAAGGACACAACCAGACAAATGCCCTGGTGTCAATAATTGACACAATTTTCAGTTCTAGAGATAAAAAAAAACATTCTTATGAATCTACATTGTGTTTGTGGTAGAAGGGTCTACTCATCTTTGAGATTACGGAGTTTATTGGTCTAGGCAGCTTATCCACCGCTTGTAAATTCTACCACTTTTATACAAAGACCCCTTCCCACCTCAAAACAAACACACAGCCCCATTCCTTGATACACTATTAAATGAAATATCTCCGATGTTGTCGAAATTAAACATCCTGTTAGATAAATACGTTAACAAAATAAAACCAGCACGAAAGTAAAAATATTAAAATAATACTTTTCCTCTTCCTATATTTTCAGCATTCTAAAGTTATATTTTCGAGCAAACAGTTACTCATACTTTCCTTGTAGTAAAGCAGTTTTTTTTTTTTTTTTTTGTATTGCATTAAATTCTTGGAAACAATAATTTTGTTGTTTGTATTGTATTTATAGAAATATTTGAATTCCCTTGCATTTACAAAACAGACAGCTTACATACTGCTTTTTCATACTGAAGATTTAAGGCCAAGTCAACTAGCGCTTGGAATTTGATTTCAGCCTGTGTGATTGGTCAGTAGTTTAGACTCTTGATTTGCAACCTTACCTTACCTTTTGTTTGGAATAGATAACTTTTTATTTTATTTGGAATCTTCTAGATTAATATTTTCAGTATAATTAATTCATACACCTTTTTATTTTAGGATGAAACAAATAGTGTTCCTAAATCTCGTCCTGGAAGAATTCCTCCTGAAGTCCCAAAAAGAACGTCTTCCATTTCTGTCCGCTCTCTGGAAAACCCTACCAATGTAAATTTTAACAAAAATTCTGATAGTGGCAGTATATCTAGTGTTCAGTCTTCAGGAAGTGATTCAAGTGTCATACCTCCAGTTACCACTATTAAAAATCCTCTGGTAATTTATGCTGCTGACTATATATACATATGTATATATGGAAATGATTTTGAGTTTGATCTGTATCTCAGTGCTACTGGTTTCCACATGATATTTATATTGTTTATATTGTACCGGTCTTGCTCATAAATTGTTTAATTTTTATGACTGGTCTGAAAAAGCTTATATGAATTTGAGCTTAGATTTATTTGAATTTGATTTATTTATCGGTTCATTGACTAACTGATTAGATCTTCCAGAATTGGTTTTCCTACAAATGTTGTTAGGGAAAAAATCATAATGATATAGCTGTTTAAATCGTTTACATTATACAGGGAACCAAATTAATTAATTTTGAAAATTAAACATCAGACTAATTTCAAGCAAAACTTAAATCTGTATTTATATAGTTATGAATCCAGAATGATGATGGATTGACTTAAATTTAGCTTCTTAGTAAAAAAGGAATAGAAAAATCAACAATTTTTACAGCTTAAATAGCTTACTATATCTTTTACCATTTATTCTTATATAATTTGATTTGGCCCCAATTTATCAATTTATAAACCAGTATAATTGTTTATAAATAGCATTTGAAATTTAAACTGTCTCTTAACCAGATAGTAATTCTGATTCTGCATATTTAATAAACTCGGTTGAATTTTTTGTTGAACTTAACAATTTCTTTTATTTCAGGTTCCAGAAACTGTAAGGAAACGACAATATCGAGTAGGCCTTAATTTATTTAATAAGAAACCTGAGCGTGGAATCAGTTACCTAGTCAAAAGAGGATTTTTGGAAAATTCGCCACAAAGCATAGCCCAGTTTCTAATTACTAGAAAAGGCCTCAGTAAACAAATGATTGGAGAATATCTTGGAAACTTACAGGATCCATTCAATGCTGCTACTCTTGAGTAAATATTTTTTTTTACTTTTTCAGGGTATTAGCCTTATTCAGAAATGGAATTTTGTCTCCAAATATTCTTAATTTAGTTCCTTATTTCCCTTATGACTTCCCTTATAACCGGCCTTCTACCTAAACTGCTAAAATTATTCCATCCCTTAATAATCCTCTTACCATACTTTTATGGAATGCAAACGGACTTACAACACGACGACTCGAACTGGAACTTCTACTCACAGAAAAGGACATCGACATTGCACTGATAACGAAAATCCACTTACTCAACAAACACCATTTTTCAGTCCCAGGATACGCATCTTACAGGGCCGATCATCCATCTGTAGCCCACAACGGAGCAGCTGTCCTTGTGAAGAACACAGTGGCTCATTTTCCTCACACCACAATCTCGACAGACAATATTCAGGTAAGTTCAATATCCCTTTCCCTTTCCTCTCAATTTCATAATATCGGCTGCATATTTTTCCCCTAATAGTACCAGCCACCATCCTGAATTCCTTTCACTATTCAAATCCTTTTGTCCTCACTTCCTCATAGGGGCTGATTTCAATGCAAAACATCCCAGATGGGAAAGCCGTCTAAACTACCAATCCATTTCCACTAACTCTCCCACCTACTGGCCAACAGATCTCTCTCGAACTCCAGACTTGGTCGATTTATTCATCTCTTCTTGCCTAGGAAGTATATCCTACTCAGTGCAGTCACTGCTTGATCTATCCTCCGATCACTCAGCCATTCTCCTTAAGCTAGATACCGTTCCACAAATTCTATCCACGACCAGCTGGTTGACAATTACCTTGACCATCCTCTTCCCCTCTCCCCTCCTCCCAAAGCTTTTCATCCTGCAGATGTAAAATACATCATTAAGCATCTCCCCAGGAAATCCTCTGGGTATGACCTTATTACATCCCTCATCCTAAAAAACCTACCCCAGAAAGCCATAATCTTCCTTACCTACATCTTCAATTCAATCCTAAGAACTATTCACTTCCCCAAACCATGGAAACACTCAATAATAATTCTTATCCAAAAACCTCTAAATACACCTTCCTCCTACCGCCCTATAAGCTTACTCCCAATCATGTCCAACATTTTTGAAAAACGTTTTCTGAAGAGAATCCTTCCCATCGTTACATCCTCCAATTCCATTCCTGACCGCCAGTTTGGTTTCCGCTCCCGGCACTCCACTATTCAACAATGCTTTAGCGTTGTTGACACAATATCCTACGCGCTTGAATGTAAAAACTACTGCACGAGTGCCTTCCTCTACGTCGCCCAAGTGTTCGATCGGGGTTGGCACCTGGGGTTGTTATACAAAGTAAAGCGTATTTTACCTCACACATACTACCTCATCCTTCAATCCTACCTCTCGAATCGTTCCTTTCAAGCAAGGTCTGGTACTACCTTGTCCTCCTCTCGACCTATATCCTCAGGCGTCCCACAAGGCAGCATCCTAGGTGCTGTATACAGCAGGTATCCCCACTCATCCGACTACACACATTACGACCTACGCCGATGATACAGCCATCTTTTCCTCTCCCCCTGATCCCTCTACAGCTTTCCAGCAACTACAGGAGCACCTTGAGTCTGTCGAGAAATGGTGCAACCTGTGGAAAATTAAAGTGAACCCAGAAAAATTCTCTCATGTTACATTCACTCTTAATAGGAGCACCTGCCCTCCTGTATTCATTTGCAGCAGTCAACTCCCAGCATCGAATGAAGTACATTACCTGGGACTTCTACTAGATAGCAGACTCACATGGAACCCACACACACGACTGAAAAGACAAGAGCTAAACAGGAGATATGGACTCCTACGACGACTACTTGGCCCTACCTCAAAGCTTAGGACAGAAAACAAACTCACAATTTACAAAACTATAATCAGACCTATCTGGACTTACGGACTTGAATTATGGGGAACAGCAAAACACTCAAACATACAACGAATACAAGCATTCCAATCCAAATTCCTTCGTAGAATAGTCTATGCTCCCTTTTATGTCTTCAACAAAACCCCACAAAATGACCTCAACATTCCCTTCATAAACGACCTCGCCAAATCCCGATTCCTAACGTTTCATTCCAAATTGTCATCCCACCCAAATCCTAGAGGTCCATCCTTTTCCACTCAGACCCACCCTAAAGACCTTCCCAGGAGGCTTAAGAGACTTTGGCCCCGTGACCAGCTACCATAACAGCAGTTAAAAACAGCACAAATTGTTTAGATATATTAGGAAGTGCCGATAATGTTTGGCTCCTTCCATATACTGTTCATTGACATGTATACTTAGGCTAGCACAATTAATTATTGTACTTATAATTGTACAGATTTTAAATAAACATGGAAAAAAAAAAAAAAAAATTTACTTCCTCAGACTTGAAATTTCATACTGTTTTATATGATCCGAATTAGGAGGAGGAGGAGACTTTTTTCAGCATACTTCCCTAATTTCAGTCCAAGAAGTAATCTACTCCAATTAAATGTTTTGTTTTCTCGGTACAACCTCAAGGGCAGATCTCCTTAAATACATTTAAATGGTACATAACATTTTCTTTTTCTTGTTAATTAAGTGCAGTCTTATTTTATTAGTAAAATTTAGTTTATCAAAACTGGGTAAAGTAATAATAATTATTGTTCGATTAATGTTTAAATCAATTATGGGTCCATAGAAAAAGTGAGCTTGTTCCGATTATATTTAGTAGCCTACTTCTATCTGACCTATGCTGGATATGACATTGTAAAAATGTGGGACATCAGTTTACAAATATGTGCTTGTTTTTTTTTTTTTAAGATATGTGCCATTGTTTCCTTTAGAGAGAATAACACTATTTATTTAAATAAATGCATATTATAACAAGGGTGGCTGCTAGTGATGATTTAAATACCATATCCTTTAATACATATTTAACAAAAACTTCCAAATTTTCAGATGTTTTGCTCAGGAATTAGACCTTTCAGGCATGCAAGTAGATGTGGCTTTGAGAAAGTTCCAAACATATTTCCGTATGCCTGGCGAAGCCCAGAAAGTTGAACGAATAATCGAAGTATTCAGTCATAGATATTGCCAATGTAATCGGGATATGGTGTCAAGGCTTCGGAATCTTGATACCGTATTTGTTCTTTCATTCGCAATTATCATGCTGAATACAGATCTTCATACTCCCAATCTAAAAGCTGATAGAAGAATGACTTTAGAAGATTTTATTAAGAATTTGAGAGGTAAACTAACATTGTTTTATTCTTAGTTTCTGTAAATTATTTTTTAATTGCTTAATTTAGTCTACTAATTGGAATGCTTGATTACTTTTATTTACTTAATTATGTATTTATTTTCTTTAGTCGACACACAAAATAAAAAAAAAATATTTTATTTCCACTTCATCTCTCTTCAGCTTCAATCATTACTCGATTGTCTTGGGACTATACCTCCTTGTTATATATTTAGTTACGTGTTGCGCACAAATTATTTTCTTTTCCTGCAATGATCCATCTTTTGTTACCTACATCTTGCTGTTTTAATGAAGTATTTGATACATAAAAATTTATATCTTTGATCTATTTGAACTAAACAATAACTTTCAACTTCTTCATTAGAAAAAAAAGTGAATTTAAATCACAGCAAAATATATATGCGTCAAAAATAAAACGTCAGAAAAGAAAATTCAAAGAGAAAAGGAGATATGTCTATTTGTTTTCTTAATATTAGAGTGACAGTCCTTGCCTGAGGCTGCCTTTGAAAAGTGCTGGCCTTCGGAAAAGTGCATTTTATCCTTTGCCAGAACGATGATTTTATTCCATTTTATGTGATAGGTTATTTTTTTTTTTTTGTGTGTAGCAGTATAATTATTTCTTGTAGTATTGTATAAAAGGGAATTTTATATAATAGGAAGTTCATTAAATATATTAATGTAGGTTTAAAAACAATAGGACAAATTGAAATCCCAAATCAATGGGCTCAAACTGCATTTATTATTAACTCTATCAGATACAAGAGTGATTAGAGCCTACAAAACTTACTGCTAGATATCACGAAAAGCTTTCACAGTGGCTTTCAGTCCCGAAGCAAAGAAATAGGCTTGTCACAAAAGTGGCTCTCTGTCCATGGGCACATTTCGTCACAAAAGTGCCTATCAGTCCATGGGGCATGCTGGCCTGTTGTGTTGAAAGTGGATATCAGTCTTGAGTGGGTTAAGCCCCTTTGGTTACCTCATTTTTAAGTAGTATAACTGTATTTGTCCTTTCAAGGTTTTTTGTGTGTATTATACCTTAATCTGAATGTCTCCTTGAATATTTGTTGTACTTTTGGCCTAATGCCTTTGCTTTTTTAAAAGAGAATTTAATTCACAACATCTGATTGATATCCTTTGTTATTTTGTTTACAATATGTTTAATAATATTCCATAACTGGATGTTTGAATTATCATGTTCATATTTTTTTTAGGTGTTGATGATTGTTGTGACATAGACAAAGATATGTTAACAGGTATATTTGAAAGAGTTCTTCAAAATGAATTTAAAACTGGATCAGATCATGTTGCTCAAGTTCTTAAAGTGCAGAATACAATAGTTGGGAAAAAACCTGTGAGTGCATCACTTTATTCAGTAGGGGTGTTCATATTATTTACTTCATAGTGTTGTGTAGCGTTATATACAAAATGAATATGCTTTTTCATAGGACCCAAGGAAATGTATGATCCAAACACATAATATTAACTTTTGTTGAACACTAATTTTTGAAGTTTCAAGTGTATGTGTATTTAACAAGCTAAAAACCAGAAGTGTGATTTGCCTCCACAGTCATTAGCTAATGTCAAGATTGACATGAGACTTGATATGGTCTAATAATAAGAATGTTAAAACCTCATAATTGGCTGTATAATGTTTTAATTTTCATTTAAGTGAATGCTTCTTAAGAGGCATTAAATAAAATGTGAACTAAGGAGTAAAATAGTCCCTAAATTTTATTGACATTCTATTTTCAACTTATTATATAGTGTTGTTTACATTATATTATTTTTTTTTTTACAAAGAAAACATAAATGAAATATTAATAAAAATAATGAAACGTTTATAAAAATTCACTTCCTTATAAATTTTTTCTCTAGATTTTTTAAAGTGTTGTTGTTTCCCAGAACATCTATAGATTTTTTTTAGAGAAGTTTGTTATAACATATAATCATTTTAATCCGTCTGTAATAATTTTAATCTTGATCAAATTCTTCAAGAATCAATTAATTGTAAAAAAAAAGTTTTTTGTGGAACCAGGGATGGAATTCAAAGTCATTCTCAACAAAGTGTTAAGTTCAAATTTAACAATATTTTATTTAAATAACTATTACACCAGCTCATTATAATGGTCAAAACATTGTACTATTTATTTTGGTGATGCTTTTAGTTTTATAGCTATCTGTTTTCTTCCTTTTTTTAAAATAATAATTTTTTTGACTTTTAGAATTTGGCACTTCCTCATCGTAGACTTGTGTGTTACTGTAGACTTTATGAAGTACATGATATTTCTAAAAAAGAACGACAAGGAGTACATCAACGAGAAGTATTTTTATTTAATGACCTCCTCGTCATTACAAAAATACTTAGTAAAAAAAAGAGCTCAGTGACTTATACATTTCGCCAAAGTTTTTCTCTATCTGGATTGGCAGTATCTCTTTTTGAAGTCCCATGTAAGTCTAATAAAATAACTTAATGATCCATTATCGATATTTTGAATCTTTATTAACCTTTAGGCTGTGCAATACTCATGCAGCTAGATGATATGGTGGTGCAGGATAGCCTAGCTCCTAGAGTGGCCCGTGTGCTGAATACTTTCGTCGTGATGTTTCGTCTGAAGATAATTTTCTGGTACTTTGCATTCCACTATTTATTCCACTCTATTAGGTGTTTCTACAATCGAAACATTTTGGGATATATCATCAGAACCCTCATCCTCATCCAAAGAAAACTCAGGTTCACTTTCACTCACACCCGTCCAAATTTCTAACAATTCTTGTTCAAAATAAATTTTGTAGACAAATTAACAAACACAACTGTTCATTTGAAAAGCGCAAATATGTAGAGTAACTTCTAGATAAAGAGAAACAATGATTTTCGGCAGCAAAAAAGGGGAGGGGACAGGTATACGTACAGATAGGCTGAGTAGCTAAAATTACAAAAGTGAAGTCCTATGCTCTCTATCAGCTTCGAAGGGCATTAAAGCTTCTATAAACAGCCTACAGTTGGTGATAGTGGAAGGCCTGATATAAAAGCTTGTAGTCGCCAAGCCCAAAAAATAACGAACTGATATATCAGTTCATAGTGTTCGGGGCACTGCTCCCTCCAGACTGAAATATCAGCTCATAGCACTGCCGGACTTATATATCAGTTGGTAGCAGCAAAAGGGTTAATTTACACATATGATTTTCAAATCCTTAACTGGCTACTTTAGTATCTTTGGCACTACTTATATTACCTGCAGCAGTGATCAAATGAAATGATTTTTCAGTTTAAATTCACTAGGGTTCATCAGATCAGCAGCAGGGAAGAAGATCCAAAGATCTAATGAAATCTACTGAAATACAAAAATATGTTTTATGAACACTTCACAGTGATAAAAGCGCTGACAAAAAATATATATTGTTATATTAGTTACTTATTAGCCTTTAATTTTTTTTCTGCTTTCTTTCTCTGGTGATCAGTGATACAAAACATTTTTTTTTCTGAAGATAAAAAGGGTGGTAGGGTGCTGTTGAAAATATTTAACACAATGACTATCCATTTGAATAGATTATTTCTGGAAAAACTTAGATTTATTTTTTTAAGAATGAAATAGCTTAGAAAATAGTTTTCTCCTGGAAAAATCTGTTTTGTGAGGAATTATCCTTTCTCAGTTTATCAAAGGAAAGAAAATCCCTAAAACTTCTTTACTAATTTTAATAAATGTTCTTGAATAGGGATTGACTTGATATTTCTGCAAAGAATTGACATTTTTCAAAACCAGCCATGTAAATTGGCAATCTTGATTACTTTCTTGTGAAACAATAGATTACGTTTTATTCTAGAAGACGTTCCCTCCCCAAAGAGATGTAATCCACATATTAACCTTCTCCCAGGCAAATTAGGGGTTTAGTTTTAAAATTGGAGGCTTAACATTATATTAGGAAAATCATATTAGTTTTGTTCTGCTGAGAAAAATACCAGCTTTTTTTTTCTTTGGTTGGAAAATTGTTTTAACTATAAAATGTGTTAATCAATTATCCAGGAAAAATAAAAAAAATTGTTTAGGAAGCAAAATATTAAAAATTTCTATTCTAAGATTTTCAAATTATATTAGGGATAGGGATAAGGATATTATGGGAACATGATGACACTCAAATTATATTAGGGATGGTGATAAGGATATTCTGGGAACATAATGACATGGTTCCTACAAGTCAGAATTTTAATAGAAAAGTTTTGCTGCAGAAATCTGTTTTGAACAGTTACTTTAAGTTTAGCACAACCGATTATAATTTCTTCAATGCTAATAATATATTATTTCTTAAGCAGCCTTTCTGTTTTCCAATCTTAAAATCAGAAAAAATTTATGAAGCTCTAATTACTAGTATTTCTTTTAATTAAATCAATTCTCTGTTAGCCCTAATATTAAAGACTTCCTGTAGCTTGCCTAAGTTATTTTAATTTCACCTGGTGAATTCATGTGATCATGTTAAATTTCTAATGTTCTATATTTAACAGATTATCCTTTTGGAATAAGGCTTTCTCAGAGAGTGGATAACCAAGTCCTTGTGACATTTAATGCACGAAGTGACCATGATCGCTGTAAATTTGTGGAAGATATTCGAGAATCTATCAGTGAAATGGATGAGATGGAGAACCTTAGGATAGAAGCAGAGCTGGAAAAGCAGAAGACAAACAGAAATGGAAGGTAAGGCTATATTATGTTTGTTTGAATGTTTTAAGTTATTAAGTCTAACATATTTTTAACGATTACCACACAATGCTAGAAATAAATGTGTATATTCATCACAATGTTATAAAAATAAATAAATAGTATTAAGATTATAATACTAGTTAAAAATTATTACTTTAATAATTTTATTTATTTTTGTTTCCATTTAGATCTGTCAGTGGTAATTGCAGTGAAAACCGTGACAGCGGAGTTGCTGATGTTGAAGTGTGCCCATGTATTCATAGCGATTCTCCCACACACTTCAATGAAAATCACTCAACCAACTTGAAACGGTCAGCTTTAAGCAATTCTCTTCTGGATATTCATGAACAAAATCAATGTGGGTCTGTGCAGTTTTCGGAACCCCCGCAAATTTATTCCACCTCCCTTGATCAGTCTGATTCACTGTGATAATTAAATTGTTTTTTGTACATAGTGTTATGATTTTTTCTTATTCTGTTTTAATTTTTATCATTTTATTGGAACATGATTGAGAATGAATATTCAGTATTTATTAATATTTTGCTAATATGGAGAGTCAGATGCTTTGGTCAGCAAATTTGTAGATGATGCTATTGTTTTATTGTATATCTTTGAAATCTTTTTTGTTTAGGTTTTAGAACATTTGTGTGTTTGAGTGTGTCAACATTTTTGTCGCCTACACATGAGTTTAAACTGGTGCTAAAATTATTAATTTGTGACTTGGACTGTGTATATAAGTAATTTATTTTTCAAAATGTGTGTGTTATCTGCTGGCCAAAGTAATGTACTATAGGATGGAGCTTCCTCTCTTCAAGCAGGATCAATATGTTCCTTTTATAAATTGAGAAACTTTAAATTTTAAAGTCATCCTGTATTAAATATAATATTTTTATTACATAAAGGATATTTATTTCAATATAAAGATCAGAACAGTGAAGCTAAAGTTATAAAATTTGAGTGATCAAAAGTACGTGCCAATTTTGACTCTTTTATTTGCATTTTTACTATGAAATAATACATATTTGTAGTTCAAGTCCATTTCTTATAAAGTAAACATCCATACATGCTTATACATATACATATAGATGTATTAATTGTATGATTGTTATATCAATTATGAAATAAAATTTAGTCATCAAGCTCTTACATCACATTACTTATAATTAAAATGGATTATCCTTTCAGCCTCATGGTTGTGCTCATAAATTACAAACATTGCACATATGTATTGCATTTCTTGCAGGAATAATTTAGCTCTACTTCTTTTGTTTTGTTTTTAATAACATCCTCAATCGTAGAGAAATTTTGCTTCCTTCCAAAATAATTTGGTCGCTGCTAAAAGAGAATATTAAATTTTATATATATATATATATATATATATATATATATATATATATATATATATAACTAACAAGTGAAAAATAAGTACTTTTTTTTTTACGGTGCTTCGACAACTAGGCCATTAGCGCCGACATCCTGGGTGCAGTGAGGAATTTCCCCAACAAGCCATGGTATGAGAAAATTCCTGCTGCCGGTGGGGATCGAACCGACCATCTCCCGCTTATGAATCTAAGGCGCTAGCCACTAGACCACGGGAGACCCCAATAAATAAATAAACATGAATACTTTCTGCCTTTTAATGGAACTTTAGTTCACCCTATTTTCAAAAATTAATTTGATAATATTACATTATATTTTCTGAAGAACAGATATGGTTGGGAATCAGCTAATAAAACGATTGGATAAAAGTGTATCTGATTTTTAATTTTAAATAACTATTGGTACCAGGATTTACTAGCAGATCAAATCATTTTTTCTTCTATTATAATTTATATATTACTAGCTGTTTTGCATATGAATATTGATTACTCTTTTCATTAAATTGATCAACAGAGTAATAATCAACAAGGTAATTTCATGAATTGGAGGACAAATTTATTAAAATTGCAGGTTATAACATAAAATATTACTATCTCATAAGAACATTTTTTTTTTTTTGGTTTGTTTCCTCCTACTGGTCACTCACTATATATGAAAATTATATTATGCAACAAATTTTAACATAATAAATTGATTCATTTCTTTAAAATAATAATAAGTTAATTTTTTTTTACATTAATAAGTTAATTTTTCTGAACTTTCATTAATTTACTTACTTTTATTGATGGATTTATTGATTTAACTAAATATTTGCGAATACAAATAAATTCACAGAAAAAATTGTAAATAATCACAAAAAATGTGAATATTTACAAAAAATCAAGTGATTAGAAAAAAAAATCACATTAAAATATACGAATAAAAATTTATTCACATTATAGTTTGTGAATAAAAATTTATTCACAATAAAATTCGCAAATGAATTATGAATTTATTCGTATTAAGATGATATTACAAAAGTTATTGAAGGTGGGGGTCTTCCGTAAAAAAAAAAAAAAAAAAAAATCTAGGACCTAATAACCTAGACGTTGAACGCCTTACAACAAATCACCTCCAATAACTTTTGTAATATCATCTTAATACGAATAAATTCATAATTTATTTGCGAATTTTATTGTGAATACATTTTTATTCGTATATTTTAATGTAATTTTTTTTTTTGTCATCACTTGATTTTTTGTAAATATTCACATTTTTTTGTGATTATTTACATTTTTTTCTGTGAATTTATTTGTATTCACAGGAAAATTTGGGAATAAAATTTTATTTGTATTTTTATATTTAATATATGTGAATACAAATAAATTTGTATTCATACTTATGAATACGAATTTATTTATATTCGTATTCACAAATATATGAAGTACGAATAAATTCGTATTTTTATTTATAAATAAAATTTTTCCCATCTCTGGTTGGATGAAATTCATTTCTTTTTTGGAGTGCTAGATCACATATTTCAATTACAACAATGTTCCTTGCCCCATAATTTTCAATTATCGTTATATTAGAAATCATGATATTTTTGTCATTTAAATGTTCATAATTTATAATATAATGATGTTGGTTCGTTATTCTTATAATTCTCATGAGCCGTGACTGTTGATATTTATGGCTAGAAATATGGCACAGAAGAAAATTCTTTGGATATTTTATTAATGTGCGGTTTCAGGGTGTTAATTGTAAAACATTAAAGAGGTATACATTTTCTGTTGTGATTACATGAGGACTTTAAACATTTCTGAAATAAATGCTATGAATTAAGCAGTTTCCGAAGAACTCTAGCTATTGAGGTTGCACTCATGAAGGAATGCTTGGAAAATTTCTTCGAATCTTCATCGATCCTACCTACTAAATACCGAAAATGACCACCAAAAAAATGTATATGTGTATGTGTGTCAACACGATACCTGCCAGAGGTTTTTATCTTTTTTGTCACCGAACTAGTTATATAGCATTCTCTTAGCAAATGATTGAATGAGTTTGTTAACTACCAAAATCGGTCCCCCAGGAGGGGCGGTGTTTTAGTCTGGACCCAAAATTCTAATTTGGTCATACCAGCCGTAGTTTTGGTTCAAACTCATTGTTTGTCCTGGTCATCTATATAGAAAAATACTTCATTGATTCATTACAAGGGAGAGTTTGCTCCGGACACAAATTACTAATTGGCTTACAACGACCGTTCTTTCTTGTGTAGTGTAACACAATTTGGTATATATCATGGGCATTTAACCCTTAACGGTCCTATGCCGAGCAGGGACCAGCATAACCATGTTGTGAACGTAGTCTTGTTGATTCTCCCACTGCCTGTCCTACTGGTCCTAACCCGAGCTAAAACTGAGACCGGTAAGGGTTAAAGAGAAAGATGTGTATAAAAAATAAACCAAATCGGTTTATTAGAATTGGGAGTTCACTTTTTATAATGTTCCAATTGAATTACTGCCAAATTCGTTCGGGCATTGTTTGTTGCTTCTACCACTGAACATGGATGCTGTATCTGGCTTTGGTTGTACATTGAGTATACCATTGCAAATATATTTGTTTATGTAGACTTAAAAATTATAATAAACTTTATTTTTTTGTTGAATAATATAGTGAAGTAAATTATGAAATCACAATATAATGGTGAACCTAGTGTAAAAAAAAACAAAAAAACAATTTAAATGTTTAAAGCATTGACTTCCTCAACAAACTTTTTTTAACTCACATTACTTTAAAAATAGAAGAAGGTCAGTGGTTAATAAAATAACTATTCTGTTCCATACTGTTTATTACAGTTCCATGTGTTTTCACGCCCATTTGGTGGTACATCAGTAGCTTACACTAATAACATTATTGAGCACCTTTTAAACAATCCTTGAGTCTAACCAGTCATTATATATCCAGGGTCAGGCAACTTTGGACCTCCTGTAATTTTTAAATTGTGACAATAATATTTTGAGAATATAAATTCCTCCTGATAACTTCCTTAGCGATCTATGGCTTAAATAAATTATATATTAAACATTTAATTATTTATTCTATTTCTTTATCAATGCCATTAAATGTTTATATACATTAAATTGTTTCTGCCTTTTCTTCTGTTTACACATTTTTTTAGGCCTAAGCTACAACTGGAAAGGGTTCTTTGTTATTGCTTTATGTTTTGTAAGACCTTCGATGACTAATTTATATAACTAAGCTTACTAAACTGTATTACTTTTTGTATTAATTTTTCATAAAAATGCCCTTTTTTATTTTTTAACTGTTTGGTTGTGATTGTGATATTGTATTTTTATATACGCTGAAAATTTAAAGGGTAGTCAAATTTCCTTTAATTTCAGTAAAATTTCGAAATTATTACTTATTCCATTGTTATTACTATATTTGTTGTAAATTTCATTTTAACACTATTTAGTTGTAAATTCATTTCTAATGAAATGCCTTTTGTTTTATTTAATTAAAAATCTATTTTGTTGCAATTAACTATTAATTTATTTTGTTTTATTTTTCTTTAGCTCATAACGAAATATTAACAACACTGTTTAATTGTTTGTGAATGTATATATATATATATATATATATATATATATATATATATATATATATATATATATATATATATGTATGTATAAAATATACGTATATGCGTGTGTTTATTTAAAGTACATGTAAGAGTATGTACACGTATTTGTTTATTATTTTATTTATTTAACCCTAAACATTAATGTACCTTTTGTACCTGCGTTATATTTTAATAATTGTGCTAAAAGCATTTCAATGTAAATCTAGTCATTGCCAAAAGTATATATGTATATGTATATGATAATGCATATGTATGCATGTGTTTGTATTGTGTTTATAGGTATATCCACTCTTACACATTGTTGTTTATTTAGTTATCAGTGAAATGGTTGTAATTTCTGAACTAATTGAATAGAAAAAAACAACTGCAGATTTTATGAGTTTGACCACCTACTTTACTGTAATTTGTTATTTGACAAAACTGTAATATTGAGCCTTAAGTTTTTATGGTCTAATATTGTGATTGGCTAAGACTCTTGTTCACTCTAATAGGTCTGTGTAATTTTAATTTTTTAAAATACATTCTAAATTGTATCGTTTTAAGTGGTTTTATAATAAATGTGAATTTGTGATATGTTAGGTACAATGTTATTTATCGATCTTTTATTTAAATTTAGTTCTTCAATTTTAAAACAGATGGAAGTTGTGATGATTGACTTTTAATGTTCAATGTTGCAATTGAAAATACCAATATCTTTTAGGAGTCGGGGATTTTTGACTGGAAACCATTATTTATACTTATAATAAATCATTCAAAATTTTAACAGCCTAATAAATTAACATTAAGAATTTAAGTGAATTAGTGTATTGACACGTTATGTAAATTAAAGTTTTTTATACGAGCTTGCTTTTACAGAATGATTTCGGGACATCAATACTTGGTTGGCTATATTTGTGCTATTATAATATGCAAATACACTCTCATGAAAAACTTTTTTTAGGTAATAATGGAATTACCTGCTTAATTTATTCTCGTGAAAACCATTTCATAGTCTGTTAATTCTCCTGGGTCATAGGTGTCAAAATGCTTAGTATGGTTTATATGCCTTTTTTTAAAAAAATTAAAAAGGGTGATCAATGAGTCTTAGCTGAAATTTGAAGAGTATTTAATAAATACATAAAATCTGCCATATGGGGAGGACACTGGTAAATAGGATTGTTCAATCAACCTCACAAAATATGTCAATAACGTCTAATGTGCTAAATATTTCACTTCTGAACCCATTAGAGACTGGTGGCCTAATTGTAAAGTCTCTGAGCATAGATAGATTAAAATGGGTTCGGCCATATCCTGGCAAGTTATTTTTTCAAATTATGCAAAATTAAAATTATGTGGAGATATAACTTAATCAAATGAAATGCATTCTTTTAATCAGGTAATTGTATGGCTTTTGCAATAATTTAATTTCCTTTTGTGCAAAATTCTGATAAAATTAATTAATTTAATTTTCTTTTATGTTAAGCACTCATTCACATTGTTAAAAATTAAATAAACAATATTCGTGTTTTTCAAGTAAATTTTCTAGTCTATGTTTCTTCATTTTAAGCATATTCGCGTTTCTGTTGATGATATTAAAACACAGTGCATACATGCATTCATATTAATTATTAATATGAAGATAAAATTATAAATCTAACTAGAAAGTAGAGAGTGCTATAATTATATTTACAGATTTCCTGAGAAAATGTGGTTGATGCATAGGTGTCGGTTGCTAACATAATCTGAGAACCAAGATGGTCTTATCATGTAGTATCATTTGAATGGAATAGCGTAGGTACTCTATAGTACTTTCAAATACCTTAGAAAATATTTGAGAATGAAAATAGAAAATAACATTACAACTATTAATTACTGCAAATAATTTATTATTTCCAAGTCAATTACTGGAAACAAATTAATATTTCAAATGAATAATAATATGTATTTAATTGGATATTATTTCATGATTAAAGGTACTGGTACTATATATGTGAAAGTTAGTTTTTACTTTGAAAACTATTTATTTTTTTATTCCTATTACAGTAATTACTTTTGTTTTTAGTTCCTGAAGCTGATTTCAGAAATGAAAAAAAGTTAAAAAGTTTTTCTATAGACCATCCTGGGCCTCTGAAATAAACAAACTTGATTACTGTAAGCAGTAATATAACTTTTTGTGCTTGTACTTCTATACATAAACACATATATGAGCACGTGCATAAGAACATACACATACAACGGTTTCTACAAATTAAAATATTTAATAATTTATTGACTGAAAGCTAATGTTATTGTTTTCTTGCTTTTTATCATTTGTAATGGTTGATATTTTTCTCTGGCTAATAAAATAATTTAATACCTATTGACCATGTACAAAATTGATATTGAATGAGGAATTGAGGTTACTATGTATTATACTTAAAAATTCTTGTCATTGTTTATTTAATTACAGAATTATTTTTCTTTTTCTTTGAAATAACAAATCTTCAACTGAATACATTTTTATGTTATGATAAATAATATTTATTTTTCTAAATAAAAAGAATATTTTTTCTATGCATTTGGTACTTTCATTATTTATGTTTGACATTAGTTGACAAAAAGTTAAGTTTTTTTTTTCTTTTTATTCAAAAGTAATTTTTTAAAAAATGTCCTAATGGCAGTTCAAAATCAAAATCTGATGCCAATCTTTCAGGTTTCTAGTGGCGAAAGAGATTATTATTCTTACATGTTTTTTCATTTTTAGTTTTTAGAATTTTTTTTTTTCATATAAAAATGAACTCCGACAAAAAAGTGTATAATCTGAATTAGTTTGGCTTTCAAGAAATATATTTCTAGTCATTTCCAGAAGTCTTTAATCCTAGAATGCAATCATTAAAAAAAAGTTATTAGGTTGTAAACTCTTACAGTCTTCCAATATCTTATGGTTGTTTTTCTTTTTATTCCAAATTCAATGTAATGTTTTAAATATTGCTAATATATTTTTCAGTAAATATTAAGAATGTCATGACAATAAAAGAATTACTGACAAAATAGTAACGATAAGGCAAATTTATTTTTAAAAAACAACAAAATAGTAGTAATAGGTGTTAAATATAAAACAACTAGAAAAATATCAATCAAGATAAAAGTAAATTTAGGTCCATTGAACTTAATTTTAAGCATATTTACTTTCACTCCCACTCTTCTTTTATTTTTCAAGTATCATGTTGTTACAACTTTATACTTTTTTACTTGAATTTATGTCTACTCAAAAATTAAAAATAATATTTACCAAGAACATTTCAATACGAACTATTCATTGCTTTATATATTCTCGAACAGTTGATTATTCAGTAACTGCTTCTGGAATTAATATATTATTGGAAAATTACCTAAGTGTCTGTTTACTACAGTGTTTAAATAGTTGAATACTTCCTACTTTTTACCTATGGAAGATCAGACTTTTGCTCCTCACAATCAAACTGTATTAGACACTTAGGAAAAATCATCATGAATATCTTGCATCTAAATGTGCTGCACGAAAGTACAGTTTCAAGGGGGATAATGTTAGCAAACATTAATTTATAAAGTAATTTCGGAGATTAAATTTAATGTTTATATACTTTGAATTAAATTATAGAGAAAAAATAGTACATAATAATTCTCCCCCCCCCCCCAATTCTGCTTAATTTGAGATTTTCACGTTTCACATAATTGAAAGCATAGGTTCTCTATCTTTTTTCTGTAATGCCTCATTATTGTGAATAAAGTTACTCAACTCCACCTTTTCAGAAAGAAAGGAGGGCTGCAATAGGTGCTCAAGGTCTCCTAAATTTTTCTTGAACCAGAAACACCTCCTTAAATCTCTTCCAGCTCCCTGCTTGGTAGTACTGACACCTTAAGTAACCACTGGTTCAAAGTATCAAATTAAACTTAAATAAAACATAATTTTACACTTTTGTGTTGTTTAATGAGCCCTTACATTTCTTATTTCATAGTTTTTCTTGAATAATTTTGACTGCTTGTAAATTAGTCAAAACCGGGACCTATATATATATGCATGTGTTTGTTCTTAAATGAATATTCTTCCTTTATAATACTTGGACCCTAATATTTGGTATTTTGTATTATATTCAGCCTAGTGCCACTGTGGGGGTTTTCTTTTTTCGTCATTAAAAGTCATTGATTACACCATACTAATAAAAACATTTTGAATGAACCGTCAATCTTATGGTGATCTTGTCTTCAAATAAATATCTACAAATTTTGAAAATTGGTTTAAGCCTTAAAAAGTCCTATATTTGGTGTACTTTTCCCTTCATCTCCTACAATTATTGCTTTGGAGCATCTCTAATTCTTCTACACTGGAGAGATAAACATATTTAACTGCCATCCATATTGTAAAAAGCTTTTGGATGAACAGTCTATTTGAATTCAGTCTTTTCTTGGTATTAGGTTATCGTAGACATCCAGCAGTTAGAACCAGTTTGAAAATTAGTCCTCTCCTCTCTACCTTGAGATTTAAAAATGTATCAACATTTGTTGGATTTCAAACAAGTACAAGTAATGGTAAAGGTTCCAGAGACTGTATGATAAAACCCCTAATCTAAAATTTAATTTGTTTCATTAACAGTAGATGTTACTAACATAATATTTGTATTAAATTATTTTATTGGATGAGAGCCTCATTCATTAATTGTTGAGGAATTTACAGTGTGCTATAATTTTTTTTTTTTTTTTTTTTTTTTTTTTAATTCTTACTACTCTGGCATTTTTCTTAATTCTTATAGCACTCTCTTTACATGCTAATTTGTATTTTTAATATTTTGGCTTACTAAGAAATATATAAGCAGTCAATTGTTTCTTCAACTGCATTAAACCATATTCATTTGGACTACTTCCAGTATTTTATGATACAATATAATTTGTATTTTATAATCATAATATATTTTTTAAAGTCTCATGAATTATTTTACAAGAGATAATTTGCATATTCAGTTTTTTTTTTGTTCTAAGTTTTTATGACATTGTATAGTCATAGGGATATTTGGCATAAGAAGATATATAGTTCATATTAAAATTAAGGTCTGTATATAGATGAGTATTTCACTAAGAAAACTTCATGCTGTTATTAAATATCTCTAATAATATAAAAGTGCTCATTGTGTAAACATGTTGATATAATTTATATTTATTGAAAACATATGTTTAAAGCTCTTAAATATGTTTCAAAC
This sequence comes from Gonocerus acuteangulatus, assembly GCA_946811695.1. NCBI lineage: Eukaryota > Metazoa > Arthropoda > Insecta > Hemiptera > Coreidae > Gonocerus > Gonocerus acuteangulatus. The sequence continues at coordinate 21,807,840 of OX328132.1, forward strand.
AAATAATTAAAAGTTATTTCCTTTATTGCTTTTTTTTACTGTTCCATATTTTCAAGGCATTGGGAAATACAAATTATGGAAAAGTATTTTTAAAATTTAAGTGTTAATGAATAGCAAAGGGGATTTATTTGTTCTTTTTGGTGGAATCACAATGTTTTGCTAAATAATCACAACCTTTCAAGCAATAATAACTCTTTTTTAATTAATATTCTTTCAAAACTCTGAAATTTTGTATTAAATGAACACTGAAATAGCAGTTGCTGTGTCACTCAAGTGGCCAGTCATGTTGCAACTTCTAATCAGATTAATTCTTCCTCTCTTCATAGCCCTGATTGAAGGTTTAAAATCATGCCGAAACATTGGCACAAATACGAACTCATTTTTAGTTAAAAATTGAGCTTTATTAAACTATTATGACTGAAATTAACTATCTCTCTTTTGATAATCTCCACAGTCAGCAATCATTTCTGATTTAAGAGAAATGGTGTCTTACTGAGAAATGCTGAATCTCTTTATTTTCAGTGATAATAAATTACTTATTAACAATTAGAAAAGGCTTTGCTGTTCATTTACCATTTCCTTTTTCTTTTATTGTTTGAATTCACGTGACTCTTGTGATGTAATAGTTATTAAAACATCATTGTCCCTAATACAAATCAATTGTGGTGGTCAGATTTGGTCCTTAATTTTAAATTGAATGTAGTTGAAATAAATTAATTTTGGAAAATCAAGTTTTATTGGCTAAAGTTTCATCATCAATTTATAATTGAAGTTGAAACATCAATAGGACCGGGATGATAAATCAGAAGTGAAATTGACTTCATCACTAATAGTGCTATGTACGTAGTAATTCTGAATATAAACATCTTGATATATTCATCAATCAATAACTTTTTCTGAGTTCAATTTAATCTAGTTAAATCAAGTTTAGATCTTCACAGTTAATTTTGATTTTTAACAAACTAAAATTTAAAAAATAATAAATTTAAAATCTAACATCTTATAAGGATTGTAATGGAAAATGTAATCACTTTTGAGCAAATAGCTGTCAAAGCCATGTGCATGTACACAGTCACCCACTATTCTATAGGTTAGATGGTCTACCAACTCCATTGGTAATAAATGATTTCCAAAAACCTTTAACCTTATAGTATTTGTTTCTGTTCCCTGAGTTATGTTTTGAGTTAATATTCACAGATAAGAATCAGTGCCTATTTTAAGAACAAATTAGTTACGGGTGAAGTTAAAAGCCTATATTTTGTTGCACTAAAGGATAAGGTAGTCTTGTTTCATTCAAAGAGAAAGACTTTGAGTATTTTGTAATGTACTATTTAAGGCTACAGTCATTTTATTTTATACATTTTTGTAAAAGTTAATTTATTATTGAGAATTAGTTGTGAAGTATTTGAATTCATAATTATTGGATACTTAATAATAATGTATAAACTGAAGGTGAGATTAGATAATAAAAATAAAGGATTTCATTAATACTTACGATGTACTTTCCGATATGGTATATTTTTACATTAAATAATATTAATTGATTAGAATATCACCTGAGGTACCGGCAAACTCGTCCAATGTAGACATATTTAAAATCAATTTATAATGATTATTGTGTTATTAGAAAAATTACCCATTATAGAAAAATATAACAATATTGTTATAGTGATTACTGACTATAGTATTGTTGTAAACTATTTCGTCGAAATAAAAATATTTAATTTATTAATGCTAATTAATTGATTGTTTTTTTTTTCAATGCAGCTGGATCATGGCTGGACTGGGATATGTTCATAATTTAATACAAAGACAGGCATGTGTGTGTATGTTTATATATATATATATATATATATATATATATATATATATATATATATATATTGCAAAACAATCATATAAAGAAAATTATTTTCAAAAATATTTATTGATTTTTAATTTTAAACATGAGTATTTTACCACCATTGAAATATTTTAAACAAATTTATTTTTAAAACAAAAATGTTATGAAGTAATAAACTTTTTAATGTTCAAAAAATTTCGCAATTAAGGCTCCTATCACGTTTTTATATATCGATTATTAAAATCTATTTCCCGGAACATATTATTTTTTTTAAATATAAAAACTACTTTTTTTCGACTGCTTTCGCTCATAACTCCGAAAGTATTTATGCTACCGATTTCCCCAATGCATTAAAAGATGCAAAATCAAATTTACTATAATGTCCCATTATTTAGACATGTTATCATTTGTTCACGGCTTTGCAGAACAACAATAAGTAAGAAGAAACGGTAAAAAATACACATTTTTTATTTAATTTTTTTTCGGCAGCTTAAAATGCATATAGAACCTTTATATTTCAGGAGGAAAATGATGATTATATAGTAAAACAACCAACTAAATTTAGTTTATATAGATTTGATGGTTATTGAGTAATACATTTTTCAATTGAGGTATTAGCGAAAAAATTTACATTTTTAAAATTGTTGCAAAATTCAAACGACATGCTTTTCATGTCTGAAAAAATAGCTTTAAAAAATCCTGAAGTCGTACTAATTGACCCATTTTAAATCTGTAAAATGTTTTTGGAAGCTTGAATGCCTTTTTTTTCTTTTTAATATTTCACATAAGTAAACTAATGTCATTTGGACTTAGCAACAATTTAAAAAATTCTAATTCTTTCGCTAATTCCTCAATTGAAAAATTTATTATTCAGATCATTTCCCCCCTGAAATGTGACTGTACTAAATGCATTTTAGGCTAACGAAAAAAATGACATAAAAATGTCTATTTTTTACCATTTTTCCATACTTATTTTGCCAAACAGCTAATAAAAATTATCATTTCTAAATAATGGGACATTATTGGAAATTTCATTACGCATCTTTTGATGCCTTAGCTTTGGAAAATATCTAGCGTTCGGAGTTATGAGCAAAAGAAGTACAAACAAACGTAATGTTTTAAAAAATAACATGTTCCGGGAATTTTTCGATTTACGTAAACATCAGTTATTGTTATATGAATTGTTCCGAAGACATAGCCGCACACCGACTTGAATTTAACAGGAATGTTTGACTTGCTTACTTGCTTAGAAATAATGTTACTTGCTTACTGGGTCCTTTACTATAGGCCTTAGAATATTCTTGTATGTTTTTAAAACGACTTTTGCTTGAGGCTACAATTGGCTTGCTGGCATTCTGGTCTTGCCGAATCTATACTAGCCTATAGCTGTCTTTTTTATTCGTGTCTTTATTAATTTTTGAATTTTCAATAATATTCGATAAAAAAATGTATTCAAATATTTTTTTAGATATTTTCGATTATCTCTTAAAAATATAACAAACAAATATATCAATTCTAACAACAAATGGAATGTTATTAACTATGGTTATTATTTTTTTTTTATACAACCGTCAATTACTTGCTTATAAAAAATTTTCCTTAATAGAATAAACACATACTACTTTGGTTATTAGAAATAAATCCAAATATCTTAAGATGTGATCATTTTGAATACAGGGATTAGGAGTAACAACTTCGAATGTTCGATTGAAGTATTAAAACATATCTAGTAACTTTTAATGTTTATTAAATTGGGCAGTGAAATATTTGTAATAATAAATTGATTTATTCTAAACCGATAAAAAAAAAAAAAAATAAATAAAAAAAAAAAATACTATTATAATCCTTTACATTACACACATAATGCATTGCTATATATGAAAAATCATCAATTTGATGGTAAACAGAAAAGTTCAAGCCAGAGCAAAGAAAAGTATTAGCAAAGAATTAATCCTGAGAATGACGCAAGTCTTCCATCTTCGTAAGTCAAAGCAGGAGCCCTTTAGTGCAAAGTTTCATATCCGGTGCACTCCCCCCCCCCCGGCCGAAGTCACAGGAAATGCCAGGCCTTAAAAAGAATTATTGAAAGTCTTAGTAGGTACCGTCATCTAGGGTGAATTCGGACATTGAGTGAGGAGTGGAGGGAGGGTAAACGAAATAGGTTGAAGCCAATTGAGTTAGTCGGGAGTGAAGGGAGTCTAAACAAAAAAAAGTTTAAGCCTGAAATCGGCTATTTTAGTGTGACCAAGGGCGCGCGAAAAGGTGAATTTTTGAATATGGTTGTAAACAAAAAATGAAATGAAACGAATATGAATATGAATACATATTATATATATATATATATATATATATATATATATATCGTATTCGTATTAATTAATATATGTATACATATAAATCAATACGAATATGATATATTTATTCGTTTAAGTTCATTGTTTGTTTACAATCATATTCAGATTCAAATTTTCGCGCGTCTCTAGTCACACTGGCATGGCCGATTTTAGACCTAAACTTTTTTAGCATTGGAAGATAGGTAACACTCCCTCCACTATCGACTAACTCAATAATAATAATAATGTTGAAGCCTAAAATCAACCATTTTAGTGTGACCAGTGACGCGGGAAAATTTATTTACAATCATATTCAGATTCAAATTTTCTAACGTCACTGGTCACACTAAAATGACCGATTTTAGACCTACACTTTTTTAGCTTTGGAAGATAGATAACACCATTGAGTTAGTTGTTAGTGGAGGAGGTGTTATCTATCTTCCAATGCTAAAAAAGTGTAGGTCTAAAATCGGCCATGCTAGTGTGACTAGTGATGTGCGAAAATTTGATTCTGAATTTGATTGTAAACATAAAATGAACTTATGATGAATGAATATATGTATATGTATGTGTATATGTGTGTATATATATATATATATAGCAGGGCCTAGGCGAGGCCCTGCTAGTGGAAGGTTCTATTCCTCAAGTTGAGGCTGAATTTAAGTTTTAAGTATGTTCCCCTGAAGAGGCACCGAAAAGGTGCGAAAAATGTAGGGAAGAGAAATAAAAAGTGTGAAATTGTGTGGCGTAATTTTATTGACCTTCCACTTTATTCGCCAGTTCTATATTTTTTATTATTATTATTTCTTTTGAATGCTATCTTTTTTGACAGACGAATTAATGTATTAAAATATTATGGTTATGAAAAGAGCATGTGACTTTAATTGCGGTGTAAAATATTGTTGCTAGCTAAATCTAAGTATAATATAAATCCTTTCTGAAATTCCCAAATAGCCTAAATTCATTAGCACTTGGGCCCAGAAGGGCAGATGCTGTAGAGGCATCTGATTCTTGACCACACGGCACACCACAGAGTTTGTGTTGTCAGTATTATGCGACGGTCATCTGATTTACCCCTTTACAGGTACCATCATCTGGGGTGAGTTTGGACAGGTCGTACGAGTTCGGACAATAGTGCATGTCGGGGGGGGAACTCACGTGACCTTAAGCAAGTTTTTTCATTAGGGTAATACATGGTTAGTCAAATACGGTCGATATTGCATTTTTCCCATATAGTAAGCCTAAATCGCCGTGAGAACACCTTGAAGTGAGTAACGAATATTTTAATGTGAGTTGTAATTTCCAAGATTTTCGAAATGCTGGAGGCCATGTAAGTAATTAAACCCTAATTTTTCATATTTTATAGTACGTTTATATGTTTTCTGATTATACATACATTAAAAAAGTTTTTGAACAAATATATATATATATATATATATATATATATATATATATATATATATATTTATATATATGTATATATATATATACATATATATATATATATATATATATATATTTATATATATGTATATATATATATAAATATATATATATATATATATATATATATATATATATATATATTTCTTCAAAAACTTTTTTTTCTCGTTTAAGTAAAAACCTCGCATACCGTGGGGTGTGTTTGGACATGCATCAATTATACCCGTGTCCCTTTGGCTTAAAGGAAAAAAGGTATTTCTTCCAAAGAGGCCTTGAAAAATGTGATTGACAATGTCAAAACCAAGAAGAATACCACATTTTGTTGTATAACAAAATACCTAAATCGACTTTAAATGATAAAGTTAGAGGAATGCACACACACAAAAAAAAAAAGTGGTGACCAAACAAAAATGAGTAAAGAAGAAAAAAAAATAGCAAAGAGAATTTTAATCGCAGCTGAATGTGACTTTCCGTCATCTCGATTAAGATATTCGCCAAATCGTAAAAACATATATGGATTGTCCAGGAAAAAAATCGAAGGATTACCACCCGTAGGGGTGAGTTTGGACACATTTAGCAATAAAAAAAAATTGAAAATTGTTGAGATATTCAAAAAACAAAATACACTATTCAATAGAGGAAGGTTAACGGTTCATACATTAATTTTTCAAGATTTTTATAAAAATTCTGTCTTTCGTTATTACGAGAAACCTCAAAAATGTGTCCGAACTCACCCGAGATGACAGTACCCATTGATAAATTAAGTAAAGGGTGAGTGGGCCTAGGGACGGTCATGGGCCACAAGTCTCACCAAAAAAATAGAAGAACATATCTCACGTTCATTAGTCGAGTGATCCACCACTGAGCTAATCTTGCCCCCGGGATCGTGTATTGTAAGTATTGAAACTAAAACATCAAGGCGCACGGTAGTGTACCAGGCCAAGTTCCGGTCTAAGCTCACTGTGTGTACATTACACGAAGTATTAGAGCCAATTTTCACCCTCTCATAACTTTGAACCTGTTGAAGATAAACTAATAGATGTGAGTAAAATTGGCAAGTTCTACCATCTACATTGAATAGTTTCTTAGATATAGGCGATGAAAAACCGGAATTTATACGACTCACTTCCTCATAAAAATTATTAGACACTTCCCAAGAAGTTAGAGACTTGAAATTTTGCAGGATGACAGACATTAGGGTGTTATTAAAGACAAAAGTAGAAAAATCCCGAAAATTTGTGTTTGACTCCACTTTCAGGGGGAGGGTGCCCGTTTTGTACTTGTTGTTCGTTCGGAAACCCATACTTCCGTCCGAAACCCATCATGGAGGGTATCAAATGAATTGTCTCTGTATGGAGAACATATATTTGATGTTTTTAGAAACATTTACATGCATCTTAACATTTTTATATACATGCCTATTATTTACCTATGTACCTACAGAGATGAGACGACACTAGTTAGACTTGAAATTAATAAATGTCAAACAAGGGCATTTCTAAATAATGATCAGACAAAAGGCATTATCTATATTTATATGTATAAAAATCAGCTGATTGCCGCCTGTTTGTTCCTTATACAAATCCACACCGTTAGACCGATTTTGACCAAACTTGGCCAATACGGGGAGAGCCGTAGGCTAGGTCAAAATCGTCTATTAGCTGTCTGTCTGTATGTTTTACCCTTCTAAAAATTCACACCTTTTGACCGCTTTTGACGAAACTCGGCACACAAGTAGGTCTCGATACAGGGAGTGTCATAGGCTAGGTCAAAATCGTCTACCAGCTGTGTGTGTCTGTATGCTAGTTCCTTATACAAATCCAGACCATTTGACCAATTTTGACGAAACTTGGCAAACAGGTAGGTCTTGATGGGGGGAGTGTTATAGGCTAGGTCAAAGTAGTCTAGGACACACAGTTCGGAGGTTAAGGGTTGGAAGCTGTGAACCCGAACAGTTGCAGATTTGCGTTATTAGATTTTAATATTACTTGTTTGGTTTCTAATTTATTTTTGCATTTCTAGATGCAGAAAGTAGGCGTAGCATGGCACGCCGGGTTTATAGCTAGTAAAGTTATAAAAAATAAAATCCCGACACGATAAAAATTAGATAGAATAATAAACATAGTTCACGTCACCGCGTCATCCTCCTCAAGCCAAATCTACTAGTAGGCGGGTCTTAATCGACAACAATCCCCCTATCCTGGTTAATCGAGGATTCTCCTAGCCTGGTTAAAGGATTCCCCTAGCCTGGTTAATCAAGGATTCCCCTAGCCTGGTTAAAGGGTTCCTCTAGCCTGGTTAATCAAGGATTCCCCTAGCCTGGTTATTCAAGGATCCCCACTAGCCTGGTTAGTCAAGGATCCCCTACCCTGGTTAATCAAGGATCGCTCTAGCCTGGTTAAAGGATTCCCCTAGCCACGTTAATCAAGGATCTCCCATTTTAGCACTTATCAAAGGAATTTAGCTATTTATCTTGATCAAGAATTGATGAGAATATTATTAACATACTAATTTTTGCAATATATTAATCCTGATATCTGATAGCCTTTGTCCAGGCTTGAGTGGTAAATGGTACAAACTCCAATGCTAGTCTGAAGTCAAAGAGTGGCTTATTCCATACAAATCATCGCTCCCAATTATTATCTAGGTCTGAGAGTTCACCGTTTTTTTTTTAAACACAAGTCCTCGATGGACTTGATTTTTGTTAATTTACATTAATTTTTGCGGAGGGAAATTTACTGTAGGAAAACATTGCTTGCTTTCGTTTTGACGTTACACTCGGAAAATGTATTCTTTTTTTTATGAAGACAGTTGACAATTGGGAATTAACATTACCGATGGCAGCGCCACTGTCGTCAAAATGGCGGCGTAAAAAGGTATTCCTGTGACATTTGTTACATAGTGATTGCCGATAACAAGTGTTTTCGCAGTTGTTTGTGGTTCTATTTCACGTTAATATTAGTGTTTTCATCAAGAAACAGGGTTTTGAAAGCTCTACTTTATTTTTGTACTCAAATATGTAAGAATATTGGACTAACAGTGAGTTATATTGGTTATTGTGATGGATAAGCTAAAGTGATGTAAATATTATTTCATACCATTTTGAGTAGCTTTGAATACAATAAATGTATTTTATAATAAATATTGCATATTATTGATTACCAACAAATCCTGAAAAATTTGAAAATTGAAAAAATACTTCAAAATCTTTATTTTCACATATTACATGCACCATTATTTTTTTTTTTAATTTTGAATCGTTACTAATCACAAATTTCAATTATTGCTTACATTATTTGCAAATTATAACTGATCTAAATATCATTTCATGCCATTGTGAAAAGATTTGAATACAATAAATTTCTTTTATAATAAATATTGTATGTTATTGATTACCAACAAATCATGAACAATTTGATAATTGAGAAAATATTTCAAAATTTCTTTGAATCTTTATTTTCACATATTACATGCACCATTTTATTTACATATTTGTTTATTAAGGTTGTAATTAAATTATATGGATATACTTTATCAATAGGCACCGTAATATTTATGAAACTGGAGTCATATGAAGAAGTCACACTCATTTAAATTTAAAATAGCCATTCCTAATTGAACTTGTGAAACACAATGGAAACAACTAGATAGATAGGTTGGTCTTCCCCAAAATACACCAGGTATAAATGTGATGTAAAGTCACAATTGCTTTATCTTTAACTATGCACTTGAAACTACTTAAGGCTTCAAGATAGCCAAAAAGGTTCCTCAGTGACAGTACATACTTTTGTTCGTCTTTATCTATATCTTCTGAATTTCTAGAAGTAAATTTCAGAAATGAAATCAAATTCGAACAAAATGAGTTGCAAGCTGTTTATATTCACACAAGAGTGAAGGTTACATAAATGTGAATTATTTCACTACCTCTTACATATATTTTTAAAAATACTTACTTTGTGAAAGGAAAAGGTTTATACAAGGTAGGGATTGTCGGGGTTCGGTCACTGCTTTTTAATAAAACTACATTTTACAAATGAAAATTGCGGCATCAATAAAACCTTATTGATGCCGACGTTTCGGCTTGAGATTCAAGCCTTCATCAGGGCTGTAAAAACAAGTAGGACAGATTTAGTAATACAATCTACATATATGTATATATACATATACACACACATTTACATATATATATATATATATATATATATATATATATATACACACACACACATATACATACATATATGAAAAGAAAAAAGAGAGAAAAAAAAAACATAATATATTTGTTAGGAGAACAATGTGCTATAGTAATGCTTAGATTATTAGGAGGACCAATATCTAAGCATTACGATAATAATCTAAGCATTACTATAGCACATTGTTCTCCTAAGTGTATATTATGTTTTTTTCTCTTTTTTCTTTTCATATATGTATGTGTGTATATATGTGTAGGTGGGTATATATATATACACACACACACACACACACACACACACACACACACACACACATATATATATGTAAATCTGTGTGTGTGTGTATATATATATATATATATATATATATATATATATATATATATATGGATATACACATATATGTAGATTGTATTACTAAATCTGTCCTACTTGTTTTTACAGCCCTGATGAAGGCTTGAATCTCAAGCCGAAACGTCGGCATCAATAAAACCATTTTCATTTGTAAAATGTAGTTTTATTAAAAAGCAGTGACCGAACCCCGACAATCCCTACCTTGCATCATCAACGGTCAACGATCTCGTCTCAAGGAAAAGGTTCATGTTGTCTTTAAAAAGACAAATTTTTCATAAAACTGTTGGGAAATTATTAAATAGCAAGAAAAACACGAACAACACAATAGCTTTAAATGTGTAAACAATGCACGTATACCTTCTTAACTAGTTCCAACATTTTCCGCATGGCGGCGTATCGCTTATTGTTAATTCACAACCGTAATCCCGATATCACCACTAGATAAAAATGCCAAGAGGGCATTGATTGAAAGTGGCTACATAATATTTACCCATTTACAACATTTTGGGATTATCTGATCAGTTCCTTCAGGAAGCGTCACGAGATATTTCTTTTTATAATTCAGCTGATAAAACCAAAGAGATTCAAAGTAACTAACTTGAACCATCATTTTTCGTTATATTCCTTTTGTCTTTATTATTATTTTTTTCATGTTAAACTTTCTTTTTAATATTATTTAAAAAACCTAATTTATAATTGGAACAATTTTATATCGGATTTTGGAGGCCATTGCAAGATTGTAAACTTCAAATCTGCTTTCAGTAATCAGCAGTTTTGGTCCGGTTTCCTACAACTCCTATAAAGCTGAAATGCCCAATTTAGATGAGTCTAAACATGTTTTCTGTCGTACACTGTAAAGACTTTTTTAATAATTATGTTTTGGATAGTGAGGGAATTGTCAAAGATTAGTAGTCGGTAGCATATGAGTACCAACAGCTTGGTAGAAGATGGAGCCTTTAGTAGATGGGACTATAAACGAACTTAAACAGGAGATCGAAAGGCTCAGCCGTGAACTTGACCAAGCAAGCAGTGAAAAAGTACAATCTGCACAATATGGATTGGTATTGCTTGAAGAGAAAGAGAGTTTGCAGCAGAGGTGTGAAGAGCTTGAAAGCCTATATGAAAATACCAGAAATGAATTGGATATCACACAAGAAGTAAGTTTGTTTGATATGAGTTACTTCTAAGTTTTTAATCAATTTCCTTATCTATGCTGTCTAAAATTTATTAATGAATATTTATTGTGTTAACATGTTACTAATTTGTAGATTAAATTCAATAAGTTTTCAGTTTTACCTGCAAATAACGTTCTTGAAATGTTTTTTGTGGAGTTTTTTTCAGGTAAGATAAACATTAAACTTTTGTGGTTTCTTTGGAGGCATTTTAGAATCAGCATTGATCAGTTAAACACCTTGCTTAGGTTTTTACATTATAATTTTTTGTATTTATATTGAATTTAATGTGAGGTGACCTATTCTACGGGGTTTTCAAATCAATTTTAAAGTAGACAAATATTACATCTACAATAGCTTTCATTTTTTAAACTTTGTTCATAAATTCTACTTTGAGATTTTATTTTTTGTGTGAGATGTAATTTTGGATGTTGGCCTAATTATTGGCAGCTGTCAGCAATTTTATCAGATACTCCTGTAAGGCATTCATCAGAATAACCATAATAATTGAATTCTATCAGAAAACGAGAAATTTGTACATTTCTATAATGTAAAATATCTCTAGTGAAGAATTATCAAGATGGAGATAGGATGTGGATATAATAGTTAAATAATTCATTGTGTAGTTTAATTTTAAATCCATATTAAGAAATTATAAAAAATAACTGTTAAGCGACTATGAATAACAGATTTAATACATTAACATTTTGAATAGTAGAGTTTTTAGTATTTTATTAGTATCCTCAGAAATAAACTCCAAACTCATCTGCAATGTTCTTCAACGATTCTCTCATATCAATTCTGGAAAATGCTTCCATCCTTTTTTCCATTTTCAAAACAATGTTTTTACATATTGTCTAAATCGTGGTCAACGATGAAAAGAAACGGCAATTTGATACTATACCTTGACCGTGACACTGGGAAAACTCGCGTACATTAACCTAGGAAAACTCCTGTACAGGGTGTCACAAAAATAATGGTCATCCGTTGGCCAGATGATTCTCCAATTCGAGATCGGAAAAAAACCCCCTCATATTAACCCCCGCAAAATTGACCTTGAAAGGTTATTCAAGGTCAAATTTTTTAATTGCATATTTCGAATCTGCGAATCATGAGGAAGAAAAAAGTCAATGGCACCATAGGTCAGAAACGACTCTTTGTGGTCAAAATGACCATTAACAACGTATACATGGGCCATTCCTTTCCAATTGGCAAACGGTGGCCTATTTTGATAATTTTTCTTGTTTATATATTCTACTGACATCCCCTTACGCAGAAATACCTCGCTTGAACGAGCCTCTAAAGTAGGGCATTTTTGCTGATTTTGCATAATGTCATTGATGCACCATTTTAGCAAATTCCTGAAGGAAAAGTAGCTATTTTTTTTGTTTAAATATTCTTCTAACATCCCCTTACGCTAAAATACGTTGCTTGAATTTTTAAAAAAAGCATCTTCAAGTATGAAAAGTTATAAGTATATTGTTAAACGAGCCTCTCAGCAGCAATCGTCGGAGGATCATAACTCCATATTATACAATTGACAGAAGGGCCTTCATGAGGTTATTCTCGAAGCTTGCACACTGTAATGTCCAATGGACACACACACATATATTTATATATATATATATATATATATATATATATATATATATTTATATTTATTTAAACATTTTAACTGCTGTCATTTTTGGTGTCTCCGATGTAGGATTGATGCTCATTTGCAAAAATGTGTCAAAATTTACTTTATGAGGTCGACCGCAATAGCTACTTTTCCTTCAGGAATTTGCTAAAATGGTGCATCAATGACATTATGCAAAATCAGCAAAAATGCCCTACTTTAGAGGCTCGTTCAAGTGAGGTATTTCTGCGTAAGGGGATGTCAGTAAAATATATAAACAAGAAAAATTATCAAAATCAGCCACCATTTGTCAATTGGAATGGAATGGCCCATGTATACGTTGTTAATGGTCATTTTGACCACAAAGAGTCGTTTCTGGCCTATGGTGCCATTGACATTTTTCTTCCTCATGATGGGTAGATTTTAAATATGCAATAAAATATTTTGACCTTGAATAACCTTTCATGGTCAATTTTGCGGGGGTCAATATGGGGGTTATTTTTTCCAATCTCGAATTGGAGAATCATCTGGCCAACGGATGACCATTATTTTTGTGACACCCTGTACATTAACCTAGGAAAACTAGTGTAATTTACCTACTGAGAATAGCAATTTATTGTCTGTAAAACAAGTCTTCATTTACTACGCTGAACAACATTATTTTGTTTTCAAAACTGGCTCGGGTTATCCAGACGTTCGAGTTAAATAGGCTCGGGTTAACGAGGTTTAACTGTCTTTTAGGTCTAACAAAAGGTCAAGTTCGTTTACCAGCAAATTGGCCCACTGGAACACCATTTTTGGCCCAATTTGCACGGGGGAAAAAAATCATTGGAAATATAGGATTGTGTTTCTTGGTGTCCAGGTACACTTGTTATAGGTACTTTTACCTGATGAATCGAATTAAACCATGTTCTCACTTTTCATGAAATATAAAAAAAGATATTAACACTCTTAATTGCATACGATCTTCACCTAAACCATCTTTATTTATTTGCTTATTATTTTTCCTTTTTACATTTTTAACGTTTCGGCCTCAGGGCCATCCTCATAAAACAGAATGGGTGACCGACCACGTGTTTTGGTATTATAATATGGTGGCAACCTATCAATAGCCTGGTGTTAATAGCCCAATTGTTGATATGCCTTGATCATTATGAATTAAAATAGGACCAAGAAGAAACCCTAGTGTGGAAATGATTACTTCTTAATTAGGAAGTAATCATTTCCACACTAGGGTTTCTTCTTGGCTGGTTTCAATGTTTCATCTGAGGTAGCTTCAGAGTGAGCAACTCCAAACGCGCGTACACGATGCTACCTTCAAGGCGGTATCTTCCAGAGTGAGAGATTGGGCTAAAAGGTGTGGCCTTTTCACTGCTACTGCCAAGTCCAAATGTTATATGGATAGTAAATTTGTTTAATCTCCCATCATATATTTATACATAACATTAAGCTTCTTAATAAATGTGCCAAATATTTTATTTTACATTGAAATGTAAATAAAATATACTACTTATTTATAAAAAAAACACTTTTATTTCTTCTTATATGAGAAAGAATGAAATCTTCTGACTCACTACTTATTGGAACAATGTAAGCTTGGCAGACCGTCCACATGGTGCAACCAATACCATACAAACTTAATTTGCACAGTTTTCCTTTAGCATTTTCCACAGTCCACAAGCCATTCTTATATGTATGCACGGTATACAAGTATCTTGTCCGCACTTGTGGGCTTCGGGGTACAACTGGTTTGTGAAAATAAACTTTAAATAAAGCATGCACCTGTGGATGGCCCATTAGCTTTGTCTGAATAAGTCACAATTCGGGCTCGAACATTATAACACTTAATGAAAATCTCGAAGAGATTAACACCTGGTCAATTTGACTGAGTTCATCCCCTAATATTTTCCAAGTTCCCAAATGATTTTTTTGTGCTGAAATTGTATGCTTTTAATTTTTATATTATTTCCTGAAGCAAACTGAGCTGAAGGCTGAACCTATCGCCAGAACACTGATCATAACATTGGATTCATTATGATTAGTAACTCTTTTAACTATGAATTTCCAAATGTTTTTCTTTCTACCAGAATCACTTATATTTCTATAGTTTAACTTCTAGCTGTTCATCGATTAAATGTTAAATTAATTAACTCTACAGGATTTTTCTCTTTTACTATCCATGATTAAGAGTACCTTAAGGACAGAATAACAAATTAGAACTTTTTATTGTTTGTTTCAGGCATTGGCAAAATTTCAGACCACTCATAAAGTTACTAAAGAGTCGGGAATTGAACAAGAAGAGTCCCTTCTTAATGAGTCAGCTGCTATGGCTACAAGTCTTAATTCTACAATCCTTGACTTAGAAAATGATTTAAAACAGGTATTCATCTTGAATTTTTCTGTAAACAATTAAACAAGAAGTTGAATGCATGATAATTACTGTGCGTTACTTTTTGCTCTCACTGTTGGTACCACAGTCCTATTATTTCATCCTTATATAGTTTATATTTGATGTGGTATTTTTAATTTAATTTTAAAAAGTTTAATTTAATTTTAAGTTTAATTTAATTTTATTTGTTTTTTCCTACAAAGTAATTTTCTAAATGAAGAAGAATGATGATCACTGTGAGCGCCTTTGAGCCTTGTCTCACCTAAATGTTTTAGATGTTATTTTATTTAACCCTATATATATCTCGCAGCCTGGTCCTTCCTCAGCTCCAGGAAGTGTTATCCTAGAGAATATTAAGAACTCCAAGAAAGTCATTAAGCCTTTTCCGAAGTGATAGCAATGTAATTTGCAGTGGGAGCATCGCAGTTTCGGAGAAAATAAGTTTTATTTCAATTGCACAAAGATAACGGGAACCTTACCCATAAAGATTTTTGCAGTAATTAAAGAATATATATATATATATATATATATATATATATATATATATATATATATATATATATATATATATTCTTTAATTACTTTATCTTTGTGCAATTGAAATAAAACTGTGATGCTCCCACTGCAAATATATAAATATATATACATACATACATACATGCATATACATTACTAATTAAGGAACACAAAAATCTAAAAAAAAAAAAATATTTTAAATAATTTATAATTTGATTTTAAATTATTTGCAATTGATCTTTTTTTTATTGCTATTGTAATAATTATAATTTCTTATATAGAATAAAGTAACTTGGGCATTTTGAAATTAAAGACAATAGATAGAAACTAAATATATCAGTTAGGAATAGCCCACGCCAGTTAGGAATAGGCTGTAGCCCACGCTGGTGCGGGAGCAGCATGAGGAGAACGTGTTTGTCAGCATAGTGACAAAGTAGTTAAAACTGAAACAAAGAATAACATTTATATAACTGTAAAATTGTGTCGGTGTTTGTTAACCTTTGTTTTATGTCTAATTTAATTTTAATTATAGATGCGGCAGGAACTTGACCGAGCTGTTGAAGAACGAGATCGTGTATTACAGGAATATAATGAAGTTGCTAAATATAAAACAGAGTTGGAGCGAGAACGAAAGCAACTAAGATCTGAATTGAAGGAAATTAAAATAAGAGAAACGAGGCATTTACTTGATTATTCTGAGCTTGAAGAAGAAAATATAACACTTCAAAAACAAGTATCTGGATTGAAATCATCACAGGTAATAAATAATTCAATGATTAACAGTTCTTAATACTGGTATTGTGGTGTCAGAGATTCTAATGAACATGTATTTTTAGTGTTGTGTCTCATTACCCATACGTGGGGCTATCTTATATAGACATTCATAAATAGGGTAAAGTCTTATTAAAGCAATCAAAAATTAAATGAATACTGTAAAAAAAAAAATTGAGTCACAATGGATATTTTTAATTCATAGTTTGGAAAAAAGATAATGTATTACCTAATATTAAAAAAAAAGATAGATCTAAAAATAAAAAAGAAAGCTTGGATATACACGAAGAAGCTATTCTGTACTCTGATAATGTTATCATACTTTTCAATGTCGCTATCTGGAAATTTGGTGCTGGAGCATATTCATCTTTACTAAAAATTCCTACCTATGTATATACAATGATTTTCAACGAATTACTAATTTTCCATTGAATGCAATTAGGAAAAGCACTGATTTTATTTCCTATGTTTTTTTTTTCATTGGTGACACTTAATTTAACTCTTATCTTAGTTCTTCAGTAAATAAAATGTGTATTTCTTTATATTTCAAAATACGAATACCTCTGTATTTTATTTTATTATAATAAATGTTGTGTATTTCATTAGTTTCAAAGGCCACATTCATATAATAACTGTTTATTTCTTCCCTTTTTTAGAAAAAATTGTATTTTCCCTTGTTTTGCCATTTTTATTGATAGTCTATAAGAACAAAAATAGAGTACTGTTAACCCAACAATTGTTAGCCAAGCAGAGAAGGAGTGAGAGCCGGTGGCTAATAGCTTTGCGGGCTGATATGAAGCCCCCCAGTGCTAGCCAATATAAAGCCTATTCTCCTTCCTCTTATTTTGTACAAGAGGGAACTAGACTGAGTTCCAGCAGGGGCTGCTCTAATTACGTAGATAGGGAACATGTAAAAGTACGTTATGTGCTGAAATTTAAGATGCTAATTTCATTATTATCTGTGTTCTGTGGAATGACCTTATCAATTATTATAACCAGTTTCTTTTTAATCTTATCCTTCAAGTTACAAAGAAAATTAATAAATAAACAATTTCTGAAATAGCATTGTAATAGTTACCGAAGAATTTTAAAAGTTGGCTTTAACTCACTATAATATGTGAAAAATGTTAGCGCATTTTTCTGTAATCTAATGGATAACTAAGTAACTATGTTCGTTCCACATAGTGGTGCAGGAGATATCAAGGATTATAGAAAGACTGTGAAAAAGAATATATTCCAGAGTAGCACTCTGGGCACTGTCCAGGCTTTGTGAGTAGCATCTGGAGCAAGTTTATGGGAAACAAATATATTCGTTCATAGCATTCTAAGGTTTAACTGTGAGTTTATTACTTTTGGGATGAATAGAAATGAGCTATTAAAAACCATTAACATGTTTTTAGAAGATAAAATGATTTTAAATGTTTAAGTAGCCTTTGAAGTATTATTTTACGAGCTGTAATTTTATGATTGTATTAAATTACCAGAGCTAATGACATTTATAGGTATAGCGAGTTCCAAATCATATTGAAGATAAAACCAAACTCACAAGATCCCCTCATACAAAAATTCCCTTTTTGTAAGTCATCATGAAGCTTTAAGTATTATAATGCAAGGATTTAAAATTATTGTATTACTCTTATTTTTAAAATGTTGAGACTCATAAATCCATCTATTGAAAATATTATTTGTTTCAGGTAGAATTTGAAGGCGCTAAACATGAAATTAGTAGGCTTCAAGAGGAAGTTGAAGTTTATCAGCAGCAAGTTGACGAATTAACAAAACTTAAGAAAATTGCAGAAAAGCAGATGGAAGAAGCTTTAGAGTCCTTGCAGGTGAATAGAAATGTCTTTGAGTTTGTATTTTCTAAAAGGACAAATATGTTTTCCTGTATTAATTCTTAAAGGGATGTTTTTTTGATTGAGTGCCATCTTCATAAGTTAATAATTTTTTAACTAAAAATTTTTATCGCAATTAGTGTTTTTTTTTTTGTTTTAAAGAAGCCGTAATTTGATATAAAAATTATCATTAATTAATGTAATGACTTAGATAATATTTTAAAGAAGATGTGTTGTAAATATAAGCAATGTCAGTTGAATAGATCTTGAGATATCCTGTACATCTATTTGAAAAAAGTGGTTTCGAGAATACATGTCAAAATATTCATAATAATATGAACGATTTGTCTAGAAAAAAAAAAATAAATAAATAATTTCTCAAGTGTAAACTCTTAACAGTCCTTTTTGGGACTGAATTAATATTAGATGGGCCACTTATAACGAGGGTCATATTCTAAGCTTCACAACTTTAAAAAATAATCCTTAATTAGTAACAAAGCAGATTGCTTCATCTGTCATACATATTTGGCAATTAATCAGAACTTTTGCAGCCTCTTATCATGGTGTACAGCCTCTTGAATGTTTACATTTCCTTTTCTGGTTCAAATTACAAATATTGAAGTACATCATTTTTAGAAGTGATGAAATTCATTTCTAAAGAAGTAAAATATCCACTTTCTCACAATAGGACTTTATTTTCATTTTTATTTATTTATTTTGTTTACATTTATAGGCAGAGAGGGAAGCCAAATATGCCATGAAGAAGGAGCTGGATCATCGTATTAATAGTGATTCTATGTTCAGTTTAAGTAACTTGGCTTTTAGCATTCGAGGTAAAAAGAGCAGTTCTTTATTATATTAATTAGCCAATGTTTCTTAAAAAAAAATCTAAGATAAGGTTTATTTTTTAAGGAATAGGTGAGGAAGGTTCTTTAGGAAGTGATGATGACGATATGCCAGTGCTTAGGAGAATTGAAGCTGACCTGCAAAATACTGTTCTTGCATCTCCGGATTCGAAACATGTTGATTTGTTTAGTGAAATACATTTGAATGAGCTGAAAAAGTTGGAAAAGCAACTTGAACAGGTACATGTTCTTTAATGTTTTTTGTATGGATTTTTTTTTTTCTTTCTCCGGACAATTTAAATTCTTATCTTTACAAATGTTTTATGAAATAGGTGGAGTACACTACCATGCCCCAACATACATAATTTTACAAACTTTCAATTTTTGTCTTTCTATAACATTGAATATTAATCTGTATGATTAATATATCATAGACTGCTATATTTCTAAGTAAATTATACATTTTCAAACTATTTGTTATCGTACCTCATGTAGAGCTTAAAAGAAAATCTTTATTCCTTCTTCGTTTTGGCATATTCTCGGATATATATTATTTTTTTATCAAATCCATATCACTCATGTTTTAAGTGTCTTAATAGTTAACAGTAGATTGCTGTCATGCCTATGGGACAGAAGCCCATCGTCATTGACCTTGTTTGGAGTTCTGTTGGCAATTTCTTTTCAAGTAAGTCATTCTAAAACCAAACGCTTGTTTAGTAGTAGAGACCAACAAAAATAACCTGGACAAGCCTAATGACTAGAGTGAGTCAAAACATATCAACACCCAATAAGCATAAATAACTTACCTGATCCAACGAAAAACTGTAAATTGCCAAAATTGGCTTGAGAATGACATTTTTATATATAAAGCTCTTTCCCTCAGTACTCCAACAGAAGCTAGTGATAACAATCTCATTAGAATAGTATATTTACTGATGAGTCAAACCCGCTAGATTATAAATCGCTAATAATAGTAATTTTATTTCTATATCTTAACACATATGTTGAGCTATTTCCACTTGGCTTATTCTTTTGATTATTCTCTCTTTTGCATTGTAAACCTCTGCCATTTCAGCTTTTCTAAAGTTAAAATTCTTTTACATTTTGTAATATAACTTTTTTAAGTTTTTATTTATTTAGATTTGTAATTATTTTACATTAATCAATCTACAATTTTGCTTATTTTTCCTCCCAGAATATACTTTTGACCACTATTTTAATTTTTCCAGGTCGAATCTGAAAAAGTTGCTTTAGGACAAACCCTCAGAGAGTCTCAGTCATCTGCGGAAAGGTACCAATCAGAATTACAAGCACTACGAAGTGGTTGTATTAAATTAGCGGATCACATTAATTCTCTTCATCATTTTGCACACAACTTGAATCCAGCTTTGGTATTTTTTTCTTAATTTTTTAACTATTTTTTAAGTAGAAATGTAAATTTTCAAATACCTTCAAATTGTTTACAGCTGTTTACTTAAATACCTATTTCCTAAAATGGAAAATGAGTAGATTGCCTGGCTGGAAATGCATAAAATAAAAGTCCTTTTAAACATGTTGACCCCGAGATGTATGTTTTGTAGAAACAATGAAAATAATGATTGAAATATTTAATAAAACTAAATTACTCATAGAAAATTCAGTATACAGTAGAAACTCGATTATCCGGACGACAGGACGAAGCATTAGAGGAGGGGTGGGAAGAGATTTTACTAGCAAGGGGTGGTCGTGAGGAGGCACGGGAGGTAGTGGGGGTGCGAGGAAAGGGTTACCATGGCTACCTTACGCTGTTAGAATTGACTTGTCACATTCTTGTTTTATTTTACCTATTTTGCAAGCCATGTCAAGGAGGGAGCCATCAAAGACAAATTGGACATTCTAGACCGTCTGAAAAAAGGAGAATCCGGATGTTTCTTATCGGAATCATACGGAGTGGGAACGTCGACCATTTCCGACATTAAGAAGCAATCATCTTCTATGTTGACCTTTGCGAGCAAGCTGGACAGTGATGAAGGGAGTTCCAAACGCAAAGCTATGAAGCGGTCGGTGAATGAAACATTGGATGACGCTGTTTTCACTTGGTTTCTTCAAAGAAGAGCTTCAGGTCGCCCCATAAGTGGTCCATTACTAAGTGAGAAAGCTATAGATTTTAATAAGAAATTAGGGGGTGGCCCAAATTTTACTGCCAGTTCAGGATGGCTAGGAAAATTTAAACTTAGGCATGGTATTCGTCAGCTTGACATTCAAGGTGAAAAACTTAGTGCGGATGCTTCATCAGCAAGTCTCTTTACCCACAAATTTGAAGAGCTTATACACGCTGAAGGGTATGACTTGGACTTAGTTTAGAATGCTGATGAAACAGGCCTTATATGGAAAAGTTTACCCTCTAAAACTTTAGCATCCAGGAGGGAAAAAGCAGCTCCAAAATACAAAGCAAGCAAGGACAGAGTTATGCTGATGGTCTGTGCAAATGCGGCTGGCACTCACAGACTTTCGATGGTTCTCATTGGGAAATCGAAGAATCCGAGGTGTTTCAAGAACGCTAAAATCCCTCTGATCTACAAAAATCAATCCCGTGCATGGATGACATCAGCTGTATTCTTGGATTGGTACGAAAACACGTTTATTCCGGAGGTTAAAAAATTCAAAATACAAATCGGCAAGGTAGACAAGGATGTTTTACTAGTGCTGGACAATGCCCCGTCCCATCCTAATGCAGAAGCTTAAAAGCGCAATGGATTTAAAGTGATATTTTTACCTCC
The DNA here is from genome assembly GCA_946811695.1 of Gonocerus acuteangulatus. Taxonomy (NCBI): domain Eukaryota; kingdom Metazoa; phylum Arthropoda; class Insecta; order Hemiptera; family Coreidae; genus Gonocerus; species Gonocerus acuteangulatus. The sequence continues at coordinate 21,829,911 of OX328132.1, forward strand.
AAACGTAACTTCAATCCTCCAACCCATGGATCAGAGTGTGATTGAAACTTTGAAAAGAAACTACAGAAAACAACTTTTACGTCGTTTACTGTTTCATGATGAAGAAGACGGTGACAGCGCCTATAGTGCATTCAAGAACCTTAATCTTAAGGATTGTTCGTACATGGTGGTGGATGCGTGGGAGTCAGTTTCATCAGAAACCTTAAGGAGATCATGTAATAAGTTATTAAAACCATATTTCAAATCAGAAAAGACAGAAAAAAAAAGTGATGACCAAACCTCTGAAGTCACCCAGGAGAATATTGAAAATTTATGCCTGGAGAATTTGCAAATGTCGAAACTCATAGGAGAAAATGACAAACAAGATGTAATTGAGTGGCTAAATTCTGATTTAAATGACCCTGGATTTCAGACTCTCACGGACGATGAAATCTTGGAGTCTTGCCTCGAAAACACGGAAGAGGAAGAGGACATTGACGAACCACCTGCCACAGTAACACCAGGTCCTTCTCATGCAGAAGCTCTTCAGGCCATTGACGTGGTGTTCAGGTGGCTTGGGAGACAAGAAGAGGCAGAAGCTGTGCAGCTTCTACAACTCCAGCGACTTCGAGATATGGCGGCGTCCAAGGAATGCAAGGCAAAGAAGAAACAAAAATAATAGATTTTTTTAAACCTTCTTAACTGTATTAAATTAGTTTCTGTGAACATAGATTATTACATAAATAAAAATATTATTAACTATTATATTGCTTTAAATTTTCAATAAAGAGTTCATAGTTTTTGAGACTTTTTTAATATTCCATTATCCGGACTGACCTTGGTCCCAATTAGTCCGGATAATCGAGTTTCTACTGTATATTTGATAAATTAATGTTAACCTATAATTAAGTAACCAACCACTAGGCTAACAAATAAATGAGCAAGTGATCAAAGAGATTTATAATTCAAACTCATCACTCATTCACGTGTTATTCGTCAACATGTTTCATGTTGTAAAGGTGTATTTTCAGGTATACGTAGTTTTAGTAACTTCCTCCTATTTTAGCATGCATTTTTAAACAAATTTCCATTTTTAACCTTCAACAATTGGTCTGTTCATGGATGGGCCAGCAGAAAGTAACCCTATACAGAATCTCTCATAATTGAACAACTACAAGTGCAGACTATTCGTCTAAATATTTTCGGCATTTGAGAATGCATATTTGGAGCAAATAAATATACAGGGTGGCCCAGACAAGCGGGCCACAAGAGAAATAACTCCTAAACAATTGGAGATATCAACATTTTTCAAAGGGGCTAAGTAGTTCGTGTCGAATTCTAACTGCAAAACAGTTTTATAAAGAAATAATACACTCATTCCCTAAACAGTACAGACGTTTCTTACTTAGGATTCGAAGGTGACTGGCTTATGATGTTCTTGAAAAGAACACTTCTGAAATATTTTGTAATGCGAAAATGACACTTTTTATCTCTAGTAGTTAAAAATGAAGTTAAAAATATGATGATACTGCAGGCTTATGCTCAGGGCATATATTATAAAATATTATGAAAATATATAAGAATATATGAAAATATTCTTAACTCAAAATAGCTGATTCTTGAGATATGACGTTCTTGAAAAAAGTGAGTGATGTATTACTCAAAATAAATAGTATTCTCTTCTTCTTTTTTTTTTTTTTCTAAATTAAAACGTTAAAGACTTTCTACTAATATCTTTATTGTACTGGTTAAGTGTTTATCCTTCCTTTTGTTTTAGTCACAAAATAAATAAAAATTGGTTTTGACTTTCTTAACTTTCAGTTCCAAAGAGGCACTATCAATGAAAACTAATAAAATATTTCTTTGAAATGTGTTTTTCTCCCTAAGAATGTATTATTTTTTTCTCTATTTTTGCTAATAGAATGAAGAAAGTACTCAATCACTCTCACAATATCGAAACTGGTTTCTTGTTGCATCCAATCAGGTTGACAGTATTTATCAAGAACTTCAGCAAATGGAAAATAATTTGAACTGCAATGATATAACAAGTCAACTAAGGCAGGAAATCACTGCGCAGAAAAATAAGGTAAACTATGATATTAAGTAACTTGTCTATTTTATTGGCTTTTTTGATCTGACAGTGCTTTGTGAGCGAAGGCATATCGATGTTTAGGAGTTGGATTCATGAGCAAACAGTCCCTGAGCTCACTAAGCCCTAATGAGGCCCTAAAAAAGCAAACATTTGGAGATCATAGAGCCTAATAATAACAAAAATTAAATTCTTAACACTTCATAATATTGAATATCATATGTTTACAGTATTCTATTGCTATTTCAAAAACAAAAATTGTTTATTCATTTTAGGATCTTTTTAATTATTGTTTGTTATATCACAAACAATAATTATTTTGGGACTAGAAGTGTATACAAGGTCTATTATTAATTACTTTTTTTAAGAAAAACTGTTTCTAAGGAAAATTTACATGATAGGTCTTTCATGAAAAAAAAAAAAAAAAATCAACAATTTTTACTATCTTCACTTAATTTGCTAAGGTCATTCAAAAAGTTGTCTCTTATTCAAAGCACAGACACAAATTGAACAGAAAAGTGAATGAAATATTCAAGGAAGATATAATAAAAATAAATTAATCCTGTTAGACTAAAAGGGCCCAGAGGGGTAGATACTGTAGAGGTCTCTGATTCTTGACCATATAACACACTAGAGAGATAGTGGATAGTGTTTTATCTTTTTTAGTAAAAAACAGTATGTCAGCCACCTCATTACTTGATTCATCTCTTTTTCTTTTAAGTCTAATGTTGCTGTTAAAAAAGTAGTCAGAAAATTTAAAATAACTGGCACACCGAATTTGACAGAAAAGATTAAATTATCCGAACAAAAAGCAGCATCTAGCTTAGATAATACAATTTAGAACACAAAATTAACAAAACCCAATTAGAGGATGACAATGTTTTTAAAACTAAAAGACAAACATTGATGCAGATGAAGCTTGACTTGAGTGAAAATAGAAATCCCACTAACACAGTGACAGGACTTTTCAAATCTGATGAAAGGACTACCAATACCTACGTTCTAGAACAACAAAGAGACAAAAAACAAATAACTAACTATACTATTCCAGTATAACCTCATTGTTGCTAATAAGATTTAAAACGAATACAGAGAGCTAGGTAAAATATCTTGGAGGTACCAAAATGAAATTCAAAATTCTTATAGTAGAAAAAAATAAATTAAAAGAGAAAGAAACCAAATATGTTTACCAGATTATCTTTACTACATGTGAAAAAGGTGAAAAATTATATCTAGGAGAATTTGGACAGCTTTTTAAAGAGGATAAACAGCATGTTAAAAATATGGATGAGAATGACAACCGAACTGCTTTAGAAGACCATGCAAAAAAACATAGACACATATTCAACTGAGAACGTTAAAATATTGGATAAGGAAAAGAACCTCGCAAGAAGAAAAGTAAAAGAAAATATACATATAATAAAAAATAAGAATAAAACAGTAAATAGAAAAGCGGAGATCAAATATTTAAATAATATTTTTTTTAATATACTAGACGAAAGTTAGGAATATTGATATCAATAATTTTTATTTCATTATAACTTTACTTTTAATGACCATAGCTTTCTCTGGAATTAGCCGGGAAACTGTTGATTATAAACAGCTGTTGGACAGCAGCCATATTGGCTTTATTACATTAGTATAGACGTGGCCCTTAGGGTGGGCGGAAAAAACTCATTTTTTTATTTTGAAGTTGTAATAGTGTGGAAAAGTTGCAAATAATATAGACAAGAAAAAGGGGGAAAAAATTATCAAAATCAGTTGATATCTTCCGTTCGTGCATAGGCTTTGAAATTTCACAAATTCTGAAAAAAAAAACATTTCGGAGGTCACGGGTTCGAAACTGTGAACCCGAACAGTTACAGATTTGTGTTATTAGATTTTAATATTACTTGTTTGGTTTCTAATTTATTTTTGCTTTTCTAGATGCAGAAAGTAGGTGTAGCATAGCCAAGTAACAGCTAATAAAGTTATACATAAGTACAAAAAGTAGTGATATTCCCCAAAAAAACTAACATTGAAAAAAAAGAGGCCAAGTTCCAGGCCCCTCCCAAAACAGTGTGCCAATGAAAGTTATGGTATCATAGTATTTGGCCAACTTTTCGGCTCTTTACCCTTTCCTTACTAAAGACTTCTGTAGAAGTCGAAGTTTGCCGTGTCCCTGGAACGAAGGACTTGTACAGCAGTCGAGAGTTTCCGTGCCCCTGGAACGAAGGACTTGTACAGCAGTCTGACCTTTCTCTCTCGCTTACCAGCTCCCTATGGCTAACTTTTCCAGGAGTTTGACCTTGGGGCTATTAAGCGAGGATTTAGAGAAGCTTTAGCTATTTCTTTTACCACTGGTCGCCGGAAAAATTAACTATTTGTGTTGAGAGAGAGCTATGGATTATGGATACATGGGTCGGGGTCATAAAAATTAACATCGCCAGTGTTAGATCCAACTCGATTCCAATCGAAAAGGATGATGTATTTTTCTTGTTTTTAATAAAAAAGAGGCTATTTATTTATTTAGCTTCTTTGATGAATACCTATATCATAAAAAAATAATATTTTTCGTACTAAAAAGTATAGACTATAACAAATATTTATTGGAGCATCTAATTATATGATTCAACCTAAATATTTAGAGCTAAAAATAAACGTAAATGAATAATAAAATGCAGTTTTTCTACGATTAGAAATGTTAAGGGAGGAAATTATATGAACGTTTTTACGCACGTGTCAAGAGGAGGGCGAGAATAGCTTCGTAACTAGGACCTGGCCAGGTAGAGAGATCGCCGTACTACAGGGTCGGTCAGCCCGCACTACCAGTCGTAAGCTAAGGGTTAATACCTTTTCGAGAAACCAATAACAGGCTAGGTCAAAATCGACTTTTTTTTTTAAACATAATAGTTCTGGTAATTTTATTTTTGAACATAAGAACATTGTGTTTTATTATGGTGTGAATAAATTGACATCTTCCGGCTGTACAATGACTCCAATGTAGCATTGGAGTCATCGTCTGGCCAGAAATTGTTAATTTATTCACACTATAATAAAACACAATGTTCTTATGTTAAAAAATAATAATAAAAAGGAACTGTAGCTATTACGATTAAAAAAAGAAAGAATATTACAGATACACAAAACAATTCTTAAAAATGTGAAATTTTCAATGTTTTGGCAAATTTTAGGCCCTATGCATGACTTAAAGATATCAACTGATTTAAACCAAATTAAAGCACAATGTTTTTAGTCTCTATTCGAAGACGTTACAAACTATTATATTACAAAAACATCAAATTAAAAAAATAATTGCAAAAAAGAAGTTTTTTCATATTTTCTCAAATTTCAAAGCCCATGCGCAAACGGAAGATGTCAACCGATTTCGATACATTTTTTCCCACTTTTTCAATATAATTCGCAAATTTTCCACACTATTACAAATTCGAAATAAAAAAATAAGTTTTTTGAGTCCACACTAGTGGCCCTAGTTAAGGCTAAATTTATTTATGTATAATGAATGTTGTTGCTCCTGAAGAGGTCTCAATGGATGTGAAATATGTAGAGCAATAAATAAAGGATATTGTGAGAAGTTGACAAGTTTTATTTATACATGACCTTCCGCCTACCAAAATAATATATTGAAAGAATAAAGGGTCACAATTTTATAATAATCTCTAAATAACTTATTATATTATATGCCTATTGGGTCTACTTTTCTTTCAGTTGCATGCCACAGACCAGAAAATGCTTCAACTACAAGATGAAATCAGAAGTTTAACAAATGTCACTTCTGATGCTAATGCTTGTTTGGAGCAAGCTCATAATGATCTGACTAATGTGTCAGATGAACTAGCACAATTATATCACCATGTGTGCACTGTTAATGGAGAAACACCTACAAGGGTTTTGCTGGATCATGAGAAACACCAGAATTCAGGTTTTTAAATTATTAATTTACCAGTTACTATTTTCTTTAAGTATGATAAGTAAATTCAATTTATTTATTTTTTTATTTTTAAAGGAGCTCCACAAAGGTATTTTAAATATGAATTACCTGGAGATGCAGAACTCATACCCTATATATACTTATATGTTTGTAAAAAATAATAACCTTGTGAAACATTTGTAATGGCCTTGTTTTAATTATTTGAAATAATTGGCATATTTTTAGGCTCAGAAACATCAGAAAAAGATAAGAAAGAGAAAAATTCAGAAGCTTTACCTGATGCTGCAGCTGTTACCAGAAATGTTGAAACCATTCTTGATCAAGTGAAGCATTTGAAAATAGCTGTAAATCATACGATTGAAAGAATAAAGGCTGGTGCAGGAAATTGTACAGATCGTGAGTTATTTAGTTTTATTTCTAATGACAAGTGCTCTTACTACCTTAATTTAAATGTTCTTATTTATCCTTCATTTGATTTCTCATTGAAAGATATTGCATTTTCCTTGAAAACTGTACATACTGAAATTTTAGCAAATAAACAATATTAATCAGACCTGAAAACTTATGTTTAAGATATTAATAAGCTTGTCACCCTGCTTAAATGAATCCGTTTGTTTTCCTGTGGTTAATCTGTGACATTCAGTAATATAAAAGATTTAGATTCAAAGAAATGAACAACTACTTTTTGTTTTCTTAAAATTCAATGATTTATTATTATGATGAAATAGTCTGAAGTTATTTAATCAATCCTTTCTACACTCTTATGAATTCTACAATTTTTAAAATTAGACATTTTAATACTTTTATAAAAGAGAAAATACTTCTGGGGTTAAAAATAACTTATGTGTTTTTAATTTTCTTTCTCTTAAGTTATCCCATATACTTAATTTTAACACAGATTTATTTTCCCTCCGTTCATCTGCTTGTTATTTGTCAATTATGCTTGATCAGAGTTTGGCTGACAAATGATATCGCTTATTTACAACTTTTTTTTTAAATTGATATCTATATATCACTATTTAATATAAAATGACATCTTTTTTTCAGTTTCATTGACGAGCTTGGGTCAAGAAGAAATTTGTGAATTGCAAGAGCAAGTTATCAAATTGAAATCTCTTCTCAGCACCAAGAGAGAACAAATTGCTACTTTACGCACCGTTCTGAAGTCGAACAAAAACACTGCAGAATTTGCTCTCAGCAATTTGAAATCAAAATATGATAATGAAAAGGCAGTAGTTTCTGAAACAATGATGAAACTTCGCAACGAATTGAGAATGCTCAAGGAAGATGCAGCTACATTTTCAAGTAAGTTACTTGAACTTCTTAGCCAAAGGTTTCTTCCTTGAAGAAAACACAATAAATTTATTTATTTATTTCATTGTCTAAGGCAGCTCGATAATCATTAGGTCATACAAATCGTTATAGGTTACCAATATGAAGATATTATACCAAACATTAAGTATTATCTATATAACTTAAATTTGAGTTCTGTTGAAACATTTATTTTTTCCCAAATTTTCTTGTCTTAATTAATTATTTCTGTAATAATTCATTACAGATATTTTTATATGTTTTTGTGACTTAGCGTAACGTATAACAGTAATTTAGAGTTTATTCTCCTAACAAAATTCTTTCTGTTATTGGCTTTACCGCTAATAGGGAAGAAAAAAGGGGTAGGGTAATTTCCTCTTTTAGAAAATATATTCTGAATAGCCCGGTTTTCTAAATGAAAAAAAATGTTGAACATTGTATTTTTGAGTTAGTAATGTAATGTGGCTGTCAAAAACACATCAAACAATAGCATTTAAAGCTTTTGATTCAATAGTCATTAGCCTTAGATATGTCATCTTCTCAAAATTTGCTGCTCAGAATTTTCTGATAAATATTTAATAAGATTTTGAACTGATAAAAAAACAACATGAAGTCCAAAACTGCTCTTGATTTAAAAAGAAATGTGTTGTTCGGCGCTAATGACCTAGATGTAGATGCGCCGTAAAAAAAAAAAAAAATATGTGTAGTTCCTCTACTCCTACCTAAAAAATATGTGTAGTTCCTCTACTCCTAACTCAGACAAATTGTATAAACATCAGTTCAATTGTTTTCAGTACCTATGAAAAATAATTCAACAGGTAATTACTTGCTCTCTTAGAGCCAATAACAACTTTTCCAACAGGCTCATCACTGAAATCAAATCAACACAGAACAGAGCACAAATCAACTCATGTGAAATTAGTCATCAATTTGTTTGTTAGTTGTCAATCATTGAGAGTCTGTAGTAGTGATTGGCATGATCAACGTTCTAAATACTTTTGGTATTAGGCTAATATCAACTTGTTTACTCATATATATTGGGATTTGAAATTTCTTCATGAAGCAGTTCTGTTTTATCTTTTGAACAGACCGTTCAAAATACATATGGAGACATAAAATATGGAGTCTTGTTCTTTACAAAAGTTGGGATTACAGGTTTAATTATGATTACTGTTACGCAAAACACTAGAAATATTAGTCAAACCCTTATTTTTACTAATTATTCTGAAATGTGTAGTTATCATCAATCATAAATCAAGGCTTTTTATTTTAGTCTTTAATCATTAATCTGTGTAAGTTTTGTCATTTGTCAAAGTCTTTTTTAATCATGGAGAAAGGGGATTGATCAATAAACAGTCATTAGTCACATTCCGAATATTCATTTAGTCATTAGTTATCAAATTAATCACAGTTTGCCCTAATCTCTGCTCCATTAGATCGATATGCTAACCACTAATCCACCACAAAACCCTGGTATTTTGATAGAAACACTTTTCAAGACTCGTATTTGCATTACTATGATCACCAAAAGTTAGATAGTTTCTTCCGCTATGAAGAAGAATTCCATTTATTCTTTTGTTTAATTACTCAATTTACTCCCTATGTATATTTTATTCTACTTCATGAGTTTCAGGAGGATAAAGAAAAATATTTCTATTCCTTGTTTTTGCCTCTTTATTTATTACAAAAACTTTCTATCTGACTACATTTTTACTACCGTATTAGGGGCTCTTCTTATTGATCAGCTTGACTTCTCTAGCATTATTTACAAGGAAACCCCTTTAATGAAGTGCCAAAGATACTAGAACAAAACTAAGACCAGGGTAATTAGATAATTCAACCTAAATATTCCGAGCTAAAAAGGAAAAGTAAATAAATAATAATAAAAAAAAGCTTTCCTACAATTTGTAATTTTAACAGAGGAAATTTGAAAGGTTTCACACAGGTAGAGAAGAGGGCGGTAATAGCGTTATAACAGGGCCCCAGACAGGTAGAGAGATCACCGTACTGCAGGGTCGGGTATCCACAATGGGGAAAAAGAGATAACCAGAGTCTAGTGCAAACCACATTATCATTCTAGTGGGCAATTAAGTCACCAATCAGATCCTATACGATATCTACCCTTCTAGGCCCATCTAGCCAGTTAAAAGACCTTTTATGTAGTTTTTAATTAAAAGTTTCATATAATTGCTCTTAAAATTATAGCCTACCATTTTTGAAGCCTTATACTTCTGAATTTATTCTTAGCCGCACATTATACTTAAACTGGTCTTATTAACCTTTTCTGTACGCAGAGAGCCGCAAGGAGATGTGTTCTCTTGTACGGGATACTCTGACCCAGCATTGGTCCACCTGTATGGGATACTTTTGCTGATAATTTGTTGAATAATTTTGTTTAAAAATACGTTATAAAAAAGTTATATTATATTTGAGTAAAAAAGGAAGGTTTCCATTTTTACAATTTGCCCTTTCTTTTATGAATAATAAACAAGAGAAGTATTCACGCAAAACCTACAACCAAAAAGTTACCCATCCTCCTCTTTGATCCGTGACTTGGACATGACACCAGCAGAGTTAAAAACTTTTCTTTTTTTTTTTTATGTATATACAACTTTTTGCAAAAACAAAAGAATTATTATTAATAGTTACAGTTAAGTCAATTAATTATTTAATGAAATATGTAATATATTAAACATATCAATTAATTTTTTTTTTAAACAGAGAACATACACTAAAAAAAAAAAAAAATGTTTTTCTAAATTTAACAAAATGCGAATTTAATATGTTAACACTTTGTGACAGGCCAGATAATAAATAAATAAAATGATAAAAAATATTCTTCTTTATTTTAATAAAGAAGAATATTTTTTATCATTTTATTTATTTATTATCTGGCCTGTCACAGTGGTGACCCCGACGGTGAGTCGTTTTATTATTTCATTTTCAAGCTTTATTTTCTTTATTATTTTTCGTACGTCATTATGACTGGGAGAGAAACCCAAGAAACTGAAAAAAAGGAAGATGTGATGCCAGAAGCTGCTGGATTCTCAGCGACTTTTCGAATGTCACCTTTCTGGCGAGCAGACCCTGAATTGTGGTTTTGTCAAGCGGAATCTGTGTTTGTGACGAGCAAGATCACATCTTCGCGAATGAAATTTCAAACTGTTTTGCCACATAAAGACTACGATGTGTTAAAACATGTTAGTGATATAGTGAAAAATTCCACAGAGACTCCCTACGAATCACTGAAAGAGCGCCTAATAAACATTTTTGCAGAATCGGAGAATCTCCGAACAAAAAAACTATTAGAAGATAGGCGACTTAGTGACGGCGAAAGACCATCCCATTTTTTAATCGAATTAAGAAGATTGGCAGGCCATTCCTTCCCAACCGACCTTCTACGATCGATTTGGCTACGTGCAATGCCGGAGCGAATGCAAGCAAAACTGGTAGCGACTACTGAGACCCAGCTCGACAAGATAGCCGAAATTGCCGACCGGATCGCCGAAATATATGAGCCGAGTGTTAGCCAAATTTCACCATCCCACACCACCACCACCCGCGCCGCTCTGCAAACGTCTCATCTGGAAGAGATGATACAAAAATTGACCCTGGAAGTGAGCGAGCTGAAAAGCCAGATTTCACGACGGAACCGGAGCCAATCGCAGAACCGACACGGAACCGCTCTGCTAGTCGAGATAGACAGCTCTGTTTTTACCATGACAAATTTTGCGAGCGAGCCCGCAAGTGTCGACAGCCCTGCTCGTGGAAATCCAAGGAACAGGGAAACTAATATTAGCGACCGAGGAGGCGGACTCCGTAGCTGACGTCCCCCACCGCCGCCTATTCGTGACCGAGAAGACTACAGGAGACAGATATCTAGTTGACACGGGTGCTTCTATCTCTGTTTTTCCTCATCGACGACGAGACCGCCGAGAACAGTCTTCATTCACTCTCTACGCGGCTAACGGGACACCTATAAGGACTTATGGAGACTTGGGACTACGGAGACCACTGCCGTGGACATTCATCATAGCCGACGTCAGCCAGCCTATAGTAGGAGCTGATCTCCTCTTCCATCACCAGATTCTAGTGGATCTGAGCGGACGCCAGTTGATTGACTCCAAAACCGGCCTTACGACTCGAGGAACACTGGCGAAGACCTCCACACCGTCAGTATACGCCGTGCCACCAGGACAGTGGTACAACGGACTATTGAGGAAATACCCGTCCATCACTCGCCCGACAACCATCCCACAGGAACCAAAGCATCCCATCCGGCACTATATTGAAACGAAAGGGCCACCTACGCATTGTAAGGCCAGACGACTCCCTCCAACAGGTACAATGCTGCACGCCGGGAATTCCAAAGGATGGTCGAAGAAGGCATATGTAGGCCGTCGAAGAGTCCATGGGCAAGCCCACTACATATAGTAATGAAAAAGGATGGAAGCATGCGCTTTTGTGGCGACTACCGCCGCCTCAACGCCCAGACCCTACCAGATCGCTACAGTGTACCTAATATTCAGGATATGAATACCAACCTGAGAAACAAGCAGATTTTCAGCAAAATAGACCTGAATAGAGCTTACTATCAAGTTCCTGTTGCCGAAGAGGACATAGAGAAAACGGCCGTAATGACTCCTTTCGGCCTCTTCGAATTTCGGGTTATGTGTTTTGGCCTGCGCAACGCAGCCCAAACCTTCCAACGCCTTATGGATAGCATCCTCTCACTACCCTTTGTTTTCGTTTACCTTGACGACATATTGGTAGCGTCGTCGTCCGAAAAGGAGCACCGTGGCCATTTAGAAGACGTTTTCAAGCTGCTCGCCGAACACGGATTAACCATTAATCCACAGAAATGTATTTTCTGCCAACCGCAGATTGAATTCCTAGGATTCATCGTGGACTCACAAGGAGCTAAGCCACTACCATCCAAGGTGAACGAGATCGCCCAATTTCCTCGCCCTACTAACAAAGGTCAGCTGAGAAGATTCCTTGGCATGCTTAATTTTTACCGACGTTGTATACCGAGAGCTGCCGAACACCAAAGAATCCTCCACGAACTCGTTGGAACAGCGAAGAAGAAGGATGCAACGCCCCTCGTATGGACCCCAGCGAGCGAGGCCGCTTTTCACCAGTGCCGACGTGACATCACTGAAGCAGTATCGCTTGCTCACCCGAAGGAGAATGGGGACATATCTATTGCCTGCGACGCCTCAAATACGGCAATCGGTGCAGTACTACAGCAGCGAGAAGGGTCAGGCTGGAGACCTCTCGGATTTTTTTCTAAAGCCTCACTCAAGCGGAGCAAAAATATTCAACGTACGACCGCGAATTGCTTGCAGTTCACCGAGCAATCCGACACTTTCGTCCCATTATTGAGGGTCGTAATGTAATTATTTTTACCGACCACAAGCCTCTATTGCACATGTTCACGCAACGGCAACAAACTGCAACACCTCTGCGAATTCGGCTAGCCAATTACATTAGTCAGTTTACTACCGACATTCGCCATGTATCAGGTACGGAGAATATCGTAGCTGACACATTATCTCGCATGGAAGGTATCGACACTCCAGACGATATGGACTTCATGGCGGAGAAACAGGAAGCGGATCCAACCATTCCTGAACTCTTGCAGAATCCTGCACTCCATCTCAAATGGCTGCATCCACCATCCACCATGAGACCCCTGCTATGCGAGACTTCGATGCCTAAGCTTCGTCCTTACGTGCCAGCCAGCCTGAGACACGATGTTTTCCAAAAACTCCATGGCCTCAGTCACCCAGGAATCCGCGGTTCCAGGCGCCTGATCGCTCAGAGATTTTTCTGGCCAAGCATGAATGTGGACATTGCTTCTTGGAGCCGATCATGTGTCGCTTGTCAAAGATCGAAAGTGCAACGCCACACGATCACGCCACCAGGCACCTTCGCACCAGTGAGCAGATTCTCTCACGTCCATCTCGACATCATAGGACCCCTGCCCGCTTCAGAGGGGAAACGTTACTGCCTCACGATGGTAGATCGATTCTCCCGCTGGCCAGAGGCAGAACCACTAGAAGAAATCTCTGCGTAAACAATTTCGAAAGCGTTTAACCGTGTCTGGATCAGTCGTTTCGGCGTCCCGGCGCGAATAACTACGGACCAGGGGAGACAATTTGAGAGCGAACTGTTCAGATTTCTCTCTCAGATTCTGGGATCTCGACGCAGCAGGACGACCGCCTATCACCCGCAGGCTAACGGCTGTGTGGAAAGATGGCATCGAACGTTGAAAGCAGCACTCAAGGCACATCTCATTGATTCCAGAAACTGGACGGAATTACTCCCAACAGTTCTTCTGGGTCTTCGAGCAGCAGTCAGAGACGATAATTCCTGCAGCGCAGCTGAGATGACACTGGGACAACCCCTGCGACTTCCGGGAGAGATGCTGGAGGCCTGTACCAGACCTGAAGACGTCCATGTGTTCTTGAACAAGCTTAGGGACCACATGAAGTTGCCCAGCCCCCCATCGCAGCAGTTCAAAACCTGCATTCGTCCATAAAGACTTAAGAAAGTGCACCCACGTCTTCCTCCGAGACTACGCTGTTCGCCAACCGCTGACGCCACCCTATTCTGGTCCACATACCGTCATAAAACGCGAAGAGAAGACCTTCGATATCATGCTGCCTTCTGGTACCAAGACGGTATCAGTCGACCGCCTGAAGCCAGCCTACATCTTAGAGGATCCTGACACCGCAACGCAGCAATCCACCTCAGAACTTCTGTCTCCACCCTCACCACTTAAGGAACTTGCAGACAATGACCCAGTCGCAGAACGTCAACCCAACAGGTATACCACCCGACGAGGATGCAAGATCTAATTGCCCGTAAGGTTCCGCGACTGACCCATCGGAGGGGAGTGATGTAGCAACCGCACTGTAACCTCCCACTGCACTAGCTGTCAAACTCACCCGCCAAGCTCGCGGCAAATCTATTATCAGTGAACCACGGCCTGCAACTGACTAATTACTAAATTAATGATTAATTGCTTGCGCGGGTAATGAATTTCTAGCTCATCAGCTGTTAGGGAGTACCTCGTGTTTCTCTGAAGCATTCCTTGGTTGTTCCCGAAATCAGTGTGTCGTGTTTGTGTGGTGGATTGGACAGGGAGACTTTTACTTTGATTTATTTTTATTTATCATCAGTTGCGCATTATTTATTTTATTTTAATAAAGAAGAATATTTTTTATCATTTTATTTATTTATTATCTGGCCTGTCACAACTTCAAGGAGCTAAAAGTAAACTAGTTATGCTAAAACAAGCTGTTGGGAATGTACAGATGTATAAAAACTAACGGTAATTTGACGAGGGTTGACAGGGTGAATGGGCTGAGAGCGTTGTACGAGTTGTAATTTACCTGAATAGCTCCCATGATCAAAAGCATCATTCAAATACCCTTTAGTAATAGGCAGGAATACAAGAAGTATGCTTCAGTAATGCTAGATAGCTCTAAAGTCGAGAAATGAGAAGATAAAGAATGCAGAGAGACACAGAGATTTCGACTGCTGGACAAGTCAATCTCTTGTGGGTCCCATCTACCTTTGACTTGTACACAAGTCAACAATACACAGGTTCCGACCACTCTCGACTCCTGTACAAGTCAACAGTAGAGAAAGGGTTAATGAAGTAAAAAATAAGTGTTTCTCATTATTTTCACTATTATTGTTAAGTGGTACTATTAAACTATGATTTTATTATGAACATGTAAAATAATTTAATAAATTCATTAGAAATAAGAAATTAAATTAAATAAAATATATAATTTGTTGTCTAAATTTACAGGTTTACGAGCAATGTTTGCTGCTCGGTGTGAAGAATATGTTACTCAGGTTGATGAGCTACAGCGCCAATTGGCAGCTGCTGAAGAAGAGAAGAAAACATTAAACCAACTTCTGAGACTTGCTGTCCAACAAAAACTTACACTTACTCAGAGACTTGAAGAAATGGAAATGGACCGTGAAATTAGAAATGTTCGACGTCCAGTTACTAATAATGCAAACAGGGGAGGTGTGAAGCCTCGATTTTCTCAGTCTTCTAGATCTCGGGATTACTTTTAATTTTTTTTTTTTTTTTTTTAGTTTTGGCATTATTTAACTTTTATTGATATTTACATGCATAATGGTTATAAACATTAGCTTTTTTTGTTTGTTTATAGAATAAACCTGTTTTCCTGTATATATATATATATATATATATATATATATATATATATATATATATATATATATATATATATGCGAGTGGGTTTATTTGTGTGAGTTAAAACTGCTGTGACATGCGTAGCTGTCTGTTTTGTATGTCCTCTAATGTTTTAGAATGTATGTTAACAACTTTCATTTATGCTTCAATCTTGTCTTTTGAGGAAGACAAGGGCTAATAATTTTGTTTATATCTATTGATGTTGAGTATTATTGATTGTTTAAGGGAGAGTTTCTTATCATTAATTTCTAAGAGCATTCAATTTTTTTTTATAATTCATATTCTTAATTTTATGTGATCCATTTTTAATTTTGTGGACAAAAAAAAAACAATTCATTGAATTATTAAAAAAAAAATTGGCCTAATGAAATGTGAAACTCTCTAAAGATTCTGACTTTAAATTTTATTTTTCAAAGAGGAACATACTTTTATTTATTTATTAATATTTTTTTAAAATTAATTCTTTACTAAAAGTGATTATTAATTCTCTCTTATCATCCCGTGTTAAGCTCATCTATATGCATTTTACTTTCACTGTACTATTTGGAATATTTTTCCAAATAATTTTTGTTATTAATTGTTTATTATTTCTTTCAGTTTTAACTTCAATTGTTAAATTTCTTGGGGAGGGGGAAATAACATGGGAACACAATTAATAAAATTGCAAAGATATTTTTATTAAAACAGTTATTTCTATACAAACACATTCCATTTTAATATGAAAAATAAATTCATGTATATATATGTATATAACTAATGACTAAAATTTGTAAATATTCTAAAACTACTCAAATTTGCATATAAATAAATCTCATAAGACTTTAGTACTGCAGAATTGCAATACTCGTAATGAGACTAAAATTTCCTTTAAAAAACCTAAAATAAGAAAAGAATGACTCGGTAACTCTTTTTTTATTGTCTTTTTTTCTCTCTATTTTCTTAAATACAATTATAGAATATATTTGCTTTGTTTTGATGAACATTCATATTGAATGTAAATATTTTAATTAATTTTTAAAATCGATGAGGAATAAATCCGGCCATTTTTAAGAACTATATCATTGTGAAATTAGAGAATATATCATTTGTTCTAGCAATAATTTGTTTCCGTCTACTTAATGTTTTATTTGTTTACTTTTCTTGTTTAAGTAATTGTTAATTTTTGTACTTAAATACTATTTTATTTGCATTGTTATGTGTTTTGTTTATATTTTATTTGTGTACATTAAACGTTCTAATATTTTATCATGACTAACTGTCCTTTTAATGCAAAATTGTTTTATAGAAATAGAAGTTTTTCATGTGTTTAACACATGTTCTATAGGTTGTTACTTTTTCTATTATACAAAAAAATTCTTAGTGTTGAGCTTTATTTATTCTGAAACAGTTACTTTAATTTTATTCTTAACTTGACTGAAGGTTATGCACTGCTGTGCAATAATTTGTTGTGATTAATTGTAATAAGTTTAGGTGGAATAAGTGTGATTTATCTGTCATTTAGTAAAATCAACCAGGCCATAAACATTACTCAACCTTAATTTATGTAGGGAAAAAACTTAACTCTAATTGACTTTATATTTTGAATTTTTGAACTTTTTTTTTTTTTTTTTTTTTTGAAACAATTAAAAGCTATTAATGAAGCACTTTTTTCTTTCTTTCTTTTTTTTTTTCTACTTCGGCTCTTTATATTTGATGAAACAACCATGTTTTCTAAAAAAAATCAACTATTATTATTAGTATTTTCTAAAGTATTAGTAAGCCAAAAATTGTAACATACAATTGTACACTTCTTCCACTTTGTCTTAAGTCTGAATTCTTTTTTGTAATTTTTTTAGTGTTTAATATGTTTAAGTACTATTTTAGTCGTGTAATGGTAGAGTAAACCATCCTGTTATGTAGTTGGTACCAACCAATCACATTTGTGAGAATGAATAATGGAAATATTTTACAAAAACGTAACTGGAATTGCATCTAATTTATATTGGACATTTTGTCTTAGTCTTATTATCATTTGTTGAATAGTTGTTAGATAAGTTGTAAAGATAAACCAACAGGATTATTATTTATAATGTCATGATGTAAATTGAACCAAATATTTCTTTCTAAATTGCTTTTAATTCCTTATCATTTATAACATTTTCCTACATGATGTTGAGAATTCCCACTCAAGATGGTAACACAATAAATATTTTTTTAAGCCTTTCAGTGTCAAGTCCAAAATTTTAAATGAAAAAATTTGTAATAAGCTATTCTGACGACAGCTTGATAAAATCATCAAAAAGTCTTGAAAACTATTCATTCTCTTTGGACTGTTTCAGGATTGGGCTAAATAAAGTGTCATTTCATATTTTTAAAAACTTAATTCCAAATATTTCAAATATGGGCAAATTTTATTACTTAATATTTCTAAATAAATGCAGTAGAACACTGAACCAGTATTTACATGGTGAAACTATTTTCTCAAGTCAATCAGTGTAGAGAAGAAAATTGGTTGGTTTTCAACCAACTCATACAGTCAGTCACGTAAGTCTTCATAAACTTGAAAAATTGATGTGTTATTGATCCATTCACCGGTTCTCCCTCACTATTGGCTGGTGTGGGCTGACAAAAACGCTCTCCCCCAAGCTACTGCCACATTGAAGCAGGCTGACAAAGATGCTGTTCCCCCCTGAATACTTTATGCTTTCCATCCTTGTTTTTGATGTGGCCTTTGCACCAGCATTGGCAGGGTAAAAACATTTTTATTAATGGGCTATTTAAAATATATATTTACTTTTTTTTTAATACAATAAATACTTGCTTTTTTTTTAATCTCTTATTGTGTTATTCAGTATATGACTTATTTCTTTGTGGGGTCATTTTTAATGCAAAGCAGTGCTCATAGAAAACATCTCACTGGAAGGCTGAGACAGGGTCGTAACAGCTCTTTATTGACTGCAGAATTTTGCAAAACTACATTGAACTGCCATCTATTTTGGCCTATAGTTACTATTAGTTTCGCTAGTAAACGAACAGACATTGCCATTTGTTGAATGATTGAACTCGACTTCTGTTCGAGAGTGGTTAAACGATAAAGAGCCAGAACGTCTCAAGCAGTCGTCCTCAGTAGGGGGCCAGCAACTTTCGACTTATCCAGCAGTCATCTGCCATAGGGGCCTTGGTTGCTTTTGACTTGTCCAGCAGTCAACCACAGGTTAAGGGATAATATCATATTCATCTGCAACAAGCATATTTAGACTTTCATATGTGGCTTTAAAAAAATTAATAGGAATTTCGTTGAAGGTTGATTTATTTGTGGTAATTAAATATATGTGTATTGTATTCATTTGCTTTGAATTCTTGATACAGATAAGTAGGCCGAGTTCAGAATGGGATGAAAAAAATGTAGAATTCAGCAAATAATAAAAAAATGTCCAATACCTTTTTATTTCGCTTTCGCTCTGTGTACGTTATTGTTATATTTATATTCTAGTTGTTATATTTTATTCTCCCCAACCTTAATACTTTTTTTTACTATTACATTTTTATTGCAGGTTAGTTTGCTCTACTACACACATGCATTTTTTCATCTGTCCTCTTGCATGTATTTCTTTAGTTGTTAGAACCCATAAGGTACAATTTTTAAAATTTTAACCAAACTCAAGGGTTCCAGAAGTTTAAAAATAATATTAATGTGGACTATATATATCTGTTTGTGTAATAATTGTTCTTCTCTTATATTGTTTTATTTATATATAACAAATTATATAATCTTCCCGATATTTTTCTATTTTTATTAATTATGATATAACATTTTAATTTCTTAAGGCATTGTTTTTTTTATGGTTTTTGTTATTTTTCTTTTAAATGTATTCAATGTGATATTGCAAGTCATACTGATAGTCCAAGTTATACTTTATTTATGGATTGGTTCATTGTTATTAACAACTTAATATTTAAGAGTGATTTAGAATAGACTGCTGTTTTATAGTAATTCACTGAGAATTTGTATCACTTTACAGTAAATTCCAAAATCAAAAAGATGTTTTTCATTGACTTTCGTGTAAAAGTTTATATCAAATTAGTGGAACATTAAAAGTTTGTCATGAATTTAATCAGTGATAGTTATATCACCATGTCCAATTATCTGAATTGTTAAAATTTATTAAAATGTATTTCATTATTTTGGTTTTCACTATGTTTACTTATGTTTCCACAAATGCTCCACTTCTTCCTTGTCATTTGGAAAGTCCAAAATAAAAACAGTTATTTTTTTGGTTAAACCTTTCATGAAAAATAAACACTTTTTTTTTATTTTTTTTTTAACGGCACACCTACATCTGTGCCATTAGTGCCTAGACACCTACTCCTTTGAAATCTCAAAGAAGGAACTTATAAAATGAGTACATGTAAGCATATGAACTAGACGTAAACGTTACAATTTTGTTTGCACGAATAAGCCCCAAAAACCATGTACCGGTGGATGGATTCTGCTGGGTAACAAATTTCACCTTTCAAATTAAACAAAGATTTTTGAACCAAATTACATCAAAATCGGACCATTTTTGAGTCTGTGAGAGAGCGAACAGACAAATATATATACATACAAATTTTAACCACTGTTATTTTCGAGATCTATAGGCTCTGAAACGTAAAATTTTCTAGCTGGTGTAGTAACTCGGGTCTACTATTAAACACAATTAAATGTAAGTAACTGTTTATTACCACTTTTACAAACATTGTTTTTTGTTTTGTTTTTTTACGGCACATCGACATATAAGCCATTAGCGCCGACATCCTGGGTGCAACGAGAAATTTTCTCATCTCACGGCTTGTTGGGAAAATTCACGGCCGGTGGGAGTCAAACCCATCATCTCCCACTTATGAATCTAAGTAGCTAGCCACTAGACCACGGGGAGACCCCTCATTAGGGTATCCCTTATATAGGCGAAAAAAAATTTTTTGTCTATATCGAAACGCATATACTCTAATTCTTTTTAAACTATTTAGACTTATTTATATGCAAAATTTTATTTTTCTACGTCAACAGTAACCCGTGCCGACTTGGCTCTTAACATTTTGAAACTTGCTGTTTTTAACCCCTTTCATTATGTAGTTATATTAAATGAAATATTTCTAGTTTATAAAAATTATAATAAAAAGAAAGTTCGTAAATACATAATTATTTATTAAAAGAACGTAAAATTACAGATCAGCAAGGACATTTCCTTTTAAAAGTCCTTTTGTTGCAGTCTGGATACAGATTTCTGTGCTCTTGCACGGAGCCTAGAAAATATTGTTTTTGCTCTTCCTTTGCAGCGATCAAGCCATGAAAATTTTGCACAAGTTTTACACCTCTTTCAGCTGTAACGTTAACTGCTCATAAAGAAAGAACCTTCCTTTTTGCCTCTTAATAGGCAACATCTTCTTCCCACGTAGAAATGGTGTTCTGAAGGAAATTCTCATAAATTTTTAATAGAGTAAATAGTTTTGTGCTTTTTACAGACTAAATCACTTAATGATTTTCCTGAGACAATAAATAAGGTAATATTATTATTAAGTCCATAAAAACCGTCTAAGAAATAAAACTATGTATTCCCACATAGCATACAATTATTGAGACATATCTTCATTCGATGGAATGTATCCGTTCCCAGAATCATACAAACTATCTTTTGTTTAAGTTCACTACAATGTTAATCTTGGTTTGTTCATCAACTTCATCTTCAAATAGTGATTAAAAGGCAATTTCTTCTGACAAATACCAAATATATTGACAAAATTTGCTCAGGGCTGCTTTGGAGATCTCTTTGTCAACAGTTTCATATTTCTTAGGCCATTTTAGAGAGCATTAATCTTGAGTTGGGGCCTTCACCGGCAGAATAAATCCAAGCCATGGTTTTACAACCACAACGAATAAACTAACGTCCTCAAGGGCTCGTTTATCGACGGTGTTAATTTTGAACTGGGATTGGAACCAACATATTTTCAAAACGGCTATAGCCCTAGCCATCTACCTTGCTTGATTAATTGCTCCTGGAGGTCTGATTTTAATTTTTTTTTCTCCTTATCTCCTCCTAAGACAATAATAGATAGTTCAATCAGTTCCCGATAATTCTTCTATTGTTGTATTACTAAAATGTTTGCTCTGTCTAATTTTTGTTCAAAAAGTACATAAGCTCCTTTCAATCTTCCGGTACTAGGAACAGTGGTATTACAGCACATTATTTGTACTTGTGTCATCGAGTTTCCATTCATAAAGTGCGTTAACCACGGCATTTGCTTGATCTTGACCAGAAGAGCTCTCCAGTTTGGGTACAGCCAAAAGTTGCCCTTTTTCTCCAAATGAAATAACAATTGGCAGGCGTTCTTCTTTACAACTTCTCACGTCGAGTACAGGTAATAATTTTCCATCCCAGCAAAAGATCACCGTTTCGGGCATATTATTCTGAAAATCTGATTTTATAGATTCCGCTCTATATTTCCTACTCTGTGTGCTCTGAGACGATTTTTTATTGGTAAATCATCACAGCTAAGATCTAGTTCTTCAACTACAGCCTGAAGTATATAGGGAAAATCCTCCTGCAACTAACTTATGTGTGATAAAGTCTTTCCTTCCCCTTGTTGTAGTAATTCTAGAACTAATCGTTTGAGATGTCGATGGCAAGGGTTCCTCAAGCAATTCATCAGAGCTATGTTGATCGTGATGTTCTTGCGTTTGTATAAAATTTTGTGTAGTGAAAGATGATAACAAACTTTCGGAACATATTTGCTCATGTCTTTTTCTCCCCTTTAATTTTCTCAGTCTTGCTCTTTCTTCTTGTTAGTCTAACTTTTTATCCTGGACACCCTGGTTCTCTTTGTTTTTCTAAAAAGATTTGATTTTCATCCATTCCAAAGCATCGGCGCTTATGGTTTTTTTTTTTTTTTTTTTTTCTTTTTTCTTTTTTTTTGCAACTCTTCAAGAATATAATAAACTCTTCGCTAGATACTTGAAAGGAGCAGAGAATATAATATCACTACCCATCACCTTTTCATGGACTTCAAAAACAGGATTTGGGCATTCAAACAAACGGGTCTACCTTCAATAGAGTTGTTCAGCTACTGTGCTTCGCAGATGATTTAGATATAGTTGGGAGAACCCTTGCTGATGTGCAGGCAGCATTTCAAGCTTTGGACCAAGCTGCAAGGAGGTTGGACCTAGAAATTAATGTTTCAAAGACCAAACTCATGGCAATGGGACAGGAAGCACAGTCAGGGTAAAATTTGGCTCTTACTCATTTGAAAGAGTTAACGAATTTACATACCTTGGCTTTCATGTAAATGTAGGCAATAGCATAACAGCTGAGCTAAAAACTAGGATTATTAAATCAACTTGCTGTTTTTTTTGGCTCAGGAGTAGGATAATAAATAGGGCAACAAAAATGCTGATTTATAATACCCTCAAACGACCAGTGGTGACACATAGCTCAGAAACGTGGACCATTTCCAAAGTGGATGAGCAGGCACTCCTAATTCATGAGAGACGGATATACGATCCATTTTGGGGAGTATGCTATGGCCGGACATGGAGAAGAAGAACCAACCTGGAGCTGCATGAGGCGTATAAGGAAAGAAATGTTGTCCATTTCATCCGTGTGGGAAGACTCAGATGAGCGGCCCACTTGGCTTTTATGGATCCAGCAAAGCCGCCAAGAAAGACGATGGAAGATGTGCTCCATGGAAGCAGAAGACCTGGAAGGATGGAGTACCTAGGGCCATATTAGGCGTACAGAACTGGATGGTTGCTGCTCAAGATCGGGACAGCTGGCGGAGGCTGATTCAGGAGGCCCTGACCTAGGAATGGGTTGTGTGCCAGTTAAACAAACAAACAGATTGTTAGTATTCCATACCCCCCAAATCCTGGTGCTCCCCACAACCCCCAAATTATTTCCTATATACACCCCTGTCTCTAATATTAAGTAGAATCCCCTGTGTATTGAAGACAATTTAGTTTAAAACCTATAGGAAACAATTGGAAAATCTAGGTGGCTAATTCATCAACAATAGAGACAGACCAAGCACAAGTCTTCAATAATGAGGAGAACCACCTACCTAATAATGACTAGGAAAGTCATCTTGACCATCGATTGATGTCAGAAATGGAGTCACGATTAAACAAACAGTCCGTAGGTCCAACTTCCGATGACACTTTGCTTTCTGCTGAAGAACAGGCATTATGTCCCACTTAAAGAAGCTGGCTATTGGTGGGTGAAAATTTGTGGCTTAGAAACAAGATTTCTGAGGCTGTTCTACTATTGTTAAGTATTATCTAATTATTTAGCTAATAACTCAGTTACAATTAAAAGATAGATGTCAATAAGAAAAGTATTTTAACCTAAAAGTTCTATTTTACCCCTGTTGAACCACTGAATTATTTTTAACAGCTCAATATCTTTGTGAGTGATAAATCAGGGTCAGCCCCAGAATTTATTGTTCAAATATTGCTAGAATGTTCTTTGTGGGGTCCTCCTGTGGTCTAGTGGTTAACGCCTTAGATTCTTATGTGGGAGATGGGGGTTTGAGTCCCACCTGCAGCAGGGATTTTTCTCATTTCATGGCCTGTCAGTGCTAATGGCCCAGATTTCGGTGCATCATAAAAAAAAAAAAAAAAAAAAAAAAAATGTTTTTCGAGCTAGAATCATGCAGTGGACGATTATATGAGAAGTTTCCCCCTTCGCGTCTCATTTACTGTATAGGGAGTTGGTAACTAGACCCAAGATGAGCAGATGCTTATTCATCCTACCTAGGCAACACACATTTTCGTATGTATAAAGTAAGTTGTACACTGTTCTTTCAAGTGTTTGCTGACTTACACCAGGACAAATAACTTCAGATTTGGAAATTTCAAAATTTGAGAAGATTCATAATTATTCCACTGTTTGAAGAATACATATAAGGATTTTTATTATTGAAAAAAAGAAGCCAGCTTAAAATAGTAGACAGTAGTATATGTATTTTGGTAATAATATTCTTATAACAACAATAACATTTTATTTAACAATATGAGAGTTAAAACGATATATGAATGCATTTTCTTACAAAATACAATTAATTGGCAATTTTTATATTACAATAATATCACAGATTAGATTATATACCGAATTTTAATGTAATAAGTATGTGTCTGTTTGTGAGTGTTTATGTGTGTGTGTGAGAGTGAGATAGTATGTATTTATGGATGAGTGTTTTTGGGTGTATTATACAATAACAGATTAAACTTTTTACAAGCCATGGAAAAAGATTTTCTACCATCTCCAAAGAAGTTTTAGAGCCAGAAAAGAAACAAGGACAGTGATTTCTGATGATGACTTCTTTGTTCCAAGTCCACACAAATCATTTATTTCTGTCTCCTGAAACATTCCAAAGTTTATATTACATTTTAAAAATAAAATGTTTCTTTGTTCCATTAAAAATGTTTCTCTTTCTTCTTTTTTATGAATCTAAATCTCTAATTGTTATGTTATTGTATATATACAAAGACAGAAAAGAGGGAACACAAGATATATGAACTGTTAGACAGAATAACTCAACAAGTACTGTGAAGCAAATGAGATACTTGGGCATTCTTGTTTTTTCTATTTATTTTGGTTGAGATGGACTGAGCAGGAAAGGAATTTATTTAAAATTAAAATATATACAATAAAAGGAATCTGAGTATGTTTTTATTGTAATTTACCTTTTCATTGAAGTTTGCACATTCAGCAACATTTCTCCTAGAAAGATTACGACCAGTCTTGCAGCACAACTTTTCACTGTAATTCACTTCCTTTGGTAAGACCTTTATAGTTTTACTTTTATCAAGTTTACATAGGCTATTGACTACTACCATAATAAGATTGCTGTGTAGAACCTCTTTTACAACATAAGGCCTAAAATAAATTAAAGGAAATTATTTCTGTTGCAAATTGATATCAATTACATACTGAGGAGCAGAGTGGGTAGAGAAGAGAACACACTATATTTACACATAAATATATATTATTATAGAGATATGGTTTTTCTTGGATTCTAATAGCGATATTAGGTATAGGTAGATATATAGTTCATATAACTTATAGGTAATATGCTTCTACCCAATGAATTTCAGGTCCTAATAGTATGTTAGTTATTTATATATAACAGGAAAACATTAATTTCAAATTTTTATTTCTATATACCATTCAATATTAACACTGGTGAGCCAAATGAGCTTAGAGTCCTGTGGAGCCTGTCCAACCTTACCGATATGGAGGGATGGGATTAAATAGCCATGCCTCCTCCGCCCATTTCTTCTTATTTTTCCTAATATACTCTCGTTATTTCTTTCTTTATAACGTTTTTCGTCATCATTTTCTCATTTTGGGCTTTGGACATATTACACTTCTTTATTCTTTTTTAAAATACTTTTTTTAAATCAAAATACAGTCAAATACCTTGGCATTGGTATAATGTCTACAAAACATGACCTGTATGTACACACCAACTGCTAAAACACAAATATGGCCCTTCAGAGAGATCGGAAAGGGACTGTGTAGCAGAGGAATACGCTCCGAACAGATTTTGTATGAAATCTAGCTGAATCAATAGTGACTACTAGGGCTTGCAATACTTACCGGTAGATATTGTGAAACCTGACACAGCGGTGGCTTTCAGTCCCGAAGCAAAAAAATGTCCTTGGCACAAAAGTGGCTATTAGTCCACGGGACACGCCGGTTAATATTGCTTTAAATGGATAGAAAATATCAGTTCTCACAAAAAAAACAAAAACATTTAATCCATTTCTTATTATCTATTATTATTTAAACTGGAAAAGACTTTTCAGAACCTTTTTAAAAAACTTTTACTTTATTGAGGCTGTAACAATAAATCAGGCATTCATCCCATACCGCAGATAGACACGTTTATCTGCCACCCCCTTTTATCTCATGCAACCTCTTCTTGAGTACCTTTTGAGGATTCATTCCAGATGTTCTGACCACATGAAATATTCTGCCATTTTCTTAATCAGTGACGATATCAAGATTTCAATACTTAACACTCAGTTAGGCATTAATTCTCCTCCAACTGCTTTGCTCATAGTTCAGTTCATATTTTTCATACTATAAAGAATGAAAGTCAAGCTTTTGAATTTTTTTTTTTTTTTTATGTCTGCATTTCACTGTTTTATATTGGAGTTGGGTTGATGAGAATTCTATAAAGTATTAATTTTACCCTCCTTGAGAGATTTTTGAACCGATTTTCTTTCTGCAGACATTCTTCCTGTAATTTCTTTTCTAAATTGATTGCTCTTGGTTACAATTCTCCAAAGGAGATAAAAGATTTATAGCTTAAAAATATGTTCTATCCCACAATCACATTGCCTCCTATGGTTCGGACCTTTCTGAATGATCATCAACTTTGTTTCATCTTCATTTGTTTGAAGGAGCTGTCTCTGAAGGCATGGCTATGACAGGTAAAGTTTGGAAGTAACTAATTATTAACAGGCCTGTGACTTGAGTGCTTCTCAGAGAAGTAGCTGTCGGCCTCTTCCGAACAACAACCACGGAAAACCATTTACATGCCAACCTGCACCGAATCAAGGTGATGGGTACAGATATCTGTTCACTATGCCACTGTAGCAAAATGTATGCTGCACATCACAGTGCTCAAAGCCCTTGATGGCTGAACTGCCTTGTGCAGGCTTAGAGTAATTAAGTAAAGTAGGCATTCATTTGAAGGATCGACAAATGTAGATACACAGTTGAATTCCTAAAGAGCACAGATCAGAGTTGATGTTGATCTCCCACAGATAAAACATCATGGTATCAACAATTGCAGATGCTAAAATTTGGAATAGAAATATGAAAATATCTTGTTAATATTTGATTTGGATAGACAAAGTTCTGGGCAGGCCTATGGAATGATACACAATGATATGCCTCCAAAAATTAAAGGAGCTTGCGGAAAGATCACCAGAATGCCCTTTCTAAAGTGCAATACCCTAAAAACAAAGTATGTAAATAAAAAAAAATCTTGTTAATAAAAGCAACAGAACTTTAAGAGTAGTCTCATCCCTTTGAAGATTGATATTGAGTTCCATATTGAGTCTGTACTCAGTGATGAAGGAGTTACCATTACTCATAATTAATCTAAATGATTTTCTGACTGCTAGGAAGTTAATTTTTTTGTATACAAAAAAAAAATAATCTAGTAATATAAAAGTTTAATGATAATATACATTTAATTAAAAGAATATTACCTCGTACAACCATTACCCGCTAAGCCATTCTTTACAATTTTCATATCAAGAAGAAATAAATTTACTTTCATGTCACATGGTTGAGGTCTTGTTCGATTAATTATAAGTTTTGAATGATGCTTATCATTTTTTCCAGGTGGCATATCTGCATTTTGGTGTTCAATTTCGTCATAATGAGATGAACCTAAAAAAAATATATATATATTTTTTTTGTCAAACTTTTATATTTATCTTGTCTATAGTAAAAATGGATTTTAATGGTCTAACTCCATATTCAGGATAACTTAGTTAATCGTAATTAAAATTTCAACAAATGATCATAAATAGCTTAAAAGAATAACGTTGGATTGTGATAATAGTTTTTTTTTTTTTTTTTTTTTTTTTTTTTTTTTGGCGCATCTACTACTTGGCCATTAGCGCTGGGCAATCTACAGGTTGCCACCCTTTTATAATGCCAACAGCACGTGGTCAGTCACCCATTCAGGTACCGACCACGCCCGACGTTGCTTAACTTCGGTGATCTACGGGAGCCGGTGTATTCAACGTGGCTATGGCCGTTGGCTGTGATAATAGTTATTTCTGATCATAAATTTGTTTGTATTTAGAATACCTTAAAAATATATTTAACTTATAAAGGGCTAAATAAATGCAAGAATAATGTTATTATCAGTCATGGGCGTATATAAGGGGGCTGAATCCCCCGCCCTCCCCAAAATCGGAAAAAATGTGTCATAAAAATCTTAAAAATAAATTAAATAAGATCACTTAGTTCATAAAAAACAATTTGTTTTGGGTGTAATAGCGTTTTAATTGGCAAAATATTCCAAGTTCTAGATTTTTAGTATTCCATACCCCTCAAATGCTCTCAGACCCCCCCCCCCCCCCGAAATTATTTCCTAAATATGCCCATGTTATCAGCAACCCTATGATTATAATGAGATATTTGTAAATTTTCAAGGACTATAATATTTATCTGATGAACTCAAAAGTCAAAACAATATATGACAACAGTATGACCTTAGGGATAAGAAAGAAGAGGAAGTTAACTTAAGCCAATCACTCATGTTGAGTTAACATTCTTCTCTATGAGATTATATTATAAGTAGGCTGAGAATTTTTTCTAAGGCTACAAACAGAATGGAACAAAGAGCAGAGCAGCGAATGAGGGAGGATAAGCATGACCAGAGCTGGGAGATCAAACTAAGTTGAAATAGTTGCTATGCTCTTTCCTTTGCCAGCTGGTCCACTCTGTGTACTTCCTTTTGATCTCAAATGTTTGGTGTAGAGCGATCAAAGGGAAAGACCAACAGCAAAGCAAAGACTCTTACTCTTTCTATCATCCACTCTGCACGCACCCTTAGAACACAATTATGAGACTATTACCTTGAATTTAAAATGGAAATTAGGTAAACCTAGGATTATTATTATTATTTAAATTTTAACATCCATTATTATTAACTGCAAATTTTGGGACAGGTTATCTATAGGAAAAAACCTAGCATTAAACTGATATGGTTTTTCAGATAGAAATCTTACAAATGAATGGTTGAGATAATCTTACCCTTGAGAAAAAGGTAAGAAGGGCTACTTGAATCATTATACTTCCAATGGTATTATAAACCCCTGTATTATAAATATCTTGGAAGATATCGAATGTATTACATAACATGGAATGCCATGTAAAACAAAATAAAATTCATATAAAATATTAGTAAAGGGTAATGTGATTTAAAAATTAATTCGAATATATTTTTTTAGTAAATTTCAAGAACTGAGTCATAAGAGCATGATGCTTTACTTACCATCACCAGTTGTGTATGAGTAAGCACTTGCTGCTAACCATTGTAGGTTTGTTTGAACCAAGACCCAAAGTAGTTTACTGGTAAACCAACTGATTATCCAACTAAAATAAGCGATTGGCTGAAAAGGATGTATGTTTAGTTCAGAATTTATTTGTTTGTTGTCTGCCCCTACCCTAAAGGGTGATTGGCAATTATTCATAATTTCAATCCAAATATGTTCAGTAAAAAATAATTTAATATTCTTACAGATTTAATTTTACAAGAGTGACTTTTTTCTCCTCCATCAGTCTCAAAACAAACTGCTTGATAATCATATATAGGAATCTTTTTATAAATTTTATCTTCTACCATTTTTTCCATGACATCTCCTTGGATTTCTCCAAAAAATCTACCAGTGTCAGCACGTACTTCTGATACAATTATATAACCATTATTGTCCAAAACGTAGCAATCATAAGCATCATTTGCACAAGTCTTATCACACTTTTCACACTGAAAATTAAAGTTAATTAATGAACTTTTCTTCTATTTCTTTTATTACTGTAATTTATGTTGATATTTTTGATTTTCTAAAAAAAACTTATAAATATACCATCTGTGTATGTATGAAGAAGAAATACCCAGATCTGGATGATGGAATTATGCTCATCAGCCAGATATAGTTGCCGTTGTGACAAGAAAATTAAATAAACAAGCATAATATTGCTAAAAGCAAAATTTGTAAATCCTTGTACTATAGACTATTTTTATGAAGAATGATAGTTAATTTTAATGTTTTCACAATTATTCAAGAGTGACTTACTGAAGAGGTTATGTTTTTGAAAAGGGCATAGAGAGCAGAATGGTGAAACTGAAAACCAACAACTGCAGCAGGGGCTTCACGAGAACCTTCAGAATGAAACACAGCATGAGTTGCTGTTACTAGTGAATCATTTTTGTCACCTGAAATCAACACTGAAATATATTTATATGTTTACATATATTTGTTATTAAATACTTAAACTTTTTTGATTGAAACTTTTACTTTTTTTATCATCATGACTTTTATAATGATCCATATTACTAGTAACACAATTCTTGGCATTTGTTCTAGAGATGGTGGACATGACATTTAGATGATAAAAGAAAAATCCATTTTAGTTAAAAAAAGGAAAAAAATGAATGAAACAAGTATCGTTACCTGCTTCAAAAGGGACAGAATATACAAAACTGTTTGGTTCTACATAATACTGCTCAACTGCCCTTCTATACCAGGTTTCATCTATTGCTCGGTTGTTTGAATTACTAAAATGTCTTTAAAGAAAAAAAAAAAAAAATCATTAATGGCAATATAATTTGAGCTGTTCTAATTATTAATTTTTTTTAATTAACTTACTGACTTCCATTTTCAGTTTCATTTTCTGAATTAGTTGCTATGTCTTGCCACCTAGTTAGCCCACTTCTAGTTGCCATAAACACGAGAACCAAACCAAATCTTTGTTTCATATCTTGCCTGATAAAAAAAAGAAGAAGAAGTAAGACGTGAAACATCATTGACAATTGACAATTAATGTGTAGCACTAACCTAAAAATTCTAAATATCAACTTTTTTTCACATCTTATCCTATTAGGAATTCCAGCGACAAAAGATAGTTTTCATAGTACATGAGAAAATGTAGTACTCATGAAGAAAAAGAAAAAAAAAATGTGTATATTTAAAAGGGAAAAAAGTACAAAATAAATTTATTACCATTGGCAAATATCATTGACCATCAGAACTATTTTCCGGTGAAAATTTAAAAATGTCATGGATGAAATATTTTGAACATCTGAATTCTTAATAATTCGACATATTTAGTTTTTGAAAAAATAAGTTATCTAAAATAAGATTATCTTCTTTTGGAAAAATATAGAAAATATTGACTTTCCTCCTTTTCAAATTATCATAAAAAAGGAGAATATATATGACTGATTAATTTTTGAAATATTTGTAAACCAATATCACCACCAAATATTTTGTTACTGTTTCGGTTAAATTAGAAAAAAAAAAACAAAAAAAACACAAAAAAAAAAACACAATTTCTATGTTCTATATAATTTAAAAGAAATTTAATTTAAATATTGAGAAAATACTTAGTGTAGTGTATAATTGGCAAATAAAGATATTAAAAAAAAATATTGAGTATTTTCATGCGATATCTAAAAATAAATATTTTAAGAGTAGCTATGTTTAAACATTATTTTTTAACTTTATAGCTATGCTATAAAACTTTTCATAACTATGATTGCCTATAAAACTAATGATTTTATATGGAATTCTTAATTCTTAATTTTATGAAAATTAGTAGTTTTTCTAATCAATTAATGAGAAAGAGATGTGTTATATTTTGTTCTAAATATGTGAAATAATTATTAATTAAATGATATTTTCGATTCAAACCTGTAACATCTACTTTAAAATAAAGTCCTTATATAGAAATTTAGTATCAACACTGCTTATTATCAGTATCTTTAGATGTTAGAGGACTCATTGATGAAATTTAGTAACAATACTTATAAATGATGTTACTTCTTACACTGATACACATATTCAGTTAGAAACATAGACCATTACATTAAATAAGTTACATCATATTATGATCAACCTAAGACAATTAACTTAAATATGACAAAAATAGATGTAATTTTACTAAGATACATTCAGTTTCAAAGAATCCATATTTAATGAAAATATCCTAATATTAATTAAGTCATGAATTACTTTACAAGAAAAGCATATATAACGTCAATTAATAATAAACACTTTTTTAGATATTTTTTAATACAAAACATTTTTCCTAGTAGAAGGATTACACATTTACATTTATATATATATATATATATATATATATATATATATATATATATATATACACACACACATATATATGTTTTTTTCTATAGAGTATTTCACTTTAACTTGCAAATAAGTAATTAAGAGGGCATATACATATATCAATGTCTTGAAAGGTAAAATGGATTGCATTAGACTCATGTCAAAGGTACCTGTCATTGAATAAACAAGCAAGAATATAATAAGCATGCATTTCTGTAATAACCACATTCAATATATGTAACAGTATGGATTAATACATATATCCATAAATCATGTCTTTAGTCACATGTGAGACATGAACCAGATATTTAAGAGTATAAACTAGGATTATTGTATTATTATCTAGTCTAGTTTTCTTGAAAAATTGTGATATTTTTCATTTGATAATAAAACAGGATTTTTAGTGGAGGTGGGGTGTGATTTTATAATAACATGTTTTCTTTAAATAAATCAGCTATAATAATTTCCATGTCCTTACAAAACAAGATATATTTACAATGAATTCACATATGACACCTTGACTTTAGCAATTTTTCAAAAATGGAGCGGGGCTACAACTATTTTTCTCTTTACCCATCTCACAGGGGAATACGGCTAAACAGTTGGTGTTTCAGTGATTTTGTTTGGTAAACCACAGCAATGTGCAAAACTTCTTGCCAGAATAAGGTTAAATGATGTATGAAATGATAAGATAATCAGATGCTGAAACTGAAGCAGCTGAGCAAAGAGATATATGTCAGGAAAATAACAATGGTGTCCCTACAATATACGCGCAAGAAATTCTTCTTTTCCAAGGCCTTACCTGCTTCAGGAAAATTTTCAAATGTTTACTCCCTATAAAGATAGAGAAGGCAATATTTCAGCTTCGAAAAAGCAATAAATTGGTCCTTATTTCAACAAGAGCTTTTCAGAATGTATAATCAGTTTCTGCAGTTTAAAATTATATTTAAAACAATGTTCAAGATAAAATAAGAGAATAGATCTGTTTAAGTCTATATATTGTGACTATAACAACTACTGCCACGCCCCACCTCTCTTAGAGTCCCTATATTGCATGCAAATAAGAACACAAATAAAAAAAAAATGCATTCCTTGCCAACAAAAATGTTCTAAATTTCATACTGTCATTCATTATTTTGTTTTTTGTTTATTTTTCTTTTCTTATTTTAAATTAAATAATAACACAGATCTGCAAAAAAAAAAAAAAAAAAAAAAAAATCAGCTGCATGGGATATTTTTGGTAAATTTTATATTTTTTAGGATACTGAATCCAACTCTGCTTCCCTCCAGTTCATACAGCCTTTTTTGCAAAACTTGAGGATTACACTTAAAAAAAAAAATCAATAATTGATTACTTTCGGCTATGAATACTTTTTCTTATTACAAAAAAAAAAAACAACACTGTTCCATCATGATACACTATATGTTCACTCTTTTTGTCGCTGAAATCTTTTCTTCTTCTCTTTGATATGCCTACAGAAACAATTTTGCTTTCCATCATCTGTTCTATTGTTCCTAGCAGGTTCTATTTATTGAATCATAAGCAAAATTGTTAGTATCCCATCTTCTTTAGTATTGTCTCTTAATATCATACACACCTCGTTTAAATCTTCTCCGTTCTCTTAACTATTGGTTCCTAAGTTTTAAGCGAAACAGTAAATTTATGAGTGCTTAAAATTAACTTTTCAGCTAATTTTGAATTCTTGGTTTCTTTGTCCACGAAAACCCAGGGACTATGTCCTTATACGAGTCCCATGCTTCTTTTTCTTGTCCCCCCATTGTTCCAGAAAAAGAAAGGATTAGACAACAGTTTCAAATTTCTGAACAGAGAAACTCCCTCTTGCAACTTGGCTTCTGAGCATTTGGTGAACTTGGTACACAAACATGTGTAGATATGTTCGTTCTTTGTTCTGTTTTTTTTTTTTTTTTTTTTTTTTTTTTTTTTACTTACAAATATTATTCCATTTAAAGAGGAAAATTTTTCACTAAATTAAACTGAAAACGAGTGTTGTAAGAAACCATGACCTTCTAGTAAATAAAAATTGATATGGAACAGTAAAATAATCCTATGTAGTTTTTTGGTTGCAGACCTGTGTCATTAGAAGTTTATGTTCTGAGAAAAGCAAAAGTATCCTTTCTTAATGGAAAAGAATAGTAGTGAGTAATTCTTTTTATGTATCGATTTGAATGAAGAGATTTTTTTCCAATTTATGTATTCATTCTTTAAATGTTAGTTCTAAAATACAATACAATAGTTCTTTTCTTATATTCTTATTACAATAATCATTCTAAATATATTTTTAGTCAAATGAAATATCAATAACAGACAAAACCTAAAGATAAATCTAATGAAATGGTTAAAATTCCCTTTATTCTCCAAATCTAATTATGATAAAATATAAATATTTTAAAGATTCACTAATGTGAAATATCAAGAGAAAGTTGTATTATTACTTCAATTATTCATAATAAGTAATAATATTATTAAAAATGGTTCATGGAACTGTCCTGGAAAAAGCATGAGATTAAAATACCTTCTTTTTTAACATTGTAGAGACTTACCTGTCTAAAAGGCGACTAAAGAAAGAATACAGTTAAGTAAATAAGAGTGATTAATAGTAAGACAAGAAAATTAACATTATAAAAATAAAACACTGCAGGCACTTTGACCATTTACGAAACTTATCATTTAAATTCCTTCAAAATTATCTACATTATCAATGCATTTATACATCATTGCAAAACACACATAATTTTCTCCAGGAAAGCAGGTGTTTAAATTATTACAATAAGTGACATAGTAATTGATTTAATATTAGGTGTATTTGTTTCTCGTGTTGTGCATGAGTGTTCGACATAAATGTAGATGCCTTCTTTAATTCTCTCACACTATCACTCACTTTATCTTTTCTTTACTTCTTAATTCAATTGTGCTAAAGTCGTTAAACCCAAATAGAGCTGGTGAAATTGACATAAACAATCCAAATCTAGGTTGCAAATATATATTATCAAATAAATGTATTGTGCATAATTAATTATAAGGACTGACAATGATTGTTTTGTAGTGGTTTCAATTTTGAGACATTGCTGAGTTCTATACATAATAAATTTAATTGTTTGAGAATTATTTAATTATTTAGTTCTTTATATAAAAGTCTTAGTGAATATGAAATAGATTTTCAAAGTAAACAATTCGTATTTGGAAAGGGATAAATAAAGAGATTATTAAAAGATTATTCTGCTTTACTTAGATTCATGATGTCTACAAATTGAATTCGAGTTTCCTCTCTTTAAATAACAAATTTTAACGTCCATTATCATTAACTAAGAATTTTGGGACAGGTTATCTATAGGTTACCATCCTTTTCTAGCCAGGATAGGGCTGATGCCTTTTCTCTTTTCAAAAGAAAAGCCACCACCCCATAGTGAGAATCAAATCCACGACCTTTGGCATGGGGTGTTAAGTGCTCATGGCCACAGGCCTCCATGTCCATTTATACATGCAGATTTTAGGACGGATTTTCTTCAGGTTCTCGCCCCCTTTCTAGCCGGGGTAGTGCTAATGCATTTTATTTTTTTGAATTAAAGCCACCACCCCTAATGAGAATTAAACCCACAACCCTATAGGAACAAAGAACTCCAGGGCAGCCACATCTCAGAGCCAGGCCCAGGACCAGATTTTGATCACGGGCCCCTAATATTGATAAACCCTCACCCCTTCCCCCACAGAAATCATAATTCCCTCATAGTTATTCTTAATGGTTGAAATGTATACTAATCTGCAATGTATTGTTTTACCAAAAAATGTAATATGTACTCAAAATCATAAAAAAAAAAAAAAAAAAAAAAAAAAAAAAAAAAAAAATCTTAATACAAAAAGCGTGTACATATTGGGATTTTAAAGGACAATTGGTCAGGGGCCTGTAGTCTCAGGGGGGCGTAATTTTTTTACTCACATTATAATTTGAAATAACAAAGTGATATGTCTACCATTTTCCACTCCGTTCAATTACAAATGTATTTAATTTTATTTTCAGAGAAATGTCAGTATTAAATAAGACCATTATATTTTTTGGTAATGTTAATAGTGAGGGGGTTAAGGGACTTGTAAAGTTATTTTGACAGGGGCCCATAATTCCTTCCGGACGCCCTGTCTCCAAGTACATCACAGAGAGGGCCATGAATGTCCAGTTGATTTCGAATCATCCTTCTTATCTTTAAATTCAAAGTAAACATCAACCGACAATCGGTGCAGTAATGAAATATACTATTCTGGGACTGCACTTGTTTTGTTGTTTATGCACATTAAAAAAATATAGATTCCATTCCAGCAAATATAGGCTAGTCCGGCCTATAACCTATAAAATGTTTTTCAATAAGCGAAGCCATGTCTGGGCTCCTGCAGTGCCCGGGCCCGGGGCAACCGTACCCAACAGTCCCCCCCCATGTGGCGGCCCTGAAGTACTCACACCTTTGCACTCATGGCCGTTGGGTCTTCAGAGGATTTATTTAATCAGCTTATCGCATAAGGATTTTTTTCATATGTTGGGATAGAAGTATAATTTGATGAGTAACTTGAAAATGTAGACCATTATCGTTTGCCACATCTAACAAAACGTATCCTATGATTTCCCTCATATCCCATTTAGCTAGCAAATCTTATAGTAAAACCATCTGAATTTTCCTAGAAACACTAGAACTAATTTCAACTACAATATCCTCTATGCTTATTAGTGTGCTTCAAATGAACATTTTCTTATTAATTCATCACCAAACTCCACATGTTCTTAACAAAAAGCAATAACATCTAATATGGTTCGGAATATTTGCAAACACTTTCCTCAAATACATTACTATGCTGCTTCTTTGCCTAGCCTCACAAGTAATTGGTCGGTTTCCCCCAAATGCACCCACAAGCTCATGGTCTTACATTAGTTTTTCAAATGCACAAATCTACTCCTCTCTTTTTTCTCTAAAGATATATTAACTGAACCCTAGACTTTACATTCTATGATAATCTCTAGCTCAAAAATATATTTTAAATTAATAGAAAATGCCTTATTATTTCTTTTTTTTTATTATTTTTTTTTTTTTTTAACGGCGCATCTACATCTTGGCCATTAGCGCCGAAAATGCCTTATTAACTCAAGTTTCCACTAGAATGCTTTGAGAGAAATATCTGTCTCAGGATTCCATTAAAATATGAGCTGACTTGGATAATTAAAAAAATCAGCAGTAAAGCTACTAAGTTTATGGTTGCCACAAGCAACAGTTTGTTCTAAAATCCTATCACAATAATAAAATATTTTGATTGAAGGAAGTGAAAGAATCTAAAAAGGCCTCAACAGATGTTTTATTTTAGCATAAGAAGTGCACGTAGATTTGAGAAAGTTGATTAGAATCTACTATATATTTGTCAAATACCACTCACTCACTGACCTATCATCGCCCAGCCCAAGCCGCTTGACAGAAAATTTGATATTTTGCATGGACACTCCTTTTAGACCGTAAACACTCGCTAAAAAAGGATTTTTGATATTCAAATGTTTAAGTATTTTTAGAGGGGTTTGAATTTTTAGTTAGAGCAGGCAAGCTGAGGCAGCATGGTTCCTAGGATGATAACAGGTCAGCTGTTACCGTACTGTATCTATTTCATAATACTATTTTTATTTGCAGTTCATTTCAACTATGATGGCAGACTAGAAATAAACTGTGATTTTGTCCCTTATAGAGTTTACTCTATACCTAGTGATGGTCTTTTTTTAATAATGTTCGCAAATATAATCAGTGTTTCCAAATGATATCATGGAAACATAAACTTTTAAATGTTAACGTCAATATATTATTGACAAGGAATTCTAACCTGTACTGGTTAAACTGCAGTTACTGCTAACCTATAGTAGATAACGGGTTATCTCTACGTTATCTGTTTCTTGACACTAGTCCAGAGCGCCCCAATGTCAAGAAACATTATAATTTGATTACTTATCAATTGATGAATAACTTATAGTATGACGGGAACCGTGCTATAATAAACTGCACACAATTATATAGTAGCATTAATTTTGATGATACATTATTTAGGTATACATAATAACTACTTATCTGCCGTGACGAAGTACGGGTATTCAGCTAGTGTTTATATAAAACCATAACTAGTAAATTTCTATATGACTAAGGATATATCTATGGTTTTAGTTTTGAGAATGGCTGATACTTATTGAAACATTGAACATTGAAACAAATAATATAAAAGAAAGTGTTGAGATTTAATTTGGATCCCACATCACCTTTAAATCTAACAATAAAGTAACCAAAAACAAAATGCTGTGTAAACACTCATGTATACTGTAAACTTTGTTTCCAGTAAAACTATAGATGAATTATGAACTCTGAGTCCTGGGAATCATACATTGGCTCTCGAAGAAAACAAAGTAACTCTATCTAGAAGGAGCATAGCAGGTCTTAAATGAAATATTGTACCTCCTGTTCTACACTTCCAACAAGTATTTTTAAGAAATTTAGATAAATTATAATGATATAATTTAATCAAACCTTTGTTTGTTTGAGCAAAAGATATTACTCCAAACTGCAGCATTAGCTCTAGACTCATCTTGGAATAGGAATATCAAGGATAAAAATATGGAATCTTCAATTTTTATTTTTAGGAATAATATGTAACTATATATACATATATATATATATATATATATATATATATATATATATATATATAAATATATATATATGTATATATATATATATATATATATATATATATATATATATAAATATATACATATTTATTTACATTTACAGTGTGAATCGCAAGTAGATGACACTACTCAAGGAGGTGAAACTAGACCAATAATAAAGTTAAATGCAGCCAACCACAAGTTTCTATCTGCTTTTGTTCCAGACATATGCCGTTCTAAAAGTTATTCCAAAACAAAAGTGTTTTCGGTTGAAACCCTTATATTTCCTCTGCTTGTACACATTATTTTTCAACGTTATTTTTTTTTAAAATCAGCATTAAATTTTCTATAAGGGTAATGCACTTTCAATGTTCACAAGAATCTTTTTTCAAACCGCAAAAACTGTTTAAAAAGTTTATATTAATAAAAAAATCTTGTTAGCTACAAATGTTCAAGACTCACTACTCTTCCTAAAAAATATTCTGCAAGCTGCCGAATCTCACCATAGTTGTAAAATTTAATACCTTTCCAACATTATACTCAGAACTGAGAGATTATCTCTCAATTTCCTAATGTAATTGGAAAGTTAGGGGGAAAACAACTGATAAATAAAACTAAAAAAACACCATAAAAAAAAAAAAAAATTATCAGAAATAAATGAAAATTAGTCTTGATGGAATTGATATTTAATGATTACAGTAATCCTTACACGACACTTGAATAAAAAGGAAAATAATTACTTTGAAAATGATAAAAGTTGCAACAAGTGACCTCCTGCTTGCTGAGCGCATAGTGTCATATGCTACCCTTAGACACATTATCATATGACTAGAGATGATAGTTGCGCATGTTCTGCAAGGAGGACACCAGTGGTAACAACCTTTTATAATTTTCATTGTGAGATGTAGATGATTGGGGTTCGGTCATATGTGAAATAAAACTAAATTTAATAATTAAAATGAATTATATTTCTGCCAAAATTTCAGCTTGAATTACCAAGCCATCATCAGGGCTTGGAGGAGGGGGAGAACAGTTATGTATCCTGGAGGCTTTTACACACTTTTCGCTCTGGTTAAGGATTAGGGGACACCTTGGAAAGAGTGAAATATGACAGAAGAACATTTTGGAAATAATCACAATTATTGTGAACATAATAAATACACATGTTATATTTTTATGCTTTCAGGGTCTTGTTTTATGAAATTTCTATTTTTAAGAGAAGTATAATAGTCTTTTCATTCAAATCTATTTTTTTTCGCTTTATATTTGCAGGAGAGACTTTTTTTCAATACAATTTATAATGAATAACCCAGTTACTTATAAGCAATAACTTATAAGCAGAAATTGTAGTGTCTAATTTTATTAAATAGAATAGAATTAAAAATAGAAATTTAATAAAACAAGATCCTCAAAGTATAAAAATATAAGATCTGTATTTATTGTGTTAAAATAATAACAATAATTGTGAGTATTTCAAATATATTCTTCTGTCATCTTTCACTCTTTCCAAAGTGTCCCCTAATCCTTAATCTGAGCAAAAAGTGTGTATACCTAATGTTGGAAGGATGGGACATCACCATATTTGCGTGAAATTAAATAATGTGTTCAGATTGGGTTCGTCAAGCTACAGCAAATGTATTGGTTTTGACTTAGGAATCAGAAAAAAATAGACTTAAATAATTTTTGTTTTTTAAACAACAGGGTAACATTTTAAAGCTTATTAAATAAAGCAACTTTTGAGGTGGAGGCAACCCGCTAAGTCTACAAATAGCTGATTAAGAAAATATTGAAGGAGTTAAGAAAACCCTAATAACAATAGTTCACATCTATATGGCTCTTAGTTTGGCTCCTAATTTACATGGCAACATTTCAATAATGGGTGTTTCTTATTGGAAATTTAAAGTAGATTCTAAAAATGTGGTCATTTACGATATATAGACTACAAATCCGGAAAACACTGTTTTTCATAAGAAACCCAATACTTTTGAAAATAGACAAAAATTTGAATAGCTCTGCTGCATGTTGAGATAGGACGCTCATTTCTGCGTCCCTGAACTACAAATGAGGTGCAGAATAAACCCTTAAAATTATGACATCACAATGCGGGACACCCTGTATAACAGAAATCCCTTAATAATTAGCTAATGCCTTTATAATTTGTTCCCTCTAAGCTCCTCTAATTCGCTCTAAGCTCTAATTACCGTATTATCGTTATATTTTTTTTTTTTTGGAAAAGTGTTAAATAAAATTGAAGTTACACGACTTCATAATTCTTATCCACAATC
The DNA here is from genome assembly GCA_946811695.1 of Gonocerus acuteangulatus. Taxonomy (NCBI): domain Eukaryota; kingdom Metazoa; phylum Arthropoda; class Insecta; order Hemiptera; family Coreidae; genus Gonocerus; species Gonocerus acuteangulatus. The sequence goes on from OX328132.1 coordinate 21,871,337, forward strand.
GAGAAGAATTACTCAAATTTTTAATACAAAACAAAATTTTGAGTAATTCTATCAATTGTGGAAAATGTGCGGAAAAGTTGAACGTGCCCATAAATATGAAAAGAAATGTAAATGCTTTTTTCGGTGCGATTGTGGATTTATATCCACCGAACATCGTGTCTGAAGATGTCTAGGAGGATTAGAAGAATGCCTAGGACGACTTTTGGCCATACATGCTATGCGTTTCTGCTCGCTACGCTCGCTCAAGAAGATATCAAAACCCTAGTCAATCCAACTCACAGAATTGGAATAGAATTCTATTAATTTCTGCGAGTTGGATTGACTAGGGTTTTGATATCTTATTGAGCGAGCGGAAACGCATAGCACGTATGCCCAAAAGCGACAGCTTACGACGGGTCAGCTACGACAGGTGAGTCTAAATTTCAATTATACTTCTTCATTAAGGACAATTGCGCATGCGCATGTTTACAAATACGCTGTTACGCCGTCTTTTATAACCTGCATAACAGTGAACTTAAGTGCTTAATAACTTCTTTCCTAGTTGAGAGCAACTTTTTTTTAATGGATTCGTTTTTAGTGCATCAAAATATGTTATAGTGCAAAATTTGAAGAAAATTGGTGCTGAGGACGCTCTCCTTCAGTTTTACCAGAATTTCTTTATCTTTACTTATTAATTTTCCGGAATCGCACTTTATGTTCCTAATTTGTTTTGCCTTCTGGTTCTTGAGTCCTTTCAGTGCTCCAGAACTTTCGGATATTTTCCTAGTAGCTATACTCAATTTCCTTGCCAAATCTTCCCATGCTCTACTCTTCGCCTCCTTCACAATCCGACCACACTCGTTTCTCTTCCTGTCATACTCCTCTCAATTTTGGGGGTTTTCAATTTCAAATAGGCTTTCCAAGCATTCTTCTTTAGTTTAACTGCCATAGGGATATCTGAATTCCATGATTTCTGTATACAATATTTTTAAAGTTTGAGAATATAACTTAGGTATGTATTTTGCATTATCAAGTACTCATTTGTTTGTTATCTAACCCTACTCCTGCTTCAAAATAATGTAGTTATCGTATAATCTTCAATAACAAAAATATTAAGCAATAACCTTCAGAAAATTCTTGTTGACTTTGTGAGATGTATATATGTTACAGGCAAAGTATATAATCCAGGCATTCTATAGAATGCCTGAGTGGTTTAGGCAAAGTGTAGAATGTACATCGTATTAGACACATTGCCTAGGCATTCTATAGAATGCCTGTTGCTTATTTGGCATTGTATAAAATGAAAAAGGTTTTGAGTATACTACATACACTTTACTTAAATAATGTCAATAGTTTTTAAAGTAGTAAAAAACTAGCTCTTTCAGTAAGGCAAAGAATTTATTTCATAATACATTTATTTATTATGTTTAAATAAGTGAGATTGATATTTACATACTTTGATCCAAAGTTGGGGAAAAATTAGCGATAGCTAAAAGCTAATGACTCTGCCCTACTGTCTAAACCCAGCTCTATAAATTAGCGCATAGCGACAGCAGGTCGCTTATCACTAATTTAGTTATAAACTGTTTATAATGTAAACATAAGCTACAACGATATTGAATATCGTTGTAGCTTGTAGCTAATTAATTAGATTTATTGAATTTGAGTGTTCAGAATCAATTCAAATCACTACAATAAAGTATCCTCAGCACCGATTTTCTTCAAAGTTTGCGCTATAGTGTATTTTGATGCACTAAACACGAATCCGTTAAAAAAAAAAGTTGCTCTCAACTAGGAAAGAAGTTATTAAGCACTAAAGTTCACTGTTATGGAGGCTATAAAAGACGGCGTAAACAGCGTATTTGTAAACATGGGCATGCGCAATAGTCCTTAATGAAGAAGTATAATTGAAATTTAGATTCACCTGTCGTAGCTGACCCGTCGTAAGCTGTCGCTTTTGGGCATACGTGCTATGCGTTTCCGCTCGCTACGCTACAGAAATTAATAGAATTCTATTAAATTCTGCGAGTTGGATTAACTAGGGTTTTGATATCTCCTTGGGCGAGCGTAGCGAGCGGAAACGCATAGCACGTATGCCTAAAAGTCGTCCTAGGCATTCTTCTAATTCTCCTAGACATCATCAGACACGATGTTCATGGATATAAATCCGCAATCGCACCGCCAGTAGTTACTCCTACAAGCTACAAATCCTGTCTTTAATACTTTGCCTAAAGCACAGTAGGCATTCTATAGAATGCCTTGGCAAAGTATGAAATAAGCTTTATTTCATACATTGCCGGCTGGATTTAGGCATTTTATAGAATGCCTGATTATATACTTTGCCGGTAACATATATATGTATAGATGTTTATGGGCCACATTTGTCCTGTACCGAGCCTACGACTGACCACTGAAAGTTTGTGCCAAAGCCAACGAGTTAAAATAAGGGAGAGCCAAATTGTGTAATTTCCACTTCTGTGTAAGTTAGCTACTGTCGGTTTCATGTGCCTTGAAGTTTTAATATTGCTTTTATTCGAGATGTCTGAGTAGGTGTTGACAATTTTCATGAAATATCAACGAAAAAAATGTTTATTTCTATTATAAACTTTTGAAATGACACTAGGGATAAGAATGGAACTGCGCTAAGATGTGCAGTTACTGCGAGTCGGACCTTTTACACAATGATATTAATTCTCCTATAAATTTGAGTTTTGGTTGGTTTGAGTGTGTTCTCTAATTACAGGAAAAAATGTGTTAACTTCGAGAGTGGGCCTCTGGAAATAAATTTCAGTAGAAATCCAAACAAATGAATTTTGAAAGATAAGGCCTGTCAAGTACAGTTTTGAGTTTTAGGTATTTTTACAAGTTAAATAAAGTGGAACATATTTCAGATCGATAGCTTTAATAATCATCTTGAAATTATGAAACCAGTATACAGTTCTTTCAAGATTCCTAGTTCTCAAAGGCGGAAGCTCGCAAAAGACAAGGTTCATATTGAGTGATTTCATGATTCATTGCTGAAACTTTCCATTCAGTTTGGTCCATTATCTGAATGAAATTATAAAGTTAATTCAATCAATAACATTAATGCGATTACTAATAAGCACTTCTATATGACCATGTATCAATAGGTTTCACCATATTGACTTCATTAAGTAAATATAGGATTCATAATATGTTACAAGGAGGTACAAATTGCTTGAAGTTCATAGCTAGTGTAAAGTATCAAATATTCTGAGATAGTAGTATATAATTATTTGCAGCCACCATCAATGGTGTAAAATTGAAAATGCATTAGAAGCTTCTTTTTTATTAATATCATGAAAAACTATAATAGCTACAAAATACCTAGTTCTATTTTTGGCGCCTTCTTAAAACAAGTTTGGGGTGTGAATAATTTTAATTCATATTGCACAATAGGCGATATGAATGATCCATATTTTGGAAGAAAGCCAAACATCTTACATATTTTACATCTTATTATTTTTTAAACAAACATTTCAAATTAAAAATATGATGCCCTTCTGTAAATTTGAGATACATACGTTGAAAAATGACCGTTGGAGGAAATAAAATCTGCTAATTTGGCACATTTATACTTGATGACATGCTTTTCAAACTCCGAAAAAGAGAAAATTTTTCGTTTTTTAAGTTATTATATTGTGTTAAAAAATAATAATAATAATAATAATTTAATAACATGTACCACCTACCATTAAAATACAGAAATATATAGAACCAAATTTGTGATTGCTTCTATTTAATTTGTATTTTATACACATATGTAAAACATGTGAGGCGCATACTGAATACTAATTATAATCAAATATAAAACCACTCTATAATGTGAGAATTCTTACAAACTGAATGATCTCATGAAAACAGAATCACAAGGAAACACATGAAATGTTGTGAATGTATTGTTTCAAACTAAATAAATAAATGACTTTTTTTTTAAAGGTGTTTTATTTTTCAGAAAGCTTTAAAGAGTAACATGGAGTGGAGGGTAGAAAATCTAATATTTGAGAACTACTGAGGAGGGGAAATAGGTAATTCAAAAAAATAAACATATTAAATATAATCAAACAAAAATACACACACATGTCTTTTAGCGTGTTCAATAAATTAAAAACATTTGTTACTTTACCTTGACAACAAGGCCATCAGCTTTGCAATGGGGCTTATAATACAAAATAAATGTTAGTGCAATGAATACAAAATGAAAAATGTGCAAGGAAGGTAATTAAAAACGGGTTTGAATGGAAATATGGAAGATAAATTGTGGAATAAATTGAAGAACGGCTGCAGTTGAGACAAGGAAATTAAAGAAGTACCTGTTAAGGAGTATTCAATTTAATAAAGACATAAGCTAAGGAGTTTTTAAATAATATTAAATGATGTTGTCCTAAATGAACAGCATAAATATTTCATGATTGATTCTCCAGGATATGAAAAGCTAAAATATTTTCAAATTCATTTATTTGAAGGCTGATTTTGAATGTTACAGAGATATTTTACAATCAAAATCCAAAGTCAATAAGTATTACTTTTAGTAATATTTAAATCAGTGTTTTGAAAGAATTTTTGGGCATTTAATGTACAATTTTTCTGTATTGCATTTCATGAACATTGTTTTTTATAGTGAGATTTATAAAAGTTCTCGCAATAACTATTCAATAATTTAAAAACAATTTTTGATAATATATTCACGATCAGGAATTAAAATTGTTAGGTGCACAATGTCAGACCAAATTGTTGAAGGATCGGATTCAGTTCATTTTTATTGCTAGTGGACTTGTTCATTTTTATTTCAATCGCTAATTTTTCTTTTTTGATAAGCTAACATTTTATAGTATGCTATAATTTACATTGATTTAACTTGTGTTACGTAATTACCATTTACTTTAAACAATTATTTTTTTTACTTATCAGTGTACATTTTATTAGCTGTGAATGGGTTAATAGCATGGAGAGTTTCCGAGAAATAATTTCATAATTTTTTTAAAGTATATCTAAGATATTCTTTTTCTCATCTTGCCACATTTTTGGCAATCATTTACATCTCAAAACACTACTATTACTATTCTACCTGCTCTTAAAAATCTCTGTCCTATGGCATGAACAATTTCAGAAATTGTTTCATCTAATAATACCTTGACTGCCAGATTATTAATTGAATACAGGCTCTGGCAGACTTTGTTAGCAGATCACTATTTGAGGTAAAATTCAATGCACAAAAATCTTCTAATTTTCTTTAAATTTTCAGAGGAAATACATAGGACATGCTTTTTGACATTTAAAGAGCTTGAGAGGGGAAAATAGTAATTCTATTTAAGTTAAAGGGATAAAAAGACAAAAAAAGAGCTGATAAGTTGTAATTTATCTGGTAAAAAGTTCTACATTTACTTTATCATATAATAATATTGCATTAATTATATTAAAAAACTAATACCATTATTAACTGTATCTTATATAAATTAACATTTAAACATGTCATTTATCAACCATGTTTCTCTTATTATCCGTTGTAGCTCATTTGGGTGAATAGTTGTAGGTGAGAACAACTGAGGCTGCAATCCCTACCCTGAACGTCAGCAAGAGAGAGGAGGCAGCTGAGAAGACTAAGGAGCCCAAGGTGCAGCAGGAGGCTTCTGTCGGAGAGGGCTCAGACATTGGTGTGAAAAGAGGGAAGAAACACCAGGTTTCTAGACTGGAAGATGGGTGTCTTCAAGATCCTTGCTTGAAGTGAGCTGGCCCGAACTTCCCGTGGGTAACCCACTCAGTCAGAGGCCCTGCACAGTGACGATTAGGCTTCTGCAGGTCAATCTGTGCTGCTGAAGAGCAACTAGAACGGTCCTTTACGGCAATTTTGTTGCCTATAAGCAGCAAGAATGACTGCTCGTTTGGGGGATGGGTCAAGGGACATGGGGCTATCTCCCTTCCGAGTAGAGTAATCCACCCGAAGAGGAACTTCCCCACACTATTAGTCATTGAAGGGAAAAATACCTGCAATACCAAAGAAGTGTGGTCATTTGAATAAGGACCTGTAATTTTAGTGAGTCTATCTATGATATTAAAACAAAATGAGAGGTCATTGACATGTACCCTGGTTACAAAGCGGTTAACATCAGAGGTTAAGAGCCGAAGGGTGGTAAATGAAGTGTCAGGTTCAGACCACAGATATATTACTTGATGCAAAGAAGCAGAGGGCCCTAGAGCACTTACTTTAGAAGCCATTTATAACTATCTTACTAAGGCCATTATTAAGGCCACAAAAGTAACTGTTTTGGAAAGGTAAATACCACCAACATGAACACCTCCTAGTGGAATGGAAACCTATCCAACTCTGGAGGGATGTAAGGAGACTTTATAATGCCAAAAGAAATGAATCCCGGGAGGAGTACAGGGTGCATGGAGGAAATTGTGCACTCAGTTGAATACATGTGATAAGCACTGGCAGTGGCCAGACTTCGCACTTGGAGATGGGCTAAGGCTGAACATAGGAGGAACTGGCACTACAGTACAACCAAATTTATGCATTTTAGAGACAATAGGAGGGTACTTAATCTCTCTAATATAAGACTCTTAACAGCTCTTCTTAGAGGACACTGATGACTGCATTTGAGATCTTCATTTAATAGGACTGGCAAGTATTGCTCCATATCATATTATATGTACCTTTTTGGAACAAACCTCATTGATGATCAAAAGAGGATATGCATCTGGTAATATAACAGACTGTCACGCCGGGTGGTACAATAGGTTTTACAGGCCTCAGTGCAGCTTATCCTGGTCAGAATAAATCAGGCACCTGCTAATCTAATCTAAACTAATGGCTGAGAAACAAAATTAGATTTCTTTGCGTGTACTAGATATTTTCAATTACTCTTCACAAAATCTTATTAAGTTTGATAAATAATGTAGGGTTGCCTTATACTTAAGTAGACAGTAGATATTTTTTCACCTTACTCTTTAATTTTTTCCTTTGTAAATGATTTTTTCAATAGAAAAAATGTAGTTACACTACAATTACTAAAAATAGACGTCTATATTTCATTGCGTTGAAGTAAAAATGCTTTATTTATATCTTATATATGAATAGGCTGTGTGCTTAATTGACTGTTGTGTAAGAATTTTAGGACCACTTCTATCCAGGATTTATTCTTTTATTTTTCTTCTAATCATAAGTGTTAGAATAACTGTCTTTTAGATTCTACTCCTGAGAATACTATATCGTCAATGTCATTATGTAAGTTACATGATTTAGATATCATTAAAAAAAGCCATAGTTGAATAACGCAAGGTTTAATTTAGAATTTAATTTTTAAAGAATACCAAAGATAATTTTCTCAGTGTCCAATTTAATTATGAAATGTTTTTTAAAAATTAGGTTCTGAACAAATTTTATAAATTAATCAGGAACAAAAGGCAGTCTCAAAGTTATTGAAAATATGTATTCCTATGTTCTCTGTTCTATTTAAGTTTCTTTATTATTTGAGAAAGAGTGTTTAATGGATTTATAATACTGATTAATAAGTAAGATCATAGACTCCATGTCTTTGGACCTATTTGTGTATGTCTATTGAGTCATAAACAAATCAAGTTTCTTCTCTGCCAATTCAGGAGAACACTAGTTATACTTACAATTAAGAATTCAATTTAAAAAAGTAGCCTTTATATAAGGATTATAAACTACATTATACCAGGAAACACTATTTAGTTGCCTATTGATGATGGGCTGAAGTCAACTGCTCTTATTATTTGTAGTGTTAAAAAAATTATGAAATCATGTACATGTTTTATCTCATGGCTCTATTAAGTGTTGGAGGAAAGGATAGTAGTAATATATTTCAAATATGTGATTGGCAACATTCAATTTCTACTTCAATGCTCTTGTTGCCAAGAAGCTTCTGTATGCCAGTCAGTTTGTATTTAACCCATTTATATTTATTTAACATTACTAAAAACTAACTGAACATACCCTTTCTCTTCTCCAGATGTTAAACTAATGTTTCCTGAAAACCATTCCGTTACTTTGGCATCATATACCAAAGAAAGCAGAAGGGTTCTGTCACCTGGAAGTAATGACTACATTAACATTAATGTTTTGAAATTTTTCATTTTTTTTTTTTTTTTTTTTTTTTTTTATTGGGTAAATGAAAAACAAAATTGCATGCCTATATTTAGAGTGAGAAGCTAGTATTTTTGTAGTTGTTATACTAAAATTGCTCTATTATTATATGACCTTTATTTTGTATAATAAATATATTTAAATCATGGATATTTTGTGGTTCTTATATATATATATATATATATATATATATATATATATATATATGCACACACATAATAAAATTATTCAATTCATAAAAATGTTTATGGCAGAATTGTTCCTGAAAAGGAGCAAAGTGAAGTTTTGATGATGTAATTTCATTATCTAAAAGATAAAAAAGTGCACATATATTTGGACTTCTTTGAAAAAATTAAAACTTGTTGAGGAAAGTCACCATCCATCCATTTGTAAGTTAACATTAGGCTGGTGGTTCGTTAATGGATATACTGAAAGACCTCCATTATATTCTTTATAATAGCAAAATCACTTCAGCTAAATTGTTCGGTATCTTATAGAAGTTAAATGTTTTGTGCCTTTATAAACAGAATAACAAATTAATATTCTATGCACAGCTGGAGAGAAATTTGTTCCATATAATAGCAGAAAATGCTGCAAAGATTTAATACATTTAAATAAAAAAAGGAGATTGTGAAAAAGCCTTCATTCTGGAGTATCATAAGGCTAAAGTAATATTCCTACTAAAAATATTCATGATAAAAAATATTATACAATAAAAAAAAAAATTATTATTAAATAACTCACAATAATATGGCGACTTGTCCAGTGAATCGTCTTTGCTTGAATTACCTGATAAAAAGTAACAGTATTAATTTCAGGCTCATATCACTTACAAAATACTACATAACATACTTTAATGGATTAAATTACATGCATGACAATGGCGATGTTCTGGAGGAGGGCTGCTTCTCTGGAGGGGCCATTTCCAACCTGGTTGAGCCGATCTCTCAAGAAAATGCAGTATCTCTTCCTCTGGAGTTTTAAAACTAAGTCCATCGCCATAATGGTATTTGCAGTAAAACCTGTTTTAATTTCAAACCTGTAGTTTTTATATAAATATATTATATTTTTGTTGAATATGAGCTAAAAGATAACTATCCACATTCTAAATATATCCTTCATGAATGGACAGTTTTTAAGCTTGTTGTGTTGTAGGATAACAAAATAAGATGAACCAACACGTAATAATTAAATAATTAAATACACGCACATATACATATATAGTAGTAATATTTTGGAAGCCCTGAAATTATTGAAATATATTATGTTATTTATAAATCAAATACTGTTTTGAGATTTTTGTGGTTTTATTATTGATCTTTCTGAAGGAAATTCATCAATGAACAGTAAAATGAACGTGAACTGCAAAATGATAATTTAGTGTTTGGTGTTATCATATTTTTTTAATATGAATTACATAGGTCATTTTATTTGTTTTATCAGTTTGAATAATATTTATTAAATATTGTAACAATTTTTATTTCATTAATCTTGAATAAACATTGTAGTTAAGAAAGTAGAAAACAACCAATCTGAGAAAAAAGTAATTTTCATTGTTATTTTACAAAATTTAAAGGAACAGATTTTAATTAGTTATAAGACTGTTAATGTATTTAAACAATGAGAGTGAAACTATTTTAAAAATTATAAGTATTATGAGTTCTAAACAAAAATGGTTTTATTTCATTTTATTATATTAACATAGATAAATTTATTAAACATTGAATATTCATGTTAGATCAAGATCAAACTTCCATAAATTTAGTAAGTGATCTCTATGAAGCTGAATCAAGCAGAAATGACATAGATAAAATGTCCGACTTTCATAATAGTGATTTTCTGTTCTTATCCCTAGTGTCATTTGGCAAACTTAGAAAAAGTTTATGTTTTGTTTTGTTCTTTCTTGAAAAATGTAAACATGTGTACAAATAAAAATAAAATCTGAGAAGCAAAATTTCAGGCACAACAAGAAGGAACTGACAGGATCCTAAGCAGAAATTACCCCTTCCACCTTCTTAAAGTTCGCACTAAGAAAGCACAAATCCAAATATGTTTCTTATTTGATTACCTTGTTTTACTAAAATACTCATTTTACCATTGAATGCAATTAAAAAAAAAAACTGAGGTAAGCAAAGACAAAAACCATTGAAAAGAGCAAAATCAATATATTCGAATTTTAAGCACCGATTTCTCCAAATTACTCCAGAACCGTTTTTGTTGGAAATATGGTAAGCTTTCGAATCATTACTGTTCACTTAGCACGATTTTCCAACCATTTCGAGATATTTAAGAAAATATACTAAAATCATCAAACTGTTCATTTCTGTTAATAATTTTTTTTTGTATATTTTATTCAACAGCATTAGTCACCAAAATATCATTTTTAGATGAATATCAAACATCTATAAAAAGTATCAACTGAATCCATCGTTTCTAAGTCCTCAAACTAAAAATTAGTTAGGAAAACTAGCTTTATTCACTTTTTTCGAAAACAGTTACGGATATCGCCATAAACATGGATTCAGTCGTTTTTCTATGTTGTAGAGCCTATAAACAGTGTACCTGGAAGCCTAAAAAGGCAAAAACGTAAAACATATGATTTTTGTCACCAATATCACAGTGCGGTGCTAATGGCCCTAGCAGTCGATGCACCGAGAAAGGGGGGAAAAATATCACAGTGTTCCGGTGGGCGGATTTGGCCGGTTAACAAACTTTACCTTTCAAAGCAGACAAACGCTTGTTGCACCACATTTCAGCTAAATTGGACCATTATTGAGCCTGCGAGAGAGCGAATATATATATATATATATATATATATATATATATATATATATATATATATATATATATATATATATAAACTTGAACCATTATTATTTTCCTTATCTATGAGTTCAGAAACATGAAATTTTCTAGTCGGCACTTCCGGAATGAGTCAATGGTTTGGCGTCATAAGGGGGTTTCCTCCCAAGGAAGGAAACGCGCTAAAATTGGACAATAATATATGAATATTATCCTTCAGTTCTTTTGAGCATATTAGCACAAGTGAATGATAACAGCATGAGTAGTGATCAATGGTGATACTGTTAATTGATTATTGAGATGGCTGACTAAAGAGTATTTTACCTAGAGAAGAAGGAACCTGAGTCTCTCTATATGATTATAACCTTAAAAATTAAGTTATGATAAATAGATTTACCAGAAGGATCCTGGAAGAATATTTACTTCAAGACAGAAGGAAGCAATTACACTAAAGAAAAAAGTCCGACTCGCAGGAACTGCGTCATCTTAGCGCGGTTCCGTTTTTATCCCTAGTGTAATTTGGAAAGATCGAAATAGAGACAGTTATTATTTTGGTTCAACGTTTCATGAAATCACTTTACCCCCGTAAACAAAAGGTCCGTTACAAAGGGCCAGCGTACCCTTTTACCTGGAATCCCACTCACCACTTGTTGGCCAACTCCACTACTACAAATAGTTATTTCACAGTATCAAATATCAAAATGTTTCTAATTTTCTTGATTTCTTCTACTGTAATACTAATTCCATAAATAAATGCAATTTAAAAAAAAAGTCCGACTCGCAGGAACTGCGTCATCATAGCGCGGATCCGTTCTTATCCATAGTGTCATTTATTGGTTCGACCTTTCTTGAAATATTTATGACCGGTGACAAAGGGCCAGCGCACCCTTTTACCTGGACCAACCTCTAGCTGGCTTGGCCTGGCCCCACTGCTGCAGACATGAAATTCTTATTTCATAACTCAATATTCAAAAACATCAAAATCTTTCTAATTTTCTTGACTTCTTCTACTATAATACTAATTCTAAAAAAAGTCCGACTCGCGGGAACTGCATCATCTTAGCGCGGTTCCGTTCTTATCCCTAGTCTCATTTGGAAAGATTAAAATAGAAACAGTTATTATTTTGGTTCCACATTTCTTGAAAGGTCTTGATTTATGATCTTACCTGGATGGGTCGGCCAACCCCAGGAAGGCTCCCGCTTTGAGGCAGTTGAATATAGTCAACGTCTTTGAATCTCTTTCTTGGAAAGCTATTTTTCTAACAAAAAAATCTTTTTCTTATTTTACTTAACCTGTTTTATTGTCAAATACATTATCCAACAATAAGCAATTAAAAAATACCAAGGAATAAAAACAGACAAAAAGAACCGTTCGAATAAACGAAATAATTACTTTAAAGTTATAAGCACTTATTTCTCCGATTGACATCGCCTAATCAAAACTTTCTTCAGAACATTTTTTGTAGAGCATTTAGTAAGCTTTCGAGTGGTAACCTTCCACTTACCAAAATTCTCAACCGTTTTCGAGATATTAAGGAAAGTAAACAAAGTTACCAAAACTTTTCATGACTGTTAATAAAATATTTTATTCTAACCCTTCCAAACGTAACCAAACTTTCAACATATTAGTTTTGATGTAATTCGAACACGCGGAAAATGTTTCAAGAGAATCCCATGATTCTAAGTACCCAACCCAAAAACGTTATTCAACAAATATTTTTCCAATTTTCTCGAAAACGGTTAAAGCTATCGCCTTAAAAACGGTTTCATTCGTTTTCCTAGGCCAAGAAGCCTATAAAACGAGTACTTGCAAGCATATGAAGTAAGCGCAACGATTTTTTTCGCGCTTATTTCGCTCCAAAAACCATGTTCCGGTGGGCGGATTCTGCTGGTTAACGAACTTGACCTTTCAAATTAGACGAAAGATTTTTGTACCAAATTTCATCAAAATCGGACCATTATTGAGGCCAGGAAAGAGCGAACAGACAAATATATATATATATATATATATATATATATATATATATATATATATATATATACAAATTTGAACCACCGTTATTTTCGTTCTCTAGGGGTTCTGAAACGCAAAATGTTCTAGTCGGCACTTCCGGATTGTTTCATGAGGTCTACCTTATAAGCGGGGTTCCCCCCTATGAAGGGAGGGAGGAACCGCGCTAAAAAAGAGGACAAAGAAGCAAGAGAACTGCATATTTAATATTATGCACTTTATTTACATGTAATTCCTTATATATATTGAAAAACACTGACATTTTCAAACTATGTCTAAATTATTTTAAAAAATGCCATATTCAAACTATTACCAACTATGCCAAACTACTAGATTGTCAGACTTCGAAACTCCTTCCCTCAGAAAATACTGAAGGTTTGGCTTAGCGCATGGGGGATCGTTTATTACGTCAACGGTAGATTTGTTTTTCCTATGTCTTAATTTTCAGTTGTTCAAAATTTCCTTATTTTGAAATATCGAATGATACATTTTTGTTGATATAGTCAATTTAAAATCAATGCTTTCAGAAATTAGTAGACATTGTTTCTCTAGTCAGTTTATTCTATAAATTTGTTTTCTTATTCTTGGATTTATTGCATGTTTAATGGTTTAGTGGTCTAGGATTAAGAATTTAAATATTTTCTCTCGACGACCTGACGTATCCTTCCTCCCTACATGCTGGATGTATCTACATTGGTCCTGATTATTCTTTAGATAACTCCTTCCAATCTTTGGTTCTTTGTGTTTTTACACTGTTTTTGATGCATTTCACCAACTGCAATTTTTTAGGATTTCTGTACGTATATTTGATCACCATGAGAAAATGGCTATCAAACATTACCAGACAGGATGTACTAATTTCCTCCAAATGACCACCTAATGCTTATGTGTCTCAGGGGTAATATTTTGGACTGACTATATTTAGGCAGTTGTGATTTTTTCCCCTATTTAATTAATTAAGCATAAATATAAATTAGATATAAGTGTAATATATGTAATGAAATACTAATTAAACATGCAATATGTCAAAGAAAAAGAATTGTTTCAAATGAGCAAAAATTGCTGTAAAGATAATTATATAAATCTTTTTGTTTATATGTTGGACTTCCTGAAAACAAAAATTAAATAAATATAAAATTAATTATGCTACAAAATAAATAACTAGAGGTGTTCATGACAATCAATCTTTTTTTTTAATTCATAAAAGTGATATTGTGGAGTATTTATTGAACAGAGATTCCTAATCATTTGAAAGGATACATCTCTTGATTAAAGAAATGAATGTTTAACTTTTTTTTTATGTTACTCTCACAATAAAAATAACAAAAAAACATGATCATTCTTCAAATATTTTTTAATCTGGATGGTAACTGTTACACACCATTTGGTGTATAGGACTCTAAACTCAAATAGTCACACTAACTTGAATAATTTTATTTGACTGAGTCAATATAAAACATTAAATGGCAAGTTATGCAATTTTAATTACCATTCAGGATGTATTTTCCAATTGTGACCTCCAAAGAATGCTGAGGCTTTTTTACCTGCAACACAATATCAAAATGATAATAATAATAAGTCATATTTTTACCTCCGAAGAAATATTGAATATTTATTCAAATAAATTTAAAAGTATATCAATAATATGAACACGTAAGGCTTAAGCCTCCAGGATTTTACTTTTTTTACAATTAGTACAAACCTATACTTTTTTTAAGCATTTAATTTGGGATATATATATTATAGGGAGAGAGAGAGAGGAGAGAGAGAGAGAGAGAGAGAGAGAGAGAGAGGAGAGGAGAGAGAGAGAGAGAGAGAGAGAGAGAGTGTTCCATTAAAAAAAAAATCGTCTTTTTTTTTTTATAGTAATATGAGGGTTCCCAGTAACTTTAATTACTGACTACCATGAGGCCCAAAAAGTGATGATAGAGATATGTCTTTCACTTCAATAACCAAACAGATGAATGGGTAAGTCTAGCTAGTCATAGAAGGGCAATACAGCGAAACTGGATGTGGATGTTGAACAATACATAATTTACCATCCAATTGGCAATTTTACAATGATAGATATTATAACATATGTTATATTGGCTGCAGTTCGAGCGTTAACAGGCTGGAAGAACAGCTAAATATTGGGTCGTATCAGATGATTTACCAGTTTTGTTTGTTTACAGTTTCCTTTTTTCTTTAGTAATCAGGGATCAATACACAAATAATAGTTTTATGCAAATTGTTTGAAAGTGGATTTAATCCTATTTCATTATCAGTCTTAGTTTTCAACCTGAAGGAAAAACATCATACAATTAAAATTAAAATAAAAATTAATTGCAATAAAATGATGACTACAACAGAAATTTGTATAATTTTTCTCTATGAATTGGATAAGATTTTTTTCTGTTTTTCAACAATACTCCTATTCTAACAGTTATATTGATGCCACATTTAAATTAGGTAGTCTATAGTGCCTTTTTCAGCAGTCGTTGCACCAAAACAAAACAAATAACAATAATCTATAGTGCCTTTATTTATGTGTGACACATTCTGTCACAGCAATAACAAAAAAAAAAACAACATTTCCATTTTTGTCTGGTATTTTTGATAATGGTTAATTTGTTTCAAATTTGAATAAGCTATTAATATTTACTGACACTGTGATAAAAAGACTCTTGCTATAACTTTTTCCGGCTGCGCTAATGGCCTAGTTGCAGATGCCCCATAATAAAAATAAATAAATAAATAATTGTTTTGGTTTCAAGGGAAAGGGAGCTTTTATGCAGTTTTAAATACTTAAATACTTTTTTTTTTTTTTTTTTTTTTTTTTTTTTTTTTTTTTTTTTTTTTTTTTTTTTTTTTTTTTTTTTTAAACCTGGTTTGTTACTTATACAAATTCACAACGTTTGACCGATTTTGACCAAACTTGGCACACAGATAGGTCTTGACCTGGGGAGTCTCGTAGGCTAGGTCAAAAACATCTACCAGCTGTCTGTCTGTATGTTTGTTCCTTATACAATTTTACACACTTGCGAATACCAATGTATTCATTAATACATTCATATATTATAAATTTTTGCTCATTAACGATAAGATGATATTACGAAGGATATAGAAAGTGGTTTTTTAGGAAGGGTATAGACGGTAGTAACAGGAAGGGCATGAAAAGAGGTATTAGGATGGTTATAAGGGTGATATTAAGAAGAAAATATAAGCTATTATTAGGAAGGATATTGAAGGTGGTATTTGAAAGGATTTATAAGGTGGAATTAGGAAGGGTATACCACCTTCAATATCTTTCCTAATATTACCTACAATACCCTTCATAATACTACCCTCTATATCAAATCTACAATATCACCTTTAGGATGGAGGTCCAATAATAAGAAAGAAGTACTGCTTGTTTATGATGAGGAGCTATTTGCATTGTCAAACTACATTGCATGGGAAACGTCTCGTATTCACTACATTTCAAAGAATATTTATCCAATAATAATATAAAACAATTGAATTATGAACGGTCGAAAGAATATTTATCCAATAATAATATAAAACAATTGAATTCTGAACGGTCGATAAAGCTCGAAAGCTTGAACGGTCGATAAAGCTCGAAAGTTACAGATTTTAGTTCAATCGTGGTATGTGTTCTGGACAGACAGCTGGTAAATGTTTTTGACCTAGCCTACGAAACTCCCCGGGTCAAGACCTATCTGTGTGTCAAGTGTGGTAAAAATCGGTCAAACGGTGGGAATTTGTATAAGGAACAAACATACAGACAGACAGCTGGTAGGTGTTTTTGATCTGGCCTACCAAACTCCCCGGGTCATGACCTATCTGTGTGCCAGTTTGGTCAAAATCGGTCAAACGGTGTGAATTTATATAAGGAACAGATAGACATCTGGTAGATGTTTTTGATCTGGCCTACGAAACTCCCCGGGTCAAGACCTATCTGTGTGTCAAGTTTGGTCAAAATCAGTGAAACGGTGTGAATTTGTTTAAGGAACAAACATACAGACAGACAGCTGGTAGATGTTTTTGACCTAGTCTACGAGACTCCTCGGGTCAAGACCTATCTGTGTGCCAAGTTTGGTCAAAATCGGTCAAACGGTGTGAAATTGTATAAGGAACAAACATACAGACCGGCAGCTGGTAGATGTTTTTGACCTAGCCTACGAAACTCCCCGGGTCAAGACCTATCTGTGTGCCAAGTTTGGGCAAAATCGGTCAAACGGTGTGAAATTGTATAAGGAACAAACATACAGACCGGCATCTCGTAGATGTTTTTGACCTAGTCTACGAGACTCCTCGGGTCAAGACCTATCTGTGTGCCAAGTCTGGTCAAAATCGGTCAAACGGTGTGAATTTGTATAAGTAACAAACCAGGTTAAAAAAAAAAAAAAAAAAAAAAAAAAAAAAAAAAAAAAAAAAAAAAAAAAAAAAAAAAAAAAAAAAAAAAACCAGTTTTTAAAACTGCATAAAAGCTCCCTTTCCCTTGAAAAATTCAATTTTTCTAACCCGGACTATCTAATGAAATGTAATCAAATTACAGACATGTAATGGCCATTCCCATTACTCCATTCCAATTCCTGTAATTGTAATGGAAATTGCAATTACTTTTTTCCATTTCAAGTAATGGGAATCTAAAAAAACAGTACCCATTACTTGTAATTGCAAAATGTAATTGCAAGTCCCATTCCCATTACAGTAATGGGAATGGGAATGGCAATTACTTTTTTTCATTAAAAGTAATGGGAATCTAAAAAAACAGTACCCATTACTTGTAATTGCAAAATGTAATGGCAATTCCCATTCCCATTACAGTAATGGGAATGGGAATGGCAATTACTTTTTTTCAAAAGGAATGGGAATTTGTAATGGGGATGGGGATTACATTTTTAACAACTCTGATATATATATATATATATATATATATATATATATATATATATATATATATATATATATATATAATTTAATTTTTTATTTCATTGAACAAAATTTACTGAAAATTTGCATGCTTTAGAAAGCATATTTGAACACAGGAATAGAAAGAATGTTGATCTAAGGGCAGTTCTGTGAGTAATATTTAGAGTGTCTACAAAATATTGAAAAATAAGAAAAAAAAAACTTCGAAGAAGTCATTTTGACTCAGTAGCATTATATATACTATATATATATATATATATATATATATATATATATATATATATATATATATATATATATATAGTATATATAATGCTACTGAGTCATATATATATATATATATATATATATATATATATATATATATATATATCTGACAAATAGGTCCCTTAATATTAAAAATATACATAAAAAAAAAATTAATCTAGTAAAAAAAAAATTTTTTTTCAGAATGTAAGTAGTCTTGGTCTTTCAGACACCCTTCTAAAACATTGGTTTGGACCAATGCGATAACTTAAACATTCTCCGTGTCTACGAAATACAGTGGTAAATCTTGTTAAATAGAAAGTTTAAAAGTAAAATCTTCATTGCTTTTGTGGAAATGAAAGGAATGGCTCTAAAAGTTTGGATACTAAGTAGTCTATGTTAGCCGCTTGTCCAGAAAAGATTATACAAGCGTTATGTTGTAAAATTGGGGGGCGAGGTTAGCTCAGTGGTAGAGCACTCGACTAATGAACTGGAGGGCCAGGTTCAAAACCCAAGCGTGCACTAAAGATTTTTTCTTCTAGTGCCGTCGTTCGAGGGTTGGATTTTGGGGTCCCAGATCGTCCCTAGGCCAACCCAGCCTTTAATTAATTTATCAATGGGTACCTTGGTACTAATGACTCTAGCAGTCGAAGCAGCAAGGGAAAAATCAGGCGGCTGGAGCATAGTATTGACCACACTATCTCCCTAGTGTGCTGTATGGTCAAGTATCAGATACCTCTACAGTATCTGCCCCTCTGGGCCCTTGTGGCCTGTTACGGGACTGATTTTTTTTTTTTATGTTGTAAAATTAATGTAAAATCATTGTTACATGTTAAAAATATAAGAGTGGTAATAATTAAATATAATTCTATATAAATCATCAGGTTTTGAATGATCATAGACGAGAACGTAGTCCAATTTGTAATTCAACTAATAAGCTATTTATAAGCAATGAATTGAAGTACCTCTTTATTTAAATCAAATTATTGATATACTCTCATTTTATTGAATATATTTAATGTTTTTTTACTATTTCATATTTTTAGGGATTTGCAAGTTCTACATTTAATTTTATACAATTAACTTAACTGTTAATATCATTTAATTAAAACTAATGATCAGACATCTATATTTGTGTGAGCATACAAAATTATATTTTTTAAAGCTAAATAAAACTCTCCTTTCCTTTTGTTCACATTTATTTCCCTCCTAAATATATATATATATATATATATATATATATATATATATATATATATATATATATATACATAAATTAAATGCAAAAGGATGAAAACACAAATCAATATTGCACAATGCAACATGCAGGCATGCAAAACGTTAAGTGATTAATGGTTCACATGCCTCTAGAATGGTTTATTGCAGTGCAATTTTGAATTGTTGATTTTTTCTTTTCCATTTTTAATTGAATAATTTCATGTACATAGTACCTTTAAATAAAAATATCCTTCAAGAAGGAGCAAGAGCAGCTTAAAAATGACCAGTATATAAATGGCTGACAACAGAGGGAAAGGGCAATTTTATTTGGCCTAGTTGGCTACTAAGTGTACCTAGAAAAGAACTACCGAGGAATGAAAGATATTGTGCATTGGTGTCTGTGTGTGTGTGAGTTTCGGTGTATAATCATATACATTATTTATGTATTAAACAAGTGCACAAATTGAATTTGTGTTATTGCTGGATTATCCCAACTTCATTTTCAATTAATGTGTTGATGGATTATTTTAGGATATTAAATATACATGCTTTTACTCTTGCATTAAATCGTGAATATATTTATGTTTTGGGATTATTAAGTGATAATAGTTTTAACTGTGTATTTTTGGAACTAGAAAAATGTGGGAATATTAATAATATAGGATGAAATTAATTAAATGAGTTTTCCATCACCATGATATTTCAAAAAATAAGACAAAGTAACAAAAGGCTCCACAGAAAGTCTTCTTTTAGAAAAATCTTTCAAGTTCAGAGCCTCATCCCAATATTCTGAAGGATACTGCTTTCTGTCTTGAGGGCCATCTTGTACGAGGGCAGTACATTTTTTAGTAATGAAGCTGAGCCTTTAGTCTTGAATGATCTTTAATCAATTGAAAGATTTTCTGTGCGTCCTTCAACAGGTTTGTGTTTAATTTTTGAATATGATAAAACATGAGAGTTACTAATTCATAGAAAGTGGTCAACCAAATGAATAAAAGATATGGCCAAGAAAAAATATTTTCGAATAGATAATTTAAGAAGAAATATGTGATTATGGGAAAGAATTCAAAGAACATCTATTGCATGAATCACAAAATACATATAACACACAAACAAATTATAGATGTAAAACATATATAACAATAATATGTGATACTATTAGGCCCCCCAAAACAAGAGAAGGCTGTAAGCGGGCACTACAGAATATGAGAAGTTTTCGAGAGGAGTGCAAAAGCAACAGATATCAGCAGAATAGTTGCAGAACTATTTCATATATAAAAGTGTATGTGGAAGACTTAATTTTAGAATAATGAAGAGTTTTGTGAAGCTCGGAAAATATCTGAATAGTTTTCAACAGTTAGTACAATAAGTCTATCAACAAAGGTGTTACAATGAACTGTAATTGCTACTGTACTATACACTTTGCATGATATTGTGGAAATATTGGAATAAAACATGTTGCTAATGGCAACATACATTTGAAGAAAAAAAGAACTGACATGATAATATGAAAGAGATTAATTTGGACCTTAAGGGAAGCAATTCTGGCTAAAATGGTAGTAGGAACCATTAAACTGAAATGATCACCTATGTATACAAAAAAGGAGCTAAATCACAGAGAGTTGTAATCGAAAATTATTGTTTTTTTTTTTTTTTTTTTTTTTTTTTTTTTTTTTTTTTTACGGCGCATCGACATAAATCTTGGCCATTAGCGCCGATGTCCAGGGTGCAGCCAGGAATTTTCTCAGCGAGCCCTGAGATGAGAAAATTTCTGGCGCCGGCGTGGATCGATCCCACCATCTCCCGCTTATGAATCCAGCGCTAGCCACTAGACC
The DNA here is from genome assembly GCA_946811695.1 of Gonocerus acuteangulatus. Lineage (NCBI taxonomy): Eukaryota > Metazoa > Arthropoda > Insecta > Hemiptera > Coreidae > Gonocerus > Gonocerus acuteangulatus. The sequence goes on from OX328132.1 coordinate 21,892,476, forward strand.
ACGGGAGACCCCGAAAATTATTGTTCAAAAAATAGTACAAAGAAAGTTGGAGTACTATTCTTTTGACCTTGGCCATGTATAAAGAATAAATAATTAGACGTAAATAAAGGTCAGAAATACGTGGAAAATAATATATATATATATATATATATATATATATATATATATATATATATATATATATATATATATATATATATGTGTGTGTGTGTGTGTGTGTGAATTGTGGGTGAGAAAATAATCTAACAAAAATTAAATATGATACTTTTACTGTACATTATAATTCCCAAAGTTGTGCTTGGTGCATTCTTTTATGAGCCAGTTGAAGAGTTGAGAGTGCAGGTGTAAAATCTGTCACCATATAGCATGAGTGAGATGGGGGGGGGGCAAATAAGAAAAGTTATTGAAAGATGTGCTCCCCTGCAAATATCTATGTACCTTCAGTGTAATAATGTACTCTTTAATAAATCTAATTAAACAACTAGAGAATGGAATTCTTCAGTAAGGCATTTTCATATTACTTTGATGTGCAGCATTTAATAATTTCAATGTTACTGGAATGCAAAATGAAAGAAATTGTAGCAGCAGTACAGTTTCAATTTAATTTAAATAACATTTATAATTAGAGAAGGAATTTGGTAGAAGGGCCATTAAAACTTATGATCAATTTTCATTTTTGTACTGCTATATATTTTTCACAGTTTTTTATTCACATTACATTTGGAATTGAAAAATAGATCAAATAATTTATAATCACTATACCATACATACATATGTGTGAGTTTATATATATACACATATATTTAATATCTGATGAAGTGATAACATTGAAGACCAGTGAGATTCTTTAATATTAAAGTTTGCCCTTGGAAATAAAGCTACTGGTCACTTTTGCAATAAGAAATTTTCCTATATTTCCTGAATTGATTGATATTTTGATACATTTTTTTTTTTAAATTTCAGTACATTTTCTTTCTTTTTAAGTGCACCGACATCTAGGCCATTAGCACTGGGCTATCACTGGTTACCACCCGTCCTAAATGTCCATTGTGCAGCAGGGAATCTTCTCAACGGGCCCTCAAATGAGAAAAATCCCTGCTGTAGGGGAGACTCAAACACCCATCTTCCGCATGAAAGTCCAAAGCGTTAGCCACTAAACCATGAGGAGACCCTTCAAGTCATTATAGAACATTTACAATTATGGGTGACATACATGGTGTTGTTTTATGAAATATTTCAGTAAGATGTCAGTTAAATCTATTGATGACTTGTTCAATACGAAGGATGGCCTGTATTGTTTAATTACTCGAATATATTGCATCAAAGATATTTCTCGTACAATAATCGATGATAAATCATTTCTTCAGGAATGCAGAAAGTCATAGGAAATATTAATCAACTTATTGTAGATAACATTACAGATAGATTAAGCATATGCACGCATTGAGAGTAGCTGAGTAAGTAACATGCAGAAACCAAAATTGAAAGAAAAAAATTATGAGGCTAATTCACACCTGGTTTGCTAATGCAAGGCTCTGGCAAGAAAACTGAAGACCTACTTGTGCTGATAAGCAAGTCGACATTGGTAAACTTTTATTGCATGCTACAAGGCATTTTTTTGGAAAAAAAACTTAAGCTTTTTTTTTGTATCAGAGAAAAACAATTTAATAATGAGTACAGGATAGCCGAAAACATTAACCATGTAAGAATTTTAAAATTGATGATGCATTAATTGACAAGTACTTCTGACATTAACATAAGTGTCTTATATGAGTCCATAAGAGTCTGTCATCATTCCATTTAGCATGTTTTCTTAAAAATGTTAATCTGTTTTTTACCAAAAAACATTATTTGAATTATCTTCTTATTATAACGTTAACTGAAGAAGCTTCAAACCCCATTCCAGATAATCAGTTATAACATGTTTAGTTTGCAATGCCATTTTTTGGTAGTTTGAATATAATTATTTTTTCATTTCTTTTTTCAATTTGATAACTCCAAGTCATGTTAGCGTGTTGATTCTTGCTGAAATCTGTGTCACAGAATGGCGATTTATAGGGAATAATGTAAGCCAATCAAATCATTACTTATTCTGTGGTATAGCTTCTCTCTGGCTATTAAACATTTGCACATCAAGTAAAAACGAGGAGTCTATTTTCTTCCAAAGGTTCTTAAATTCCAAAGAAAAGCATTCACAATATTAGCAGAAGCAATTGCAAATAAATAAAAGTGTAGATGTAGAAATGAGTAGACGAAGTAAGTATAGGCTGGCTTTTGCATAAAAATGTTCAAAATATTCAATGTAAATTTTCAAGGAGCTGAGTAATATATTCTTCCTTTTATCTATTGAAGCATTTGCTGGGAAATATGTATTGCATTTCTGGAGATTTAAGAATTGACTTCTAGCGAAAGCTTTTGATAGTTCTTTTCTTTACTCGTTTTAATTTCATTTTTCTCTTTTGTAATTATAGTAATTCAAGAATACTCAAAGACATAAAGCAGAAGAAGCTTTTATGCCACTTATTTTGATTTCATTAAATAGCTCAGCTGAGTTGGATACAAGGAAATGATACTGAAGAAAAGCCTTTCCCTTACCTCTTAGTGCACTGAAGCTGTTGCTCTCTGCCCTTGCAATTCTCCCTTTCCCCCTTCCACTATGTTCTGTAACCATTTTAATTAGAGGTCTTAAGTGTAAGGGAGTGTTAAGACTGTGACTTTGAATATGGTACCAAAGAACATGTTTACTTTTTAGTTTAAACTTATTGGATACATTTGTTTTCATAAATTTGAATGATTTGAGTTTCTATTAGTTGAATTAAAAATACACACATTAAAATAAGAGTTTCTGATTTATTTAATTCTGTTTCGTGTTTAATGTTTTAAATAAACATATATACGTAGTAAGGTCCATAAGTTTCCGGCCTGGGATAGAAGGAAAGGTGAAAGAAAACAACTGGTTTTACTGTTTTTCAATATATTCTCCTCTAAGTTCAACACACTTAATACAACGCTTTGGCAACATTTCTATACCATGAAAAAAATAATTTTCTTCTTCGTTAAAAAAATGTTCTTCCACTGCTGCTTGGAGCTCTTCGTCGGTGCTAAATCGCCTTCCACGAAGGTCCGATTTTAACTATGAGAAAAGGTAGAAATCACTAGGGGCCAAGTCTGGGCTGTAGGGTGGATGAGAGAATTTCTTGGAATCCACAGTCCTTCACAGCGGCCTTGGAAATCAATGCTGTGTGGACAGAGGCATTGCCGTAAAGGAGGCGGACATCTCTGCTTAACTTCCCTCGCCTCTTCTCTTTAATGGCGTCTCGTAACCGGTGAAGTAGGGCTGCATAATACTCACCATTCATTGTGGTATTCCTTTCTTTAAAATCTATCAGTAGTATTCCTTTATAGTCCCAAAAAATTGTGGCCATTACCTTTTTTGTTGACTGCGTGACTTTTGCCTTTAAAGGAGGCGCTTCTCCTGGTCTTCTCCATTCCATGGACTCTCATTTGCTGAGTGAGTCATAATATAGAACCATTGTCTTACTCATACAATTGAGTCCAAAAAATTCCTTGGGTCGGCATTATACTCGAGTAAAAATTCATTGCAGCAGTGAACTCGTTCCTGTTTTTGAGCAGCTGAAAGAATTTTTGGAACCCATCTTGCACTAACCTTGTTCATATTCAAATGTTCTTTGATGATCCTCAAAACACTTGGTTTTGAAAGCCTTAACCTCGCTGCTATTTCCTTGGTTTTTAGTTGCCTGTCAGACAGCAATTCAGATTCCACAAGTTGGATTGTTTCAGAAGTGACAGCTTCCAATGGGCGACCGGGACGTGGGTCATCTTCTAGACTTTCTCTCCCTAACTTAAATAATTTTGCCCATTCTTAAAACTACTGTGGAATACGAGGGGGAGGACTGCCCGTATACACAATCCAAGCGCTCTTTAGTTTGCGCAGGAGTAAGACCCTCTTTACAAAAGAATTTAATTACCGCACGGTACTCGAGTTTGAACATTGTAAAAATGGGGAGTTTCCTTCAAGGCTGGACACTGACTGACAAGACTGAGGAAGTGCGGGCGATGAGTATGGAGTATGGGACCTGCATAGGTGTGCAGGTCCCGGCACGTTTGAAGGAGGGGAAGCAGGACAGGCTTGAAACTTATGGACCTTACCTCGTAGAACGTGTAAGAGACTTAACTACCGGAAAAGTACGCTGCCGTGAAAATAAATTATGTGTTATTTAACCTCATTTATTTGAACGCAGATTATTGGGTTTGGGCTAAGCGTTACATGAAGTGAGAATTCAAATTTGTAATGGCGCTTTATTTTAGACATGTTTCATCAATCTCTTTGAGAGCCTTTTTCAGTAATAATTGGAGGAAGATTGGGAAATAGAGTTAAATGATTTCCTCTGTGATCATATCACTCTATATTTTGGTCTTAAGCGACATTTGTGTCCTAATATTATTATTGATTTAGCCTGCTAAGTCACATAACAAAAATCGTTCAAAATAAAGTATATGTCCAAATTTGAGTTCACATATTATTCATCTAAATTAAAATAGTACCTTAATCTAAACTCGATAATATTTGAAGACCAGAAAGCATCCATTTGAATCCTTGGCCAATAAAAACTCCCCTGATCAATAACAACATATCATTCAGGGTGAAATATTATTCTCTAAACAGAAAAGCAAAAGAAAATCAAATAAAGACAACTCAATTGCCAAAATAAATACGGTACTTCCATGGTGTGCAGTATTATCAGCTGTTTCTTTTATGCAGATGGCGGATCTGCATCTAGGCCATTAGTGCCATGTTTTTTCTTCTTGTAGGCACTATAGTAGTATCAAAAGTGTCTATAGTAGCACAAAATCTATGGCTGAAGGAAGACTAGTGAGCAATCCTCAATTTAAAGGAAAAATATGAAATAAAAATCCTAATTATAGATAAATAATTTTTAATGCGTATTTAATATAATGTTTAACCATTTTTAATATTTCTCTACACATTTAGGAAATTCCAATAACAATTTAAGAGAATAACTGTAGCTAGGCTATTTTAGTGTGTTTCCTTCCTCTTGATTGAACCCACAAATGATGTAATATATATATATATATATATATATATATATATATATATATATATATTGTTACGATATTTGAACATAAAAATCCGTTAAATGCCGAAAGGAGCGAATAAGACAATAGTATTACAGGAAAATAAATAAAAACATGAATTTTTGGAAATATCTATATTTTACATTTAAATTAACATAAGTTTAAACACTGATTAAAATAATACATGACTCACTATTTTGTGAAAATTTATAATGCTCGAAAAAGGCAATTATTATTTTTGTATATTCTCCATGCAGCGTCCTTAGATGGAAAATTGGCGACAATGTAAAAACTGTCCGATTCGCGCCAAAAGACTCACCACTACATCACTTCCCCCGTAGCTCGACATGTCCGGGTGTTTGCTCATCATGTAGGGGTACTTGCTGATGCTGGGGTACTTGAATTGAGGTATCAGCGAAAAAATTAACATTTTTCAAATTGTTCCAAAACCCAAACGAAATATCTTTACATATTTGTGCCAGAACATATAAATATTTGTTCTAAAAACCTAGGGCACTGAAGCTTTCAAAAATATTTTACAGATTGAAAATCAGTCAATGTGGACGGCTTGAGGAATGCTTTAAAGTTATTTAACAGTTTCATTTACGGCGAATATTTGAAAGCTTCTTGAAGCACTATCTATATTACATGTATCGTCTACATTATTAGACATTGCAAATCTCAGGATATACTGAACGGAATTGATAACCTAAAGCATCAAATGAAACGTATTTTTGAGCACTTTTCAATGTCGTTTACTGATTATAACTTGGTTGAAAATTCATGGAGATATTTATTTGTTAATAGCTTTAAAAGTTCCGGAAGCCGTCCAAATTGACCGATTTTCATACTGTAAAATGTTTTTAAAAGCATCAGTTCCATAGGTTTTTTTTATAGAAAAATATTTCAAATATGCAAAGCACTGTGTTTGAATTTAGCAACAATTTGAGAAATGTTAATTGTTTTGACTAAACCCTCAATTGTGAAATTATTATGCAAAAACTATCAAACTGATTATAACGAAATTTATTGATTATTTATTTTATTATATAATCAACAGTTTCTTCCTTGAATATGATTGACCTAAATGCATTTTAAGTCCCCAAATAAGATGTATATTTTTTACACTATTTTTCATACATATTGATATTTTACTTAGTCTCGAATCCATTTTAATATTTATGAATAGTAAAACATGATAGAAATTTTATTACAACTCTTTTAACGCCTTGGTAAGACCTCTGACTTCAATAATTTCGGGGTTATGAGCAAAATAAGTACAAAAAAACGTGATTTATTTCGTTTTTTTACATAAAAAAAAAATTGTTCCGGAAAATTATTGGTTTACGAAGAATTCTTGCAACAATGTGCATTACCAACTCAGCACACAGGTATAGCTATGATTTTACAGATGCACCCTGGACTAAATGACATTTTACAAAAAATAAAAAATGTTATGAAGTATTTTCACAAAGCATTAAAAAATATATCTAAAGAAAGAAAGAAGTTGATGACAGAAGAAAATCTGGTGAACAGTCGATTCGTCTAAAACAGTGGCATTTCTCAATATCAATACGTGTTGTTCGCGGTGCTGTGCTTGTACATATAATACACAGTGAACTATTGTCATGAATAATAATTATTATAGACTTCAAATTCGTTTTTACTGTTTTAAGATACTATATTTAGAAGAAACATCACTACTACATACTAAATTTTGAAAAAAACATCAAAAATAGGTTTAAATCCATCTAGTCTTGTTTGGATTACTAATAATGACTCTACTGCTTAATGTTTTTAATTGAAACAAACATAAACCATCATTTGAATAATAACATGGAGTCTATGTATAATATGAAAGAGTGAGTTGTATTTGTATATTAGTGAACATGTTTGTATTGAATTTAATATGGGTTATATAATATTATTGCTAATTATATGGACTGTAACCTGTTTGATCTGTTTGTCCATAATAAAGGCCCTAATTTATTATCTACATATTCGTACACTCGGTTCATAATTTCCTTATCTGGACTGATAGAAATGTTACTAATCTGGTAACATTATTAGTTAACCAGGTTTGGGTTATGTGTGAACATTCTATAAAAGAGTTCATTGACAAAAAAGAATATTTGTTCTAAAGCCTCAAGTTCATGTAGTTTGCACAACGAGCAGAAAAAGTTTGTTTCCATCACAAATTTGTTTTTGCTGCAGAGGGTTATTTTTGTTTTTAGTGCGTTTTCTCCCTCCTTCCTCTTGATGAAATCCGGAAGCGCCGATTAGAAAATTTCTTGTTTCAGAACCCATAGATCACGAAAAGACCAGCGGTTCAAATTTGTATATATATATATATATATATACACACACACACACACACACACACATTTTCGACGGATTTTCGGGTGGACGACGAAGACCCGACATTATGTTCCATTAAGCGCGCTTCGCTGCGAGTTCGTGAACCTCCATGGGCTCAGTCACCCGTGCGTAAGCAGAACTAACCGGCTCATCCCACAACCATTTTTCTGGCCCAACCAGAACGCCCACATCTGAAAGTGGGCTCAATCTTGCCTTGAGTGCCAGCATTCCTAAGTCCTGCAGTCTCCAGGGAAGTTCCCGTTTGCATCCCGGTTTGAGCACGTCCAAATTGACATTATTGGTTCACTTCCCTCTTCGTGTTGTAAGAGATCCTGCCTGGTCATGGTGGACAAATTTACTTCATGGCTGGAAGCTCAGCCGATTGTGGACATATCTGCGTCTACCTGGGCTGCAGCCCTGTTTTCTTCATCAATTCCTTGCTTTGGAGTTCCGGTTCGAATAGTGGCCGACTTTTTCAAGTATCTTTGGTTTCCGTCGCATCAGAACTACCTGTACCACCCAAAAGAGGAAGTTGAACGGTGGCACAGCATTCATAACACCGCCTTGACCACCAAGCGCGACAGTGACAACTGGACTCTCAGGCTACCATTGGTGTTGCTCGGACTCCGTTCCACTATCCGCGACTACAACGTCACCAGTGATGCAAAAATGACGGATGGACAACCACTTCGACTGCAAGTTTTAGCATAAATATGCTTTAGCGATAACTAAACTGAAAAAAAAACGTATTACAAAAAAGTGTCCGCTGGTGCCAGCGCTGGCTTGCGTGGCCATGTACAAGAAAGAAGAATGTATGTGTTACAGTAGATTACATAGGTTTGTCGGGTGGAGCTAAAGCATATTTATGTTCTTGAATTTGACCAGAAGGCTCTAAACGATTTTTTTTTTTTTTTAGTTTGGCTTCCGATTTCAGCAACATCCCTATGCTCAGTATTTTTTTGGTATGTACGGAAAACAACTAAATTTTTTTAAACTTCCTTCCAATGAAAGGTCAAACCTTAGGCACAGATTACCTTGATACTACTTGCAATTTTTTAGTTCACAATGGAATTTACATGCAAAAAATAGTGTGTGTACACGGATAGCTGTCCTTCAATTACCAAGTCCAAAAATGCATTCATCACGTAGTTAAAAAAAAATTGATAATTTGACAAATTTAATAACATTTCATTACATTATACATTAAGAAAACTTGGCGGCTCCTTCTACAAATCCAAAAATTAAAAACTGCGATGTAGACTGTTATCAATATTGTTAATTATATACGAGCAAAAGAATTGAACCACAGAAAATTAAAAAGACTTTTGGAACAACTGGAAAGTGAGTATAACAACGTTATTTTAGATGCTTAGATGCGATGGCTTAGTGGAGGAAAAATTTGGAAAGGTATTTTTCTTAACCCCATGAAATAATAGTGTTTTAGAACAAAATAATAAAGAGAACCTAGAATTACGAGATGAAAGATGGTGGTGTCTTATAGCCTTTCTATCTGATATTATAGAAAAACCAAATAGTCTCAATTGGAGTTCAAATAGCACAGTCTCATAAATTGCAAATAAAGTATTTGGTTTTGAGGAAAAGCTAAGTTTTTATCATGAAGAAATACAGAACAGATGGGTACAAAATGCTCCAACTATGATAAAGGCTAGGAAGAATAATAACATCTCCGAAGAAAACTGCTCTTCAACTTCAAATTCTAAAACTACACAGTTGGAAGAATTTAAAAGGCACATGAAGAAAATCCCTTGCATTAATTTCTCAGAGCTATTTGATGAATTCGTCGATTTAAAAAATAACACCAACCTTAAAGCTCTGTTAAAAAAAGTAAGAGAGATAAGGAAATAATGGAATTTTGGAGCTTGGTTCCCCAAAAGTACAGAATTAGGTAGAAAAATTGCCAAAATTCTGCAAAATGTATGTGTGCAAATCGCCTTTTTCTAAAATGTAATACACAATGAATGTTTGCAGAAAAAACTTACAGACCTGGAGAAGTGCTAAATAATTTTTTACAGTATCAAAAACCACATTAAACTTTTGGATTGCATTTTGACTTTCAAGGTCAATAAATGGAGCTGTATAATATTATAAATCATTTTTTATTTTTAGTGCCTGAATTGATTGAAGATTGAACAGTATTAAAAACATTATAAAGTCTAGAAAAGAAGAAATATTTTTATATTGTTTTACTTACAAAAAACAAAAGTGTAAGTATTGGTGTTATAAATGGCTGCATTAAACGTAGGGATGGATGTGCTTTTTTGAAAGACCTAAGAGCAGTATTTTATAAGCACACACACACACACACACACACACACATATATATATATATATACATATATATATATACACACACACACACACATATAAATTTGTTTAGATAATCAGTGCTTATTACTTAATATAAGCCATTTAATAAAAAGTTAATATATATATATATATATATATATATATATATATATAAAAACATGCTAAAAGGTCTTGCAAATACTCATAGAATTAATTTTCTATTATGTACCGAGAATGACTATTAGGTAGTAAATTTGAATACGTAAACTGTTTCCAAGGTACATACTAAAACCATGTCAATAAATGGACCTGATCCAAACTTTTTCCATTACAGTAAATATTTCATTAATTTTGAATTTGTTAGCATTAGCAAATACAATCGTTTAACAATAATTTATATTTCGTCAAATAAATTCAAAAATATGATTAAAATTGAAGTAAACTAGCTTTTTACATTTTTTTTACACCAAAAATAATATCAGATTTAAAATCAGCCCTAGAACCTTTAATGAGGAAAATATCATCGAAAACGAAAAAATAATACTTTTTTCCTCCCCGGAAGAGACAAGTAAGTCTCCGGTATCTCTCAGTATTGGAGAAAAAAAGTATTATTTTTTGTTTTCGGTGATATTTACCTCATTAGAGTTTCTAGGTGTACTGATTGTAAATATGCTATTAATTGTGGTGGCAAAACATGTATAATGCTAGTTTACTTCAAACGTAAGCATATTTTTGAATTTATTTGACGAAATATAAATTATTGTTTAAAGATTGTATTTGTTCTTTAATCTACTCTCTAAAACAAATGAATTGACGAAAGAATCATGTCGATAGCATTTTCTAAACTCGATATATAAAATAAAGCATTTTCAACCTATTTTATTTTATTTCTCAGCCACTTGGACACACTGGATGGAACGCTAGGACATGTGTCGACTATTTTTCGATGTAGAATCACCAGAAAAAAAAAATGGGAAAAATCTGTGACACCACCACACTATACTCTCCTTGTTAGAATATTTGAGGTGTACTTTGGAAGGGTGGTTTCACCCCTTAAACATGCGATTGTGCCAATATAAAAGTATACGTATTGATTATTTTCTCGTGTTAAATAAATACACTGTGTGTACATTTTTGTCTCTGTTTACCCCAGTCTTTAATTAGTTGTTTTTTTTCTCTCTGTTTGCCTTAGTTTTTAATTAGTTGGTGTTATTTTAATTGCATTTTTTTCCTTAAAATATGAGAAGAATGTTAGTATTTTGAATTGACTTATAGAGCCTTGCTAGATGGACAAGGGATTCCCAGATCTTTACCTGTCCGAGGCTATTAGGGTGTAATGCAATCCATAAATGAAGAAGCATCCCAGGAGAGCTGACAGCTATTTTACCGAGGTCTCATGTGTTTATGATTTTGATTACATTTGGAGTTAACCCTTGAGTGGTAACGTTGGGTCATAGTGACCCGACACTTCTTTCCTGTAGATTAATATCAAATCCTGCAAGTACGTGCTTGAGCCTTTGGCTTACCTTCTAATTTCCCCCCTCCTTTACTCCAGTTTATATTTGGCAGTGCTATTGATAATTGTTTCTTCTGTTTTACCAGTTTTGACCCGAGGTGACCACTTGTGTAACTCTATAATTGTGATTGACGAAACTATTTAATAGCTCCTAGCTGTATTTCTTCATTTAATGAAGGTTACGGACATCAATTCACACATAGGTTTTAAACAAAATCAATTACAAAAAAAACAAAAACATCAATTTCAAAATGACCCTTCGTCTATTTTCTGACGTTGAGCTTCAACTTCTCCAAAGTCATCTAATTGCCAGTTCAGTATGACCAACCTTACAAAGGACATTAAAAACAAGGCTCAAATCTTATTTAGAAGATCGTTGAATTGTTGTTCTGCCAGTGACTGAAGAAGCAACGACCAGTAGGGAGAGTAAAAGGAAAATGTGTTCTTTGTGCCCAAGTAAGAAAGACACAAAATATTCCAATTTTGGTACTAAGTCAAATAATTGTGTGTGTAAAATTCACATGGAAATCATTTGTCCTATTTGTATCTAATATAAATAATAATTCATCAATTTGCATTTTCTTCAAAGAAATAGATCTTTTTTTAGCATGCGTTTTCATAGCAGTTATTTTCCCCCCATTTTTTATATAGAAAATGTATAAATAAAAGTCGGGTTATAATGACCCGAGGTGACCTGTAATGTAAGTAAAATTCAGGTGACCAATCAACGGTTAAGGAAGTATTCGAAAAAAAAATGTATTAAGACATGAAAAGTTTTGGGATCTTCCTATTTTAAATTGCATTTAACAGTAATATCAGTATTTTAGTATTTTAAATTGCATTTAACGCTAAAATGAATATTTTAGTAAAGAAAGTTAAGTAAATTAGAAACATATTTAGTGTCTTCCTAGAGAGAAACGTTGTTAGGACGGCGGAAGGAGTAATTTCTGCTTAGGATACTGTTTCCTGTGTTTTGCCAACAATCTTGCTTTCCTTTGAGATTCATTGGAGTAAGTGTTTCACGATTGATCTAAACAAAGTAATAACTGTTTCTATTCTATGTCTTCAAAATTACCCAAGGCATATAAACGGAACCGCGCTAAGATGAGTCGGATTTTTTCCGACTAAGCAAGATTACAATTGATAAAGTATCTTAGTGAATTATTACAAAACAAAATTAATAGTAATTCATACCTTCCAAAAAATGTCAAGCTAAATAAAAAGTGATAGCAAAATTGAACAAGTATCGATTTTCTGCTTCTTACCTTTTGAGACGTGGACTCGTTTAACTTCAAGCTGAGCTTCTACTCTGTTTAAACCATAGGGGTCTGGCAATGCAACAACAAGCTCAAAAGGAGTACCATTAATGTATGTATAGTAATAATGTCTTTTTCCTATTGAGACACGTCTCTAAAAATTGGAAAAAAGTTTCAAAGAGTATAATTACAAAAAGATAAAATATATTTTCAATAAAACAAAGTTTACAAAAATATAGGAATTCATATGACTTCTTCCCTGTCATACCAAAATATATTACTCCACTATTAAACTGTAGGCTCCTTTGTCCTAGAGCTAGTGTTTAATCTTTGCTCTGCCCAGCCAGTCAGTCTCTCCAACAGAGGCTGAAGGTGGCTGTCATCCTAGTTCTCAAGCAGTCCCCCCCCCCCTATTTCTTCATTCTGGACAAGGCACAAGGGCAAAGCTATCCTACTATCTGATTTTTATTGTTCCCTGGCTCTATAGTCATCGACACTTTGATCATTACATCCCTGAAGGCTCAGAATACTTACTTGGGCGTATCCCAATTGGATGCCATGTTTTCTCTAAGTGAGAGGTATTGTTACTTCATGGCCTCATTGCTCTGTTTAATATGCTCTTGGCAAGACCTCTTTTCTGGGCTGGATGGTGGCTGTGGCATCCATCTGGTCGCTTTAGATCTAGGAACCATAATCTCCTGTTCTTCAGGGTGAATGTGATAGAGTGGAAACTATTAAGTAAGGCCAGAAACCTTTTTAGCTTTGAATGACTATTAACAAGGGCATCATCAACATATTGGAGCCATAACTTCAGTTTGAAGGAGCTCATTTGTTACCTTGTTGCTTATACAACTCCATGAAGATGTTGGCCATGATACAGATCAGAGGACTGCCCATAGCTATAACACTATACTGTCTGTATCCATTTTTTTACCTTTAAAATAACAGAAAACCTCTGGTAGTTTCTTAATTGTTTACTTATTTTATCTTATTTTTCCCCCATAATATATCTACTTCTATGCCCATTCATGCACAACTATCTACCACCTTTTCTAATCATCCATAGTGGAGAAGGAAATTGTTATAGGGAGCCTATCACTGAAAAACTCAAACTTCCACAAGAGGGATTCGAACTCATATCTACTAAGTGTGAATCTGTCATGTTAGCCGCGGTTCCTCCCTCCCTTCATAGGGTGGAACCCCGCTTATAAGGTTGTCCTCATGAAACAATCCGGAAGTGCCGACTAAAAATTTTACGTTTCAGAACCCCTAGAGAACGAAAATAACGGTGGTTCAAATTTGATAAAGGCAATAGGTTTAACCATTTTTGAGAAAATTGGAAAAATAGATGTCGAATAAAGTTTTTGGTTTGGGTACTTAGAATCATGGGATTCAGTTGAAACATTTTCTGCATGTTCAAATTTTATCAAAACTAATATGTTGAAATTTTGGTTACGTTTGGAGTTAAGGAAGGGTTAGAATAAAATATTTTATTAACAGACATGAAAAGTTTTGGGAACTTCCTATACTTTCATTAATATCTCGAAAACGGTTGAGAATCTAGGTAAGCGAAAGGTTACCATTTGAAAGCTTACTAAATACTCTACAAAAAAGACTGAAGTAATTTTCGATTAGGTGGTTTGTAGTCCGTGTTTGGGGAAAATTTCAACACACAATCATTTTCGTAATTCTAGAGTCATGATTGATAGAAATTTGGGGTGAGAAACACGCTCATTGGATCAATCTAACACAATTTACATACTGAACATTCTAGTAGAAATTTTAGTATATATTTAAAAGTTGACATTCGAGGTAACACAATTTTTCCTCCATTTTTGAGATATTTAACAAAATATCTGAAACATCCAAAACTTAACATAACATGCCTATAAATTCATGTTATAGATTATAGTATTTTACTATGAATTTTGTCCCAAGAAAAACTGGATTCTGTTGAAGTTGGGTTTTATAAAATATAAAACTCCACATTCTAAGAACATTTTTCACTGAGAAACAATACATAAAACGTTAACTTGATATAACATTACACAACGTGCTTAACGTGAGGAACACTGGATTGTAACAAGACAGGGGCGGTTAAATAGCCTTCCTGATATTGATAATAGTATAATGGATATTTTAACAGATTCAACCATTACTATTAGTAACTAAGTGATCCTTTAGGCCAATATATTAATATTTTATTTTGTGGGGAATTGTATGTGTATGTTTTATTAAATACTGATCATATGGATATTACAAAAGACCTAACAGAATTTAGGAAGTTCCCAATACTTTTCAACTTCCTATACTTTCATTAATATCTCGAAAACGGTTGAGAATCTAGGTAAGCAAAAGGTTACCATTCGAAAGCTTACTAAATTATCTACAAAAAAGGTTCTAAAGAAATTTTTGATTAGGCATTGTCAATTGGAGAAATAAGTGCTTAAAACTTCCAATGTGTTTGTTTTGTTCTTTTGAACGGGGTTTCGTAGTTTTTTAGCTCACATTTTAATTGTTTCTTTTTAATTGCATTTATTTATAGAATTATTATTACAGTAGAAGAAATGAAGAAAATTTTGATATTTGATACTCTGAAATAACTATTTAGGGTACCCAGGTAAAAGGGTAAGCTGGCCCTATGTTACGGGCCCTTTGTTTACCGGGGTAAAGTGAAAGGCTGAACCAAAATAATAACTGTTTCTATTTTAATCTTTCCAAATGAGACTAGGGATAAGAACGGAACCGCGCTAAGATGACGCAGTTCCTACGAGTCGGACTTTTGGTTTTATTAGAACGTTATCCGTTCAAGAGAAATTCAGCCAGGCCATCTAAAAAGGGCACACTGTATATGAGATTAATTAACTGGCATTAGAATAATTAATAAATATTTTTTCAATATGCATCAGAGCATCTTTGACTTACCAAGCCATCGTAATGATTTTTTACAGGAAGTGAAGTACTTCCATTTCCTTGGTTTATCAATTCTTCTCTCAACTAAAATAACATACAAATTATTCATATTAATTGCAGTTTTTATTTATTTTGTGTGTAATGTTTAATACGCTTACAGCCAAAATTATAGGATCATCCAGTCTACAGGGAACTCCACTGTCTTTCTTTTCATTTTTCATTTTTGAATCTTGTATATCATCTTCAATATCTTCTTGATCAATCTTTTCTTCAATAGGTTCTTTTAGCAGTGAAGGAACGACTTCATCTTCCGTATCATTTTTATATAGTAATTCAACATCTGAAAAATCTATATTGTTATAGCTTGGCTTGAGAATCCCATCAAACTGAAAATAGAGTAAAAATCATCAGTCAAACAGAATTTACATAGGAGTAATAAATGAATACAAAGTTAAAAAAAAAAGAAGGCAACATTGTAGCCCAATGACATAAAGAAAAGAGTCTTTAGTTATTATATAAAAGTCCCTTCTTCTCTCTGCCTAGAACATGAATAGTATTTCACATAAAAAAAAAAAAGGGCTAATAAATACCATTATATTTCTTACCACAGGTCGGAGGTCAGGATGAATGAGAATATATCCATTATTGGTCACAATAAAAGCATATGCATTTACTCCAAGCTAGAATAGAAATAATAAAATATTATATTATGAGAAACAATTGGATAAGGCATATTTATAGGCAAAATAAGGGAAACTTTTCTTTTTTTTCAATTAAATATTTTATAGAAGACTACAGAGGAATCCGAATTTAAAATATATTTAATTATATGAAAATATTTTTATTCTCTGTATTTTTATATTAAAATTATTATTTTTATATTATTATTATTAATTATTATATAAGGTAATATAGGTGAGTAATAAGATAATTGAAGCAATATCTTACCAAATGCTGACTCATTAGCCTTTGAATTTCTGAATTTGGAACATCAGTTCCTGCAACTCCCAATAGATTGGCTATTTTTGACTGAAAAAATACATTCAGCATAAATATTTGGGAAAATGTTTCAAGTAGCATTATTATTTTAATTAATTTAAGAGATAATTTTATATTTTTTGTATTATTTATTTAACTAGGAACTTTATTTTACATTATTTTAAAAATTATTCTCTTATTTTTATTACATGTCTCATATCTTGCTACAAATACATCTTTTTGTCTTTACAATTAAATTCGTAGAAGTAGCTACGGTATATTATTAACAACAGATGAAGAAAGGAGGGAAAATTCAAAAAGTTATGAATATGTGCATAAGTTCACAGTAAATATAGAACATGCCTACACATAAACATTTAGTATTTAAACAAACTGATTCACATTTTAAAAAAGTTGCCCAAGTTAAAGTAATTGACATCAATAAAACTTGAATAATGTTTAAAATTAAAAATGTCTGTAAACTCCTATGAAATGGATTGGCACAAAATTTGAATTCAAGCAAAAGATTAAGTACCATGCTAATTATGAAGTCTCAGTAATTCCTGAAAATTAATAGAAAATGCTACCAATTTGCAGGTGAGTAAAGTAAAACCAATTTTAACTGTAAACATAATTTTATACCTTTAATGATGCAAAAACCAAATTAAAAATTTCAATTAATTTAAGCTAGCTAAATTAGTTCAAAGTATAAAGACATGTGCACCACCATAATCATTACATTAAACTATCCGTGACCAATCTAATATTGACTTCTTCTTTAATCCTGCATTAATTTTTCTTCTTTCTCTCTTTTCTCTTTTTTACTGTGTTTAGTAATACAAAAGAATTGTTTATGCCAAAGTGATAGTTCATGAGATCTGCTTTGGGAGTCAGATGTAACAGATATTTTTTTTTCAGAATTTAAAATATAAGAGCCTGCCCATAGATTATTCCTTTATACATAAGTAGTAGATACTATGAGATAATGCATTATAAATTATCCCAAGCTAAAAATTGCTACCAGATAAAACTTTTTAAATAGTCAAAGTAGAACTTAAATAATTCATTTCATTGACGATGAATCATCAGCCTAAAACTCCAAGTAATAATAATTCAAAACAAACATTTTTTTTTCAGATTAGTCACAATATAAGTCAGTTAAAATTTGTTGTTTATGACATTCAATGTTAATGCGAGCCTTTGTTACCTGTGTTGTTTAGTCACCGTGAGACAATAAAAAATGAGTTAACCCATGAAATACTTCTTTTTACTCATATATGTTTGAGTTAACTCTTTTAGAGGAATGTTGATATGGTACAAAATAATGCAAAATTTCTGTGTGTATACTTATGCTCATATTTATGTATAAACTCAAATAGATGTCTACAAACAAGTGTTTGTTTTTATGTAAGTGATTGGTTGTGTTTGTAAGCCAAACAAATAAAATTATTAAACCTGAAATTTCTTAATGAAAATTTAAACAATCAATTTTCATAAATCCCTTGTTTATAATCATACAATATATAACTCTTATTTACAAATAGCAAACTATGTCCATGAATGCGGTATATAGATCAAATCTTCCTTAAAAACAATATTTCTACTCAAAGTAGTCTTTAAAATTGCAAAGAAGAAATTTTTTTTCCTACAGATTTCATTAATCTACAACTAGTATCAATACTCTATTATCTTCTAAATCTATTATTTTCTACAAAGTTTACTCCTAATGTTAGATCTAAAATTATTTGTAACATTTTGAGAAACATAAATGCAAAATTATAATTATATCTTATATAACTACACTTAACTTCCATAGGATAAATTGCCTAATAAAACATATTACCTCTCTCAAGTACTCTATAAATATTATTATTTTTTAAAAATGTTATTATAAACTATATTGTACACAATTTTAATAAATTTTATATTGCAAAATAAGAACGACTTAAAAATGTTATACTTGAAAAGTCTAACAAAAATGTTTACTACTCTATTCTACAGCAAAATCTAACTAATATTTGGTCGGGCAACATTATGTTAGTTATACTTCTCTGGTTTTTAGAACCCAAAATGCTTCATTAATGAGAACACGCTCTGTTAGGTTCTGTTGGCAGTGTTAAAAAATAAAAGTTAAGGATGTTTGTAATCAATAATGTCTTATTGATTTAAGATATTTCAAAAATATTAACAGCTATAAGAAACTTCATTTTCATTAGTGATGACAAAAGATAATAGTTTGATTTGAAAACAAGGATTAAGTTTATAATTATATGAGACATACTTTCAATACAAAAGATTTCTTACTTACTGCATTATCCCTCCTGTCATAAACAGGCATGGATACTGATGTCATCATTTTATAAGGCTCAAGATTAAGATTTTGGTTATACTTTGTGTATATCTGAAAATAGAATTCTTTTATTTATGTATTCATAAAATAATTTATGTAAATTTTTAAAAAGATATATTCAAAGCATTTTTAGTTATTTGACTTAATAATAGTTGGATTTACGAAGATAAAAAAAAAAAAAAAAAAAAAATCAGTCCCGTAACAGGCCACTAAGGGCCCAGAGGGGCAGATACTGTAGAGGTATCTGATTCTCGACCACACGGCACACTAGGGAGATAGTGTGGTCAGTACTATGCTCCGGCCACCTGATTTTTCCCTTTGCAGGTACCCATTAATTAATTAAAGGCTGGGTGAGGAGCCTAGGGACGATCTGGGACCCAAATCCAACCCTCGATCGATGACACTGGAAGAAAAAATCTTTAGTGTACGATCGGGTTTTGAACCTGGGTCCTTCAGTCCATTAGTCGAGTGCCCTACCACTGAGCTAACCTCGCCCCCTTACGAAGATAATACTTCTGAATAGTAGTGACCTATGCAAATTAAAATACAGTCTATAAATGAGTTTATATATTAAATTTTTTTGTTGCTATCATTGTTTGTTGAGTTTCCTCAAACGTTTGTGTAACAATTTTTTCCCCAGAAAAAATAGACAGTTATATTTGATCAGAAGATTCTTCTGATGTAATGAATATCCTAAGTTGAAAGATATGTTTTGCCACATACCTTCCACAGATGTTCTACCCTAAGTTATTGTAAGTGCTGAGGTGTGTGAACTCCGTGCCTAAGGTCGTGGATTCTATTCCTCTTGGGGCGATGGCTTCTCTTTCGAAAAAAAAAAAAGGCAACAGCCCTATCCTGGCTAAAAAAGGTGGTAACCTATAGATAATCTGTCACGTACTTCGTTGTCAATAATAAATGGACGTTAAAATTTAAATAAATAAATAAACACATTGCGGACATTGGGACATTTTGCTTTCAGATAACGAACAAGCATCATGTACCACGTGAGAAAGCCGGCTGTAATGCTTGTGGTCGGCTTGTGGTATAGGAAACCGCACCGCCCGGAGATACATGCCAGCATGTAGGAGGAGGTGGAAATAAATAAAAATAAATTTATAAAAAAAAATAGAAAAGATAAACGTTTAGAGCCTTCTGCTCAAATTCAGGAACATAAATATGCTTTAGCTCCACCCGACAAACTTATGTAATGTACTGTATAACATATAGTCTTCTTTTTCATACATGGCCACCCCGCCAGCGCGAACGCCAGTGGACACTTTTTTGTAACACTTTTTATAATAACCCTTTCAAACAATGAACTGCCTTTAATTGCTACTCTTTAGAAGCAACTTTTTTGCAAAATTTGTTTACATATAACTACTCCATATTATATTTCATGATTTAATACATCTGCATATCAGGGCTGCCACATGGGGGGGGGGGGGACTGCTGGGCACTGTTGATCCGGGCCTCGGCTCTGTAGGGGGACGGGGTGGGCCTTGCTAATTGTAAAAAAAATTATAGGTTATGAGCTTGAAAAAAGAATTTATTTCAGAAATATATGAATATATGAAATGCACTATATCATTACGAGACGTAATAAAACTACTAGTACCAAAAGTGACATTTACCACACTGATAACCATTCAATGTTTACTTTGAATTAAAGATAAGAAGAGCACCGGCCATCCCTGATGGGAATGACGGTGACGAAATCTACTTCCTCTTCCTGTCCGCCCGCTAAGTACATATTTTTTTTTTACGGCGCTTTGACTCTAGGCCATTAGTGCCGACATCCAGGGTGCAGCGAGTTATTTTCCCAATGAGCCGTGGGATGAGAAAATTGCTGCCGCTGGTGGGATCGAACCCACCATTTCCCGCTTATGAATCTAAGGTGCTAGCCACTAGACCACGGGAGACCCCCCAAATACATAATGTTTTGATTTTGAGTTATGTTTGTAATAACAACACAAAATATTCGTTTTGAGTGTTTTATGTTTCAATTAAACCTAGAGCCACGTCATAAACAGGGACATTCCTTTTAAATCATTTTTCACAAGATCCCTAAAAATTATAAAGAGCCAATGAAATGTGTTGGTAATAAAATCAGCCAATTATAATTTTTCCAGTTTTGTTCTATGAACTTCCTGTGAAGTTATTTGGACAGGGGCTCGTAGTTTCTTTCGGAGGCCCTGCCAATGACAAAGTACTAGAATTTTCAGTTTTGTGGATTTGAAATCCCAAAAAATAAACGCTACTTGTATGACAATTTTTTTTAATGAGGATTTTGAGATCATATTACATTTTTTGTAAAACAATACATTGCAGATTAGTATATAGTTATTAGTCATTTCAACTATTAAGAGTAACTAGAGAGGGAATTATGATTTCTGTGTGGGAAGAGGAGAGGGTTTATCACTATGTGTTGGGGGCCCGTGATCAAAATCTGCTCTGGCTCTGATATGTGGCAGCCCTGCTGCATTTATATACTTTTTTTTATATTTAATAAAATATAAATAGGAGATATTTTTCATTATCTATAAATAGCAGCTAAAGGAACTTCTAATATAGTGACTGACATTTTTAACAGTAGAAAAGAGGGAATTTAAAATATTATGAACAATAGCAACTTTAATTTACCATGTATTCTTTTTCATCCTTTTCATCCTGGCTTTCTTCAGCAGGTGCATTTTGAGGCCTTTTATATTTCTTATACATCAAAGAAATCTCTTTCTGTTTTTCTTTTTCTTTCATTTCCCATAGCCAATCTGTCATTTTCGGATCCTTAGAAAACAAATTAATTATCACTTACTTTAATTATTATTTACTTACTTTTAAATAACCTTCTTGGTACTTAACAATACTTTTTGAAAAATAGAAACTTTACTTACAACCACATCAGCATAAACAGGAGTCCATATTACAGGGTGGTGTGTTTTATTTAGTACTAAAGGCCTAGCCATGACAGACACATAATGCAAAACTTGTTCCCGAACTTCTGCCATTGTGCTTAAGTGAACATAGTAGCCTGTAATATAAGTATTAATCGTTGTTTATTTTTTGAAATAAGAATTAATAGAAATCACTTTCTTATTTTTATGATTCAGTAAAAATTTAATATAATACTTATAAAAAATAAATGAATTTTTATTAGCAATATATAATGTCTATAACAGACTACTACATATAAGTAGTTGTATGTGTTCTACAAGAAATGTATGGGAGCTGGAATTTGTTTAAGTATAAATAATATAAATCTATAGTTCATAAATTTAGCTCAGAACTTCGTTAAAAATAGCGGAAAAAAATTCAAGAATGTGCTAAATATGATGGAAAGCTAGGTCAACAGATATCCAAAAACCTTCTAAAATATTTTCCAAATCAATTTGGGCCCGATTCACTATGGAAAGGAAAACTGCTAACCCTCATTTTGTTCAATTAGACATGACCAAACCAGGATGCCTACTATACAGAATTTAGGTCTTGGATTGAAAACAGCGGTTGAGATTAGCTACTACAAGATTATAGGAAAATAGGGTAGAGCATATTAGGAAAACATGAAGCCTGAAGTAAGGGAAAAAATCGTGTACCATGCATAGAATGACTGCAAGAATATTGAACTGTTCTGAATCAACAATAAAAAGAAAAATGCCGTCCTTTAGCTTCCAGTGCATTGTTGACATAGCTCTCAGGAATCTATTGAAAATCTCTAATAGCCTAATTATTCCTGAAAATCAGGAATGTGAAGAAATTGTCACAACCTTTACCGTTTATACCTTTAAGATTATTAACGCCACAGATTATAGAGTAAGGCATTTCATATTATAAATGTACCATTGCAAATAACTGTTAATATGTGATATATTTTTATCTTTAATTTTGATAGAGAAAGTCTTTCTGAACAAAAGTCTCCATGGGCACAAAACCAAAAAGTTAAAACTTTTGGTACTTTTGGGTATCCGGAGTTTTCCATTTTTAATTTTTGCAAAATCTCGAGATCTCTGGTTGGAAGGTTTCCCAAGCCTTTTGGCCAGTAAAAAAAAAATACGTATCAATTATATATTTCGAAGACCTTAAGAACGACACCACATTTGACACTCCTACCCCCCCCCTCCACCCAAGGGGATTGGGGGAAGCTTTTTTTGCAATTATCGTCTATCCATTATCATTTGAAGATCTTTTCGTAGGCAATACACTGAAACCTTACCTCACACCCTTACCCCACCCTCACCCCAACCCCAACCCCACCTCTAGCTCGTATGTTTCAAAAAAAGGCCATTTTTCGCAAAAAAAAAGTGTTCTGTTAGCAGACTTTAACATTAGTAGCCCTGAAAAGGGCCGCTTTTTGTCTCTTAGACTACTGTCAACTGTTTTGACTTTTCGTTTGCTATCGATCAGCTGCATATAATGGATATTTGATGTTTTGATGATGACGAGCATATCCCAAGGGGTTGGGGGTGGGGTAAGGGTGTGAGACAAGGTTTCAGTGTATTGCAGTCGAAAAGATCTTCAAATGATAATGGATACACGATAATTGCAAAAAAAAGCTTCCTCCCCACCCCCGTTGGTGGAGGGGGGGGGGGGGTAGGAGTGTCAAATGTGGTTTCGTTCGAAAGGTCTTCGAAAAATAATTGATACGTATCTTTTTTACTGGCCAAATGGCTTGGGAAACATTTCAAACAGAGATCTCAAGATTTTGCAAAAATTAAAAATGGAAAACTTCGGATACCCAAAAGTACCAAAAGTTTTAACTTTCGGGTTTTGTGCCCATGGAGACTTTTGTTCAGAAAGACTTTCTCTATCCAACGAGCATAGTTTCGTTCAATTTGACCGAAACCCATTTTCCATTAGGAAAGGGCGGGGTCCTTTGTAATCTTTATCGGGTCGTCAGCCATATCTTCACTTAAATTACCGGTGATGTCAAATAGAGACCTTTCATTCTCATAGAACGGCATTCAGTTAAGATATGTTTACAGGTTTTTATTAGTTTACTATTACTCTTCTCACAGTAATTTTTTTTACAGCACACCGACATCTGGGCCAATAGCGCCAACATCCAAGGAGCAGCCAGGAATTTCCCCAAAGGGCCATGAAATGAGAAAAATCCCTGCTGCAGGTGGGACTCGAACGCCCATCCCTGCATGAGAGTCCAAGGCTTTAGCCACTAGACCAAGGGAAGACCCAGGGTCGAGTAGTGACTTTAAATTTACAAGTAACTGTGTAACACAGGAACCATCAACCATTTGAATAATTAAAGTGATATAGACTCAAGAATGTTTGACTATATAAAAAAAAAAAAAAATTGTGAATTATTGTTATACATTTTTTCGTACCTCTATTTGCACATGCCATCCATTTAACTTCACGGACATCTGCAACTTCTCTTCCAATCAAATAAGTGAATACCCTAACTGGCATTTTTGGAAGCTCATTCCAATTCCATTTCTGAAATATTTCTTGGAAATTATAGGGTACT